>QNGE01000518.1:0-89805 GCA_008508345.1 Paragonimus westermani | reverse complement strand
TACATGCATCAAAATCGTCACACACCAGTCCCAACTCAACATTCCCATCTATCCGCAAGTTCCAGTCCATGACACTCAGAATAATGAGCACGATGGAACTGTGCTGAACGAGGTGAACCTATGACGGGTGAATGAGTATCATTTGGCGTGGGTCACGTAGTCTATCGGTACCGGGGAACAGGTACTACCAAGAACACTGAATTGCACCATCCACTCTGAGTGGGTGGGTATCCAGCAATACAGATGGAGAGGTGAAGCGAGTTTTGGCTGCGAACCGTACATGTTTGGTGTGAGTTCCGAGACCACGACCCGTTGCTGTTTGGTAATTGTCGGACAGTTCGGATGCGGTGACAGACAGAGAAGATTGGATTTCGGCTTTTGATTGGGGTTGGAGAAGTTTCAGTGAAGATATCTCAGCACAGGGCACGCGCCTCAATATGACGCTAACCGTATCTCCAAGCCTGTTCGTCGAAGTACTGCGTTTACACCGCATTTATACTGGTCATCCTCCAGAAACCGTGTGACCTGTTCACCGTGCCCATCCAGTTAATACGTGAGCGTGTGCCTACACTACGCTCGAATGGGCTAGTCACTCTCAGGGATTGTCAGCATGCCTGCAACATTCTAGTTACCCCCTTCAGATTGGACCATGTTCTGTGGCCTGTTTGGACAGCTGATCTCTAGCCTGCTAACGTTGGCACGTAGGTGGTACACAGCGTGAAAACACAACTGTTTCTGCTTGCCGCCACTCTTTTTGCCCTCATTTCTTCTCTGCTACAGTACATTACTACTGCATGGCCACATCGGAGCTCTACATTACCGGTACGACACAGCCACTCCTACGGTTAATCTTTTTGATGTAGTTTACTCGCTTTGTGTTTGGGTAAAGTGTTCTCTCACACTGTTAACTTCGAAGTTTCACACAACACTGTCCACCTGACCCGAAATGGAATGTCGGATCATGCATTGAACGCTTCGTAGATCAGCGTATAAACTAGTGATTGTGTACGTCAACATGTTCAAAAACCAGGAAACCTATTTATTGTCGTGTTTACGTCAACTTGTGTTCAATGGATCCATCAAAACATCAGCTGATCTATACAAACAAGAACTATAAACTGTTCACTTGTTCGCGCCCGTAGGCTACTGAGAGAAGTGAATGGGTGGAAGTAAGTGCTCGGATTATCTTTTCAAATAACCCCAGTTTTTCCTATCCAGAAAAACTTTCGAAATAGTGCAAAACATATTAAAGGTCATACTTAGTATCCTGAAAAGCGGTGTGGCTTCTAACGTTGGACAATCCAATGCATCCGTAACAAACTAACTTGCCTTAGAACCCCCTGCTTTTGGGACAGCAGTCACCACAGATACTCGTTTCCGAAAAGGGAGTAATCATAAGACAAATTATGTTAATAGACAACTTGCCCAAGGAATCCAAAGAATGAATACAGTTGTTTCCCAAATTCAGTGTAGACAGCTGGCTTGCCTTGAAGAATACGTCATCAGGAAGCGACTCAATCGCATTGTAATCAAGACAGAGATTCTGAGGGGCGAAACAAAACCAACAACCTGAGAAAACCGATAAAAGCCGGGAGAGAAACTTCCAATTGTTCCAATTAGGGCCTCCTACCAATCTGGACGAAAAAGATTCGCTTAAGATTTTCAGGCTTTACAATTCGAAGTTTAAGAGAAACCGAGCCGTGAGAATCCTGGGCTTTGCTACCAAGTTCGTACAGTGCTTTCCGTGTCTGAGTATACTGTTCCTGTCTGCGATACGTAACCATCGGAGGCACAATTTCCGCAGTTGGGTCTCTCCTAAATTATCATATCTGCCAAGTTATCTATCAGAAAGTCAAAAATTGTTCCGAGATATGGTTTTGTTTCCTCTCAGACCCTACGTTCATCACAGGCTTCGGTGTTCAGTAGGTTTATTAAGCTGGTTAATTTAAGTTGGTTTATTAAGTCGGAGATGGCCAGACCGAGATACTGACTGTTGTGTTACAAATCAAAGTGTCATTCATTTCATCACCGACGTCCTCAGTAACACATCGCAACAAGTATAAGCCACTGCAAAAACCTGTCTAGGTGTTGCTATACGATGTTATGCATGTGGATAGTTCCTGGAGTGGTGAACTGATAGTGAATATTCAAGTTGTTGATGTTCATCCTTTACTCAACCATCAACTTCATACCGGCTACGTTGAGGGAGTCAATCCTCCAGTGCATCGTTCTGCCCAAGATAAGCCATTCACTTAGGAAATATTCCACCAATATCAAACTCAAGCTACACTGGCATTGTGATGTTGATAAGATATCTGACAATCTGTTCAAATACGAAGTACATAATCGATAAAGCATTAACGTCACTACACTAGTTCTACGGTAAACACGGTTGGTGTTGAAAAACAATGTGTCTTCAAGCTGCCACTAAAAGTTATCTGTTTATCCTATTTTTTGCTTCATAAAAACGGTGCGAATCTTTGTTTAACATAAGCTTTGCTACGATTTGTGCACATATGTTTTCCGAAAATATGCAGATCATAACATGATACACATCTTCCAATTAATGAATCTAGTTGTCTAAGATAACGCGAAGATGTTACTTTTGAGATAACTATGTGGGGGTGGATGTTCTAAGCATCCAGAATAGAAATATCACAACCTGCATGTCTGTAAGAAGGCAAGACAGTCAATGGGCCATCCATCAGAACGTTATAACAGCCTATCGTTATGATACACGTCAGCAGTAAAATATCTCATTCCGCATGGATCATGGTCTACAGCAAATGTTCCGATTTCCTATTCCCACCTTTCAAAATCCATAATCGAAAAAAATGTTTACCTAAGTAATTACCACTTAACCAGCTGTCACTGACGCAACGCCCTGAGGTCAACACTCTAGAGAACGAACAGTGATTGTCTCCGAGAAGTAACACAACTGGTGTCAGTCCTCACATTACAGCTACCTTGTCGATGTGGGTTAACGTGAGCCAGGAACGAAAGGCTTTCTGATAAAATAATCAACAGCAAATTGAAAGAAACTCATTTTTGAACTGAGTTACACATACAGATGGACTTTCTAAACTGCTTCTTTCATAAAGAAGTCAAAGACTAGAATTTGAATTTTGTTATAGCTCACAGGTAGCGCATTTCTTCGTCACGACTCAGATCCCGCAACCATGTTGACCATTAAGCTGCCGACCCCATATCAGGGAAGACTGAAGTATTAGATCTGAACACTTGGCCTCTTTTGTGCGTGAGTGATGACCGGCTTGTCTGATCAGCCAGCTGAGGTGCCAAATCTATGGCTAATCGTTAATAGTAAACAGTAAGTGTCCGTCTAATTGGAAGTACATTTCTTTTTTTAAAAGACAATAATTAGCCTATGACACCTGTACGGTGGGGGCACTGTATGCTAGAAATTATGCCTAACGACTTTTTCATCCTTATTTTTAGGCGCACTCCAAATTATTGGACCACGAACCATCTGAACGTGGCTGTGGGGATTAACTGCATTGCAACAATGCATTGGTCAATTTCTACTGGTTTTGATGGGAATTTGTCAATCACGGTCACATGCCCGATACTGCCATTCATTTTTTAGCATGAAGAATATAGCTTCTGCCATATACTTGCTTATTCAGTGCAAATCACCTGGCCGTCACACAAAATGCCTAGTTTCACATTTGTTTTTCCATTCTTGTATGACAAGCACTTGTTTAGTTCGTCACAATGGGAGCTAACAGTAGTAACGGTTAACATGTTATAAATGGATAATCACCTTGCATGTATTAATCGGCCTTCAGGATTAGAGATTGTTCGTATAACTTATGCATAATGAAAATCTCGAAAAGGCTCAACGAAACAGTTCTCCGAATCATGAATCACCTGACAACAACAACATTAACTAGTCAGTTGACGGTAAGATAAACTACAATATCAAAAGGTATCCGGAAAAATTCTATTTGACACGGCCCACTCCTTTCCTGCGAGTATCCTTGATTATATTTTTACATCCCCCACTGGAGCTCGGTACAAACCTTCATTTGCTCTTACATGGTCCAACGCTCATGCGGTCATTCTTTATTTAGCGCCACCTCCACACAAACCAGACCAACGAAATCTAATAAATAGCTTTTTTTACACTAGATCACTACCATTTTTATCATTTTACTAGTTATTTACTTAAGACGTGAGTATTTAAACAGTAAAAAATTCACTCATCGGGGTACTAGTAACAATGGTGAAAATTATGATGCATACTGAATTTTTATTAACATTGCAACACTATTGGCACCCAAACAGAAAAAGATTCAGATTACGAGATGGTTAACCATGATGTGGATAGCTAAAATCAAACCAAAGTAATGAATCAGTTAAACCGATTAGAAGATAAGTGAGAAGAATGAAAGCAGCGGACGAATAATAAATACACTTACTAAAAATATCACACCGCAGTAGTCTTCACACTCGATGGGAGAGTGTAAGTGATAAGTAAATGCTATAGAACGAACACGCGAAACAACGCTGCTTAATGACGAACATCGAGAAATGTACAATTTTTGTTCATTGCTGTCGATGGCCTACACCAATCCGTTGAAAGCGTGATAACAGGAACAGAAATTACATGTGGCCCACATTACTAAAAACTAACACCTTCATTACAGCGAGTATAACTGCGTCGGAAACGTTCGAGCCGACCGTCCTACAATACAGTGAAAGATATCACCCGCCCAACCGATTGTTTCGTAATTAATTACACCCGGTTCCTATCAAATATAAATCACTAACGTCCGATAAATTTTCGCGTAGAGCAGACTCTCACAAGAGTGTTCCACCATCCCGTCGAACACAATCCTATTCAAACTACCAATACAAACATCGCCACAACTGCTGGTGAGCGGTAAATAAGGTAAGAACGATACAGGTTTGTTGAATGGTGATCGGAGAAACAGAGAACGAGATGGATGCGAACAACGACAGGTACGGTCCAACAGATAGCTGAATACAACGTAACCAACCGTAACCCCGTAGTCACAAAGTTGGTCACGCGGCCCTTTTTGGACGGCGCGGGGTTCCTGCTACATATAGTTTACCTAACAGTTCCAAAGACTTCCCGGGAAACCAGTGATCTGTGAAAACTTCTTCCAAAAGTTCTTATTTCTAATGACGACTTCAACGACGGATATATGTTTAGTTCTCTGAGACGGGTCTGAACCGGGCCCTGCCTTTATGCCATCCATAGGAACGGGATTACTTGAAGGTACCAACCACACCCGATGCTTTACAGTATGCAGTACATTCAGGTACATTCTCCTGATGTTAACTGAGTGAAATTTCTCACTGTTTTTGAGTCACTATCAGAAAGAGGCAAATCGCAATGAAAGGGAGTGAGGAGAATATAAACGACTGAATCGTACATCAGCAAAAATCTGGATACACTCACTGCATTCCCTGCTTAGAGTAATACATTCAACAAAAAGTGAAGTTTTGTGTTCACTTTTTCCTAGAAAAACACCGACTAGTCTCGGGGCTAATAGAATTATTATCGTCGTATAATCAATTCGTTCGTAAGCAGTTTCATTAATATTATCGAGCATACCCACTGCGTACTAAAATCAAGTCTCTGAGTATGTCAAGAAGAACGGACAATGATCGTTTTAGACCGGAAATACCAGTGCTACATATAAAGGCACATAAGAGATTAGTAATATGATATCAAAAGAATATGTTTCTTTAAAGCTCATTAGCACTGAATGTGATCAAACCAACTGGACAAGTCACGATATATTGAGATGAGTATGAATCTTAAGGAAAACATCGCTTTTGTACGGATTCTGCGAGCCACTCAGCTGTGTTTTGCGTGTCACTACTGGCTTTCTTCAACGACAGTTAGCCTCACTGATGAAACCGGTGAAAAAGGGAGTTTGGAACTATATTGTTATCCGGTTTTCGACCAGGAGTTTTGTGCCTGACCTTTAGTCAAATCTGACTCATCACTCATCGGTAATTAGGCTTTTGGTGTGTAACACACAAGCTACTTAATTCACGATGGCTGCACCAGAATCATTATGAGGTTTGAGAAAAATAATGGTCGCTATTGTCAAATGGTTCTGATATTATGTACCTCTATCTGAACCGGTGGCATACAACCGTGGATTGCTGCGAACACTGCCGCATGGCTAATAGGCATGTACTGTGGACAACACGAATAAAGAGGAAAAATGTCGGAAAACATTTTGCTGATGATGAACAATAAGAAAAATTTAACAGAAATCTGCTGTGAACAACAAACAACAACAAAATAGCTCGCATTAATAATCGCCGGCTGTTAATCAGTAACGGTTCAATGTATACCACTGACACGAATAAACAAAATGTTAACATCCCAAAATAGTTGTTTTACACGTTGTGTGATCATTCGGTTCAAAGAATGTAAACATTTCAACATTATTAGACGAATACTGTCGGCGTAAACAAGCACTTTCAGGGGTACTTCAAAGGACCACTCCGTAGGAGCAATTAAAATTACAATCCGATGCAAAATCTATCCATACACACGATATCATTCATTATTCCTTTGCAGCTCGGAAGAAAGATAACAAATGTTACAAACTGTGTGAGAATTCAGAATAATCAAAACGCGCAGATCAGTTATCATATAAAAAGACAATTCAGATTCGGGAAATGCTTTCCAGGGGAAGATAAACGTCATAACAAAAGATAAACTACGGGAGCATATCATAAAACATTCACTAGACAATTCCCGATGAACTGCATTGTTGAGTTGAAACAATTGTGTGTCAGCATTATACCTGTGAAAGTTTGTTGGTGGTATGCGATCACTTTGATGATAATACAGGTGTTGAAGATTAAGGCATTGCTGGTAAGGATAGTGCTGGTAGTCAACATGAAGAACAAGGTTTCGGTTATCAGTTTTAGCATTTTTTTTATTAAGTCAAAGTCACTAGGATTTGTGGTACACCATTCCCAAACAAGTGCCGGTAACCGGTTTGTCAAGAAAAGGTTTATGAGAGACTCGCTTATGTGATGTTTATTGTCAAAGTTGACGGTCGATCGATAAGCGATACATATTTCCTACTTTGCATTTACAAGGCAAAAGTACCAAAGCAAATGCATTGTTCACCGTAAAAAGCGTTCATGCTTTAAAGTCAGCACAGGTGAACACACGCTTAGCCCCTCATACTTAACACCGTAATAAGCGGTAATTTTTAAACGTTTCCAATAAACTACTCGCTTTAGTAGTTATACCTTAATTCTGTGTAAGCTAGATTTTATCACGTACACACTGACCATCAAAGTTGTGCACATTTTACTTAGTCGGCTGGGTACATTCCCGAGCAACTGTGACCTCCAAATATCATACTCGAAGGTCGGAGTTTTTAAATTTCTTCTTTGAGATCACGTCGCCTACTGGATTTGTGGGTCAAAACTGTTATTTCGTCAAGAACTGAAAAAAGAAGGTCGTCCTAACATTCCTTTCCTCTTGGGGTTTATCAGGGTCATCTTTGGCTTCGTCGCATGAAAACCCAGACTTCGGTCAACCTTAAGAGGTCTGATGATAAACAGCACGCATATTAAGGTAAACTGAGACAAGACCGGCATTTGAATCCGGCTTTTTGGACACTGAAAGGTATTTTGAAGACAGCATGCTTTATACGCTCGGTTCGCACTGGGTTAGATACCTAATCCCACAGCAGCGCACTGAAAAATGACGGTGCAATGAGCTGGTTTCGAGGGCAACTGATGTATAAACACTTCGCGGAATCCTTGCAAGAGGTGAAACGTGGGAAATTCCCGAACGCAACAACACGAGAACCCAACGGTTACAGTTCGGTATCCGCCACAACACCAAAAACATCAGACGGAATCCTCGGTGATGTTAGTGTAATTTCATGACTAATGCATATAGTGGCAGACTTACATTACATCACAAAAAGAGAAGCCCGAATGGCTTTCGTTTAATCAGTCGTGTAATGTTTCATTAGGTTGGGTCGTGGTTGACAAAAACAGCTTTTTTCGACTGTTTCACCTTTTCTGATGGGTGTGTAACCATAGTTCGGACGCGTTTTGGTAGGTCTCAGGCGACTGTGGATTGACGATGACGCTTATTTCTGTCAACAAAGAAACGTCACACCCGTAATCCTAATCGTGCATAAAATGCGAGATAGTGAAGTGAGGCATGTGCTCTAGTTATTGTGAAAGCCCGATGAGAGGGGAGTACTCCACTGAGGTTCTGCCAACAACAGTTACCTTCACGGTATAGAAAATATGACCAAAAAGTACTGGCACCTGTCTCTCAACAACAGCTCTGTAAGATTTATTTTCATCGGAGCTGGAGACAGCGAGTTGATTTGTACATTAATCAGTGAACTCCCTGAAAATGTCTTTTACATTTACAACAGTTTTCAACAGAAGGGCAAAAAGGTATACTGCCTGTAAGGTTGAGTCCTAATGAGAACTGTTTTCACCAGTTTTGCTTATAAATTTATTTCAGGGAACACGAGCTGTCTGAAACGGACAAATGCTCAAACAACTGTCTAATGAGAATTTCGTGGGAGCAAAAAGGCTGCAGCATACACAACCAACTAAATAGCTTATTCAGTAATCGGCGCTTTCGACAATCACACTTTTTACAGTCAGAGTAATGAATGCTGAACGTATAGTAGCTACTTGAGGCTCGAACACATTATCGTGATCAAAATTGTGATCGAACTTCAGTTTAAAAATATCTGCTGGTGGAGTGTGGATGATAAACTACCAAGAAAATCAAGTAATGAAGTTGTGTGTGTAAAGTGCAGACAGTTCATTGCAAAGTGTGCACACGAACGTAAGTTGCTTACTTTCAGATGGAAGAACTGATCGGCATTTTCGTCCGGGATTGTGGTAAATGAGTTGCGAGATAAAACCGCAGAAGACAACATAGGCATCGATTGCAATAACCCATCCTGAAATTTGATAGTAGTAAGAAGCAATGTAACTGACAAAATGTTGCAAAATTATCAAAACTCGCCAAAGTCAGTAAAAAGGCATAGGAACGTTTGGAATGTGGCTAAGCGCCATTTTATGTTCAAAGTACTTTGGTACAGAGGAGCGTCATGCGCCTTACGTGCTTAGGGTATCATATGTCATACGGCTTGGATAGAGCAGGAGGAAACTGAAGTAAGATGATCGCTTCATAAGCATGCCGTACGATGCTCTGTTCTCACTGCCTGCAAGCGTGTTCGTTGTGGTTGAAACGAATTCCAGATGAATAAATTAGTTCATTGCTGAATGAATGAATGTCTACTAAGTCTTACCTCGACAGGTTACCGTCACTGGCCTTATAACCCAATCGGACGAGCGATTAACGACTCTAAATCGTCGAGGCGTGACCAGGCTAGCCAAACCGGGGCTGAACTATTTGTTTTGGTCATATCGCTCAGTCTAAGTAATACCACTCGTAAAAGCACGTAACTGGTGGGGAGCGCTGAAGAGATGAACCCGTATGCTCGACAAACCATCGTACAGACAAGACAAGTTATATTCAGTAGCTTCAAACAGGGCCGGTCATATGGTGATAGTCAACATGGAGACGTAGTGCAAATAATTTAAGAGGTACAATCGCTTTGAACATTTAATTAACGCACACAGGGCCATCTTACTAACGTTTGTGTACGAACCCTTCACGATATAGCTTAACTTGCTGAATGTAGATATGACATGTTGCTGAGAAGCAGCTAAACAAATCATACAAAACACTCGACAAACTGTTGATTAAAACAGTGTGGGGAGTACGCAGGGAACAGTTGTGCCAACATATCTGACTGGTTGACGCTGGATCATTAGTTGGTTCAGTCACAATCCCCATGATTTCGTTGACTAATCACCAGCACGCCAGAACGAAACATGTAAGGCTGTTCGCTTTGCGTTTGGTCACACATTTTGCATTTACAACTGTGGACATAGGAAAACAGTATCGGCGCAGATACCCTCAGAGGATTCCGGTGGAGTGCTACACATTGCATCACTAGTAGAGAAGAGGTGTGCGATTCGGTGTTACGACAGGCATCTTGGACACTAGCAGTAACGCAAGTAATGAGGGACTTGCGACCCAGGTGTACGGGATAGTTGATCCAATTAGATAAATGGTGCTTCTCTCACTGATTAGGTGACAGTGAAAATGCCTGAAATAGGTAAGAGATGGAAGCGCCATTTGTGCTTGGTGAGTACACGGTGGATAAAGGAAATGGATAGAGGAATTCAGGTTCTCAAATGTTCACACAGTGAAACACTGTTTATTTTAAACTGTCATGGACAAGAATAATTATCTGCTTACAAAAATGTACTTCTTGATTGTAAACCTTCTTTCACCGTGAACAAGTGAATATACCACGGAAATATGACTATATAATGCTATAATGTAGCTAGTATTTCCTTGAGTTCGAGGGTAATTGAATACTGGACCATTCGTTGTTACACCACGGAGCATCCGTGAGTAATATTGAAAACAACCTACAATATAATATACATGCAATATAATAAGGATATACAAAATATTAAGGTGCTCATGAAAATGGTATGCAGCTGTCTTCGTAGCATACAATGATCAGTTATACTTCTTCATCACCCACGTTATCGGTAGCAATACACTGATGGTTTATATCAACGCTTAGTTATCATACAACCAAGCCAATTAAAATTGATCAAACAGGAAGAGGAAGTAACTCATGAAATGCCTATCTATGCCTAAGCCAGAGCCACAAACAAGAAGCCTAACGTTGCAAAAGAACAACCAAGTTGCTAGTAGAAGTAAGAGGTATAACTTCGTGGCATTCACATTCTCGGTTCATCAATTGCTCTTATTTCACTGCTCAGTCAAGCACACCGTTGAACCCAGTTAGCTAGATTCCATCCTAATGTCCCAGGTTGCAGAATACTAGCTTCAGAGGCGGTTACTATCCAATGTAGCCAACATATTGCTTTCATTCCACTATATCGGATCAGTATTTGTTTGAGGTACATTGCAGGATAACATAGCAGGATAACTGGCATTTTATTCATAAAACATCGTTTAATTGATAAAGGTTATGTAGCCTTGAAGATTGTGCAAATGTACGTGTTAGGTTCTAATTCCAACCACGTGGACAGAGTATGTGTAACAGACTAAACGTTTTTGGGAGAAAAACTGGTCATCTTTAAAAAGCATGTAAAACATGTCCCTCGTATGCGAAGCAGAACATATAATGTCCACAATACTCTCTATGTCCACACGTGAACACCAAGAGCAAGCATCACCTCAATAAAAACTGTCTGGTGATCAACAGTACATCTCATACATGTAGGGTGCGGAAGCACGATTTTTCCTATCATTCATCTGACCGCGGTTTTGCATGCTGTGAAGGAACAAGGAACTATTTCGAAGGAGTTCTAAGTTTAGAGGCGACGCATGGTAAATAAATTTATAATCCACAACGTGTTTATTATAATTGCGTATCCATACACACGGACTCTTAAAGTAACGAGTACAAATTTGCTTCTCCAATCGACGAGTTTGAACACAGGTAAAATTAGTAGCATATGCAATCCAAACTTCCGTTGGTGAAAACTACACAAAGCACCATGCTAATCCGTGCTGTGAAGACGGGCATATTCAGGAAAACGGATCGATACCGAGCCTGAATAAAAAACGGCTTTAACCAGGTCGATCTTAATGCTGACATAAATGTTTACATTCAAAAGTTACATCGCCAGACAATGCTAAACTTTAAGACAGCCTTTCTATTTGGTGAAATCCTGATCATCTGGGATGCGCAAGTTGATGGGTGAAAAGCAGTCACCAGGAGCGTGCAACAGTCGTTTGAATCTTAGAAACCAACCATGTGAAAAGAGGATAAAACCGATCCTTCTGTGAAATAAGAATTGATGCCTTATATCACGTTACAAAGCACTACGAGGGTACAGCGTGGGCTGGAGGCAGATGAAAGACTTACTACCAAAAGATGGACTTCACCTAGCTCTACCTGCTTTGTGAAAGGATGTACAAGTAGTAGTGACCAGTTCATCTAATTCCAGACCCCTCAAGCTGAGAGTCTGTCACCCAGCTCTTTTGAACACATTTTCAAATATGTTTGTTGCATGTTCCACTGCATGAAATTGACTGCGTCATGTAGAGCAGTGACTTTAATAATTAGCAGAGTGTTTGGTTCCAAGTTCATAGAACTGCCACAGTACGGCAGGTAGCACGTCCCCTATATATGGACTTTGAGTATTAGTCTGACAAACAACACATAAAATTGCCGGCAAATGTTGATAAGACCACTGAAGTCGGACACTGAATCTCATGGCCATTTTCTGAAATACCCAGTTTTCGTGGGAGCACTGATCAGAAGTGGATGGATTCACGTTGCCCAAGGGCTGAACACGTGCATGCGCAGTTTGCGCGATAGATGGTTAGGGATGTAGGCACGTATTCGCAAACGCAGTCACGGGTCATGTGCACTGCGATCGCTTGAATCAGTTGATTGGCGTGTTACGGTCCCTATTTTAGACGCAGTGATCCCACAAAATAAGATTTCTTCAAGGGAGGACAAATGATTTCCTCGGGAATTCCTCAACCCGTGAAATCTGATCGATGTGGGCACAACGCAGTGAGTTAGACAACGGATGTTTGTGAGCAACGAACAAACACGCGTGTGTAGGACGTAGTCAATCAGCGTTTGCTACGTTAAAATATTGCACGTCTCGTAGGAAGATGTATATTGTAAAATGACTCTCATTTCCAGTTTATCGCAACAGTTATGCGATTACCAAACTATGATAGAATGCAAGTGGAGGTGACCGGTAATATCAACTATATGCCTTTTGAATCAGATAAGTCAAAACAAACTAACAGGTGTAGCAAACATCATTAACCCCATCTTGTCTAATCATTACGACGGAGGAAACTGGATGCTCCGTAACTTATAAAGGGCTCTAAAATGTGATCGGGTGTGGTTTGCTCCTTTCTGTCTTCCGGCTGGACTCTTCATCATTTCAGTCAACAGTCTCGGGTATCCAGGCTACAAACGAGCTTTCGTTTGCATGAAGTCACGTATGAGGACCACTGTTGTGTTGAAGCTCGTTGGTGTATTGTGGTTCAAGAAAGAAAACTTCTGTTAACTAAACCTTACACTAGGTGTTCTTTTAGTTAGATGTGGATAAAGTTTCAGCTTTCCAGGACACTACGTGATGGCTGCTTGCGAAAAGGTTTGAGCACACTGATGATGCGCTCCGAATTCAACAAGTAAGCAAACTGTGGGTTGTCCAGTTTGACTGTTGTATGGCTCTTCACTGATTAAACATAACTCTGTTCATACTTCATAAAATTACCCCATGGGTAGGACTATTTCTTCTCCAGGAGAGTCTGACGGGGGCAGCACTATATTGTGAATCCTTCCTCAGTTGTAAGTACAATGATACAGCTAGTTTCATCAAGATGTGCTGTGCTGAATGATGCGACCTGAGATAATTTCTGAATAGTAGTGCATCGCCTTCCTATTTACTGTGACCACCAGCTTCTTTTTTCGCACCGACCAACTTGACTGTTTCGGCCATCAACATGCATTACTTTTCTCGTTATTCTGAATGTGTCCTATATGTCAAAAAACCGCTGAACTACATGCCATGTCACAAGGTAAGGAGGCAAGGCCAAGTGGCTTAATATCAAATTATGAGTGTTGAGCGCCGAATGTTTGATGGACACGGAGGACTGAAATGAACAGAGTTGACATTGTTCATATGAGCTGTTTGAGTTGTTAGACTCAATTCTTGATGAATTCTTTGCGTGCTTGTATACTTGAGTAAACGCGCTTCCGTGTAATCATAACGGTAAAATCGCACGCCGCAGTGAAAGATCTAGACACTATAATCAGTAACCATACTTTGTCTCATAGCCTACCATGCACCATACGTGCTCCGTCTTACAGATATGTAGTTCATGTCCAAACACATGAACAAACAGAGGTTTTTAATGCTGGTCGATGCTCAGGCCTGCTGGAAGACCATATAAAATTTCACGCCCAAACCTAATGACTGAAGCCATGCAACTGTCAACAATAACGCACAGTGCTTAAACAAATCATCCGATAACCTTGTCAAGAAATAACGATAACAGATTCCAAAATACGCACAACGACTCTGAGTGGGTCTAAGTGAGGATAGGGATGATTATAGACGCTAAAGATGATGGTGAACGTCGGTTCATTGCACATTATGAGGTAGCACACGAACTAAGATTTCTACAGGAAACTGTCTTCACTGTAAAACTGGTAGAACTACTAAGATAAATGGGAAGGTCCTGGTTTGTTTGAGCAGAAAATACTGAGTCATGGCAATTGGTTATATTGGGACCCAAGTGAGAAACCCGTGTTCAACGATTCTCATAGTTTAAACTTCTCCGGTACACCGAAACCCGATCCTCAGATAGATATTCGTCGATCGGAAAGCAATGTTAAC
The DNA here is from genome assembly GCA_008508345.1 of Paragonimus westermani. NCBI lineage: Eukaryota > Metazoa > Platyhelminthes > Trematoda > Plagiorchiida > Troglotrematidae > Paragonimus > Paragonimus westermani. Next base: position 75,309 of record QNGE01000518.1, on the reverse strand, counting down.
AGATAAAAACAAACCGAACGGTAATCTCGGAACAAGGCTTCCATATATTTACTAAGGAAGTTCTCCTCAGTGACGAAATTGTTAGGGTATCAGAGAGAGAAATCCCGCGTTACAGTACCATCACAGTGGAATTGTTACGAACGGCTATCACACCCTGTATAACACCTCCGAAATGAAAACGTAAAATATCTTGAAAATGACACTAACTTCAAGAGCTCATTGAAATGCATATTTAGGTTGCATGCTTTCAACATGATTGTTCGCATTCCCTGAAACCACACCACTTTAAACGTATCATTTGACTCCTGTCCAATTAGTTAACTCGGAGGTAACTAATTAATACTGTTGAACTGATTCGTTCTCCTGTAATTTGCAAACCCGTTTTAGTTAAATAACTCGTTTCCATCATCATCGTCATCTCTGGCAACAGCAACAGCTTCAGCGTCAGCAGCACCAAAACCACCACCATCAATACATCAGTGGTTCACAATGAGGCTAAACGTTTGTAGCACATGAACAAAGCTTCGCATACAATGAAAAAAAACTGCATCGTCACCATCCACATAAACAGCAATACATCAGCCATCCAAATTGACGCTTAACTGCCATATAACCACGAAAAAGAAAAAAAAGAAAAACCTGCATGGGAAGAAAACTGAGAAAGGAAGGCATCAAACTGGTAAAAATAGCTACGTCTATATTCAGGCACTCAACATCAAGGTACTCACAAATTTCAAACAGACAAGCAAGCTATAGGTGAAAGTAAGGCGTCAGCCGCAAGACAGCCTCCTTATGGCTTCCACCGCCCCGTGTCAATAGATGCACTCACTTTATAGGCAACTCAGCAAAACAACGAAAACACTCACGCAACTGAGCCCGATTAGCCGCCATCTCACCTAACGTCTCCACCCACCGATTCTGCTAGTCGCAAGGTCCCCAGCAGTGGCCGGTCCCTTGGTGAACGACTTCGCCTCCCCGCACCAGGTCATCATCTGTCCATCCCCCCCAGTTACGCCAGTCGGCTGCAGCATCGGCAAGGTGCTCGGTGTGACAGACGGGTAGCTGGCATCTTCAGTACATGGCTCATCCGTCTAAGTCTATATGAACGCAAGGGTTAAACAAAGGAACTCGATTGACAATCACCACCAAATACCAGCTCCTAATCTCCTCGTCGCTCACTCGTTGGTGTCACCCGATGTGAGCGTTTGAACGGAGACACCAGTGGTCACATACTTGGAGACGGTTCACATCTAACATCCTGTTTCGTTGCCACACCGTAATACAGCCCTCACTGTCGCCTTATGTACTCGAGCCTTGATACAAAGAGAGATGCCTGACTGTCGCTAGGACTGCCTCAGATCAGCGAATAACGCCTTAGTCTTAAAGATGCGCACTTCTATTCAATTCCCTACACTTCAGCCGCCGCCCACTCTGATGCAGCTTACCAGGTAGACAAACCGGTCAACAACCTCCATGACTTCATCACCTAACATCAAACCTACTAGATCACAACAATCTTGCAGAGGCACTTTGTATTTGGAAGTTGCAAAGCGTATTCCGACTTACTTGGCAGAAAGCGAAATAGCCTCTGCCGTTGTCTCTGCTGCTTGAAAATTGTCGAACAGCAACACCTTATGTCAACATAGTCAGGATCAGTCAGACCTCCGACATATTGGGACTGTCGCAGGCAGTCCTCCATTATGCCGTTCATCACAAAATTGAAGAAAAATGGTTGAATTGGACAGCCTTGAAGTATGCCGTGATGTTGCTGTTGGACAGTTCCCTGTAAACCATAACCTGAGCTGAGTTACAAGAATAAAGGGCCGACAGTATGCTCACCTACTTGTTCGCTTCACCCCTGTGTTTAGGCGACTCTAAAAGTGCGGATCGATCGAGTGAAACGCACTCTTACAGTTGAGAAATACGGCAGTTGTTGGTTGGTGGTATACATGGCGCTGCTCCAGAATTGGGTGGAGTAATAGTCTGATCAATGCGTCCTCGACCAGGGCGTTAGCTACGTCTATATTCAGGCACTCAACATCAAGGTACTCACAAATTTCAAACAGACAAGCAAGCTATAGGTGAAAGTAAGGCGTCAGCCGCAAGACAGCCTCCTTATGGCTTCCACCGCCCCGTGTCAATAGATGCACTCACTTTATAGGCAACTCAGCAAAACAACGAAAACACTCACGCAACTGAGCCCGATTAGCCGCCATCTCACCTAACGTCTCCACCCACCGATTCTGCTAGTCGCAAGGTCCCCAGCAGTGGCCGGTCCCTTGGTGAACGACTTCGCCTCCCCGCACCAGGTCATCATCTGTCCATCCCCCCCAGTTACGCCAGTCGGCTGCAGCATCGGCAAGGTGCTCGGTGTGACAGACGGGTAGCTGGCATCTTCAGTACATGGCTCATCCGTCTAAGTCTATATGAACGCAAGGGTTAAACAAAGGAACTCGATTGACAATCACCACCAAATACCAGCTCCTAATCTCCTCGTCGCTCACTCGTTGGTGTCACCCGATGTGAGCGTTTGAACGGAGACACCAGTGGTCACATACTTGGAGACGGTTCACATCTAACATCCTGTTTCGTTGCCACACCGTAATACAGCCCTCACTGTCGCCTTATGTACTCGAGCCTTGATACAAAGAGAGATGCCTGACTGTCGCTAGGACTGCCTCAGATCAGCGAATAACGCCTTAGTCTTAAAGATGCGCACTTCTATTCAATTCCCTACACTTCAGCCGCCGCCCACTCTGATGCAGCTTACCAGGTAGACAAACCGGTCAACAACCTCCATGACTTCATCACCTAACATCAAACCTACTAGATCACAACAATCTTGCAGAGGCACTTTGTATTTGGAAGTTGCAAAGCGTATTCCGACTTACTTGGCAGAAAGCGAAATAGCCTCTGCCGTTGTCTCTGCTGCTTGAAAATTGTCGAACAGCAACACCTTATGTCAACATAGTCAGGATCAGTCAGACCTCCGACATATTGGGACTGTCGCAGGCAGTCCTCCATTATGCCGTTCATCACAAAATTGAAGAAAAATGGTTGAATTGGACAGCCTTGAAGTATGCCGTGATGTTGCTGTTGGACAGTTCCCTGTAAACCATAACCTGAGCTGAGTTACAAGAATAAAGGGCCGACAGTATGCTCACATACTTGGTCGCTTCACCCCTGTGTTTAGGCGACTCTAAAAGTGCGGATCGATCGAGTGAAACGCGCTCTTACAGTTGAGAAATACGGCAGTTGTTGGTTGGTGGTATACATGGCGCTGCTCCAGAATTGGGTGGAGTAATAGTCTGATCAATGCGTCCTCGACCAGGGCGAAACCCTGTCTATTCTTTCTTAATATTTGACTTCCGAGCTTCAAAGTCGACGAAGTATGATGCCTAATAATTGCTGGTGTCAAGCTAATCTCGCTATGGTTTCCACAAGGGCTCCCAAGACTTTTCTTGAATATATGGGAACTATTATTGAGCGATCCCTGCACGGTGGAGTGGTCTCCGTCCTCCACACAAGTGGAAACAACTGAGTCAAGGCTTTCCAACCTTCAGTGAAAAGTTCCGGCACGAGGTCGTCTAGACCAGCATTCCTATTACGTTCGTCAGCCAAGATGCATGGCGGACCTCAGTCTCGGTGGATGGTTCCAAGTCTACCGACCAGGGCACTACATTACCAGTTTGTGGCGGCAATGCAGGAGAAGCAGGAGGCCATTTAAGTTGACCCTCAAAGTGTTCCATCCATCGCTCTAACCTACTGGACTTGTTATTGATGAGTGTNGCCATCTGTCTCGCTGATAGCTTCACTCATAGATGGTCGTCTGGGACCAGTGGCACGGATCACCTTAGAATTTTTTGGTGTTCCCTGAAGCAAGCCTCACGATAAGCCCTTAAACTACGTTTCAGCTTCCTGCGAACACCTGTCTTGAAAATTTTATATTAACCACCTGGAGGAATGTGCCGCTTGACTTCTAACAACTGCAGGATTTCTCTGAGATCCAATGTTTGTTCAACTCATGTACGCGCGTGCTACAGCACCTACTTTATAAATTGCTTGTGGGATCTCCATCCACCAGTTATTAGGATCTTCAGGGTGAGAACTACTAAGCCAGGCTAGTTTAGTAGTCAAGTTTTACTGACGGTATAGCCGGTTTTTCAACCGCCAGCTGTTGCTGTCGATGGGGTAGTTGCGTGACGAAAGTAAGAAAGAAACGTACCAACTTACAGAGTCCGTATACCTGAACTCAAACAATCGAATTCGAGATTTACACGCTTTGCGAACAATAAGGTTTGTAAGCATCTGCAGGACATCAAATTCTGCGACTTTCACTGTCTCTCTTCATTAATAGCACTCAATCCATACAGAAATTATTTGACTAACGACAACATGCAAGCCATTAAACTCAATGTCCACTGAGAGTCCTACAGCCTACGAGACAAAGGAGATACACAATATCCACGAGCTGGCAATCTGTCGATTAAAAACCTCGTAACTCAATTCAGTGGATTAAAGGCTCAAAAGAGACCACACGGCGTAGTAAACCATGGGCAGGGATTTTTAAGACGTCGTTTAAATCCAATGCTCTGTTAATTTAGGGTTCAGGTGTGCGTACTTGCACGAACCCCACTTCGTTAAAAACCACCTTCTAACGAGCTCACTGCTTACTTGTCAATACCTTGTGATAGATGCAAATGAAACATTGACGTTGGGTTATCTCAGTGTGGCGCTGCACGCAACCTTCAGTCGTGAAATAAAACTGTTCTAACTGTAGCGTTCTAAGTTTAACCCATCAACCCAATTACAGTACAGCTATGACACCAGAAACGGTTCCAGTTGGGGAAGATCGCAACTCACAATTCTGTCTCAACTGTTACAACTTTCTAAGTAACCGAAGATGTCCAAAGCCTCAAACATCATTTACCAGTATAACCATATAGTGTTTAAGCAACCTATTGTAATCCGAAGCTAAAGAACGTGTCAGTAAAGACTGGGCGGAACGCGAACTAGTACCTAACAAACTCCGTCTCGTGGAAACTGCCAAACAGCAAATTGTTATTGGCATAATTTAGTTGAGACACTTTCCAAACAGCCGGAACATCACTGTCTGCATTAAGATAGAGGAAGTAACAAACACGATCTTCAGGATGTTGTGTGATTGAAAGTTCTCTTTAGAGCTGAGTTAGTGAATGAGAGCAATGGCAGTGTGTTTACATAGACAGGCTACAAGCAATGTAAAATGAACTACAAACACACAGATCGACTTACCCTATCAACCACACTCATGCAGGTTAGGAATACAGCAGATGTCGGATTACGGCATGTGACGCTGCTCCAGAAGCTGACGAAAGGTAAATGGCTGATCTGAGCATTATAGCCCATATTTGTCAACTAGTCTATTTCCCTCTAATGTCTAATTCCAATGCTGTAATGAAGCTATGGGATTGTGGTACAAAGAACCAAGTTATTCCTTTAAACCCCCCTCTGAAGTATATTAAATGCGCCGCAGCCCACACCGTTTAGGAGAGAATTACTAGTTAGCCAATACGAGTGAACGAAAAATGAAAACATCGTAGTACGCACCGATGACCGTGTAGGCAAACTGAAGATATCATGTCACATACAAACAAATACGGCTGAAGAAAACATCCAGTTGACCCCAATGCAGTTTGCTTCTAAAAAGTGATTTACAGTGTCAACTATTTGGTACGTACTCAGTCTAGACGTTATTAAAGGGCGTAACAATTCTCTCCACATCTTGAAAAGACAAGCTAGTGGTGATATATTACACGATCTTTGTTCGAACTGGTTTCACTGTATTCTGTCAACTACATACTGCAGAAATGGAAATAAAAGATCATGCATAAAATCGCCTTTTACAGAGAGTGTCCTCTCTAGGTGTGAGAGAAAGAAAAACCCACGAGCACAACCAAGGTAGTACCAGTTTAATAAACTTAGATTTTATACATATTTTGCAATTTTCACTTTCGTAGTATGTACTTGATAAGATGCAGTGAATTCAGCTCGAACAAAGATCGTGCAATATACCACCACAAGCTTGTTTCAATTCTTTTCATATCGATTGTGAAGACCTTAGTGTGGGGGAAAGTGTGTCCTTTTTACTTAAATGAACACTTGGATCCTGTGGCGCGTGTCCGATTCCGCATTCTTGGCTGACCATGAAACGTAGTCGGCACGAAGCATATCCATCGAACTGGAGAACAAATGTGAGTCCTTGTCACACCATTTAGTTTACAACAGACACCGACGTGTAATCGGTCTATTAGGACATAAATTCGGAAACAGTCTCAACAGTTATTTACATTACATAGTCACTTCTCACACTTCCAGGTACGTATCACTATTAGCTTGATACACTGGCAGAGTCGCAGATGATCATACTGTTATGCTTAGCTAATCAGGTCTAGTTAGGACAAATTCAGGCGCAAAGCTGCTACGTGAACTTTTCCATCCGGACAATATTAATGTTTTGTTATCACGACCAGACACATTGTCTTGTGGCCACAGTAACAATGTTTACTGGTGCTGATTCAGTGGCATAGCAAACCTGAGACTAAGCACCAAGTTTGGCGGAGTAAAAGCGTTATTACAGTTCTGTTTACTCATAACAAACAAACCAATTTAACGTTATACTGTCCACAAGACTTTGTGAAACATCAAGATTATATGAATACGTAAGCATTATTTTGTTCGCCCCTTCCAAGTAGTTACGCAAAATGTTATGCAGATATCTGAGTGCAGACAAGCAAATGTTTTGTGTGACCGATCCTTATTCAACTTTGAGAAACAGATCAGTCACATGGCTGAACAATGAAAAACAACAACAGTGTATACGGAAAACAGACAGTGTGAATGAGCAACCGAGAAAATATGGGACCAAACGTGGATAAACTTTCGCGCCGGTGGTCATTGTGATCAATCGTTAGAGAGAGAGAGATACAACTAGTAAAATGGCAGATAATTACTGAACAAGGAAGAGTAGGAGAAAGAAGTGTAACAGTAAGATTAATATTAAATTCGTACGGCGTACTACCAAGGTAATGATGAGTTCATAGCCATCTTTCTGCATATGTAACGGTGCTTTCGTTTGGTGTGTTGAGAAGCGCCTCAGCAAGTGTTAGAACGTGTTTGATAGTAATATGACAAGTAGAACGAAGCATTTTTGAAGGGTCGACGTGATGACCAGATAGTTGAAAATAATTCGTTGCTGCATTCTTCACCGTTCCTAGTTTGACAGTCAGAAGCCAATTGGAGAAAGGCAGCTTTTATGAAGCTACATAATGGAAAGCCCTCACCTTACGTCAACCTACTCCAAACCGTTGGTACAAGTAAATCCATAAACAGGGTTTGATTTAGTAAATGTGAGCACAAGAACCTTACTTAAGATTTACGAGGATATGATGCATTCGGTGCAGCACACTGAACTCGGATGAAGTAAGCGTGTGGCTTGATGCCGCTGATCTATTTTATCCCAGAAAGAGCGGTACGCTCTCCGTTTCATGGGGTAGAGATAGGAACACCGATTCCCGCGATACTCTTGAGACGGTTGGCGGAGACTCAAACTGCTCAGAATTTTTGTAAGTGAATCTTGGGATATCCACCCCGGATGACAGTCCGGCGAAAAGAATACGAGTAGTTGAGTAGATGTTCATTCGAGCAGATCTTAAGAATTCAATTACCTAGTGTTGTAAAAGTTCACGTTTATACGTGGTTGGTGAAAAGTTTTTAAAATTCACCAAGTGATCATTTCACGTTGTTCTTTGGTTAGTACCCTTAGCGAGAATTCTGTCTTTGCGCCTGGAGAGTCTGATTTCTATCCCGAGTTTTCCAATACACACAACGTTGTGAGACAAGCCGCTGAGAGGCGTATTTATGGCTTCTAATAGAGTACGCATTTCACAGAGTACAATTGTGCCATTCACGTATCTTGATTTGACGGACCTTTGTGCCTGTGTTACAAAAGAGATGGAAAAGATATCGCCTGGCACACGTACAAAGTGACTAAACATGCCAACACATGTGCTATCTGGTAATAAAAATGTCCAGTGACTAAAAGCTTAACCTTATAAGTACGTAGGTGCTAAGTTCCAGTGTGCTTTTGTCGTTCGTCTAAAGGGTGGTTCAGCATTCATCATACTTGAACGTATACGTGTACATTAGTGAGCAGGTTGCCAGAGCAACTTTACAGCAAACGGTTTACAGTGCCAGAAATGTCAAGACTGATTCGAGGAAAACGATTCCGTTATCTCAAATCAAGGACAGGAGAAGTACTAGGCGTTTGCTATCTTCATAATGAACCCAAACAATGGATACAAAGAAATCCCGTTCTGTAACAACTGCTGTCGACTCATTTGTTGGTTTCACAGAATAAAGGACAACTAGTAAAGGGAAAAATTGGAGGTGTTGATGGGCTATGCTAATTGTCGATAAAACAATGAATTCTGTTATCAACTTAAGTTGATTTTGGCCCACCAGTCTAGTCTGCTTAAGCACTAGTAGAAGTAGTAGTAGTCTCATGGGTAGCCGTCGCAACCATTTGGCAACTCACTGAATCGGTAGACTGTAATTTATGGGATAACTGTGAATAGCCAGCTGTGACAACGCGTCTAATACTTACTTGCAGTCGCCTCGGACTTTGCAGCTGTTGGGCGGTTCCGAAACGGAAAGACTGCAAGTACGGATAGCCAGGAAGCCTTTGAGTTATGATGACACAGTTATAAAACATGCTTAGCTCCAGCTGGTTCACTCTTTTGCTGAACAAGAAACAGACGAGCTTGAGGATACCTGTAATGTAACCTTGGTTGAGAGAGAGGGAAGCGGGCGAGACACAGGCAACTATTTGAGTGTCAGCCAGTTAAGCTGAACAGCAAAGGTTCTGAGACAAACGTTGCTCAAGCAGTTTGATACTGAGATTTTGAAGATGCAGGTTTCCATACAATAGTGTGGATTTCAACAGAATTAAAGTTGAATTAAGGGTTGCCGCGCGTAAGTTCTACGAATTGACGTGAACGTAATAACTCGTTTTTACCATCTTTATATGTGTTACCGGGGGGCCTAATTGTGAGCTTTTAGACACTGAGGATGGTATGGAAAAGTTTGGTCGTCGAAGCAAATTCATTTTTTGGAATTAAGACGGTAAATCGCATATCGCAAGATGAAACCATTGGGTTTATTCTTATCAAATGATCACATAGAACATAGAGTTACATACGATTGACGCATGACAAAAATACTCTCAAGCAAACAAACGCACCATGGATACATATCAGGGTAGGGCACGTGGTCTCTGTGTCAAGGCGACGGGAGTAATTACACCGACACTTTCTGCCAACAGATAGCCGATATGTGACGTTTGTCTAATAGCGTTTCGAAGACGCTAACATTCCGGAGCTGCGATGACGTAATAGGACAATAAAGGGAGTGATAGGATTAACTACATGATCTGTTGTGACCACACGTTAAGTGATTAAGGACGCCGGATTTTTGTTCAGATTTTGACTTGCCGACCCGCAACTGTGAATGAAAGCGAGTGGTAAGTAAAGCATTACAAGCAATAAACGCCGTGGTGATGTGACACTGTGATGTTGCGCTGAACGTGCCAGAAGAATCCGACTGGTAAACCATGAATATTTCAATAACAAACCGTCGACGAAGGGACGATGAGTTCGTCATACGCGAGTGAACTAATTCATTCGTATCAAATGACGGCTATTGTCGTTTGGGGAACCTAGTAATCAAGTTTTTCTAACTCTAGCTGCTAACTGCTCTTTCATTCTGAACTCCGTACATTCTCATATTCACCATTTTTAACTTGATTTGAGTTGCTATGTTCGGTTTGCTAAGGCGTCCAAAGTGATTTTCTAATAACGTGTATACTGCTAACTCTCGCCATGCGTTGTAACCAGATGTCCTTTCTGATAACGGAGCTTTTTTAGAAAACACTGTCACTGTTATCTCCGAGTATCATATTACTTTCTTCGAGAGCGCAGATCTGCTTTGACACACAGGCGCTCTCCTGTCGTATGCCTTTGCAAGTGGAACAACCAACAGTTCGACTCAAACCGCTAACTGAGGATGTATCATGGTAGGCGTTCTACAGTTTTCGTTATCCCGGCGATTTGACGCGGGTACACATACTGGCAACCGGGTACGTGAATTTCAGGAGCACGTTTGTTGAAACAGGTGAAGTCACTGAGTTCCGTGTGCCTGGATTGTACGCCGTTATGCGATGGTGAACAAACACCCGTTTGTGATAAGTTACAACAATAATGCACAACGGACTTGCATTCAGGCGTCCCTGTTCCAAATCCGTGCAAAAGAAATAACTCTACATAATTTTTCAGAGTAAACCTAAGCACCTAAAGTCCAGGTGTCATCACCGAAACGGACAAATTTGCAAGTTTCCTTACAAATGATGCATGTTGATTAGAATGGTAGCCAAGAGAGGCCTATGAGTGTACCATGTGAGTGATGTTGAATAACATGTAATACAGTACACCGAGTCGCTATGCAGGTACAGATCAATGTGGTGAAGATTAAGATGGAAACAACCAAGTAGTAGCATTATCACCAACTACAAAGTTCAAAATTTGTTTGTCTAAAGTGAGAAGAAAAAATTGTCAAGTAAGATCAATTGACAAGTACTGTAAAATGAGCTGTCCTTGATTGTAAAAAGAACTGATAAACAGTGGACATTGGACAATGTTTGTTTACATCGGTGGGACTAGGCAGCGAGTTTCAGGGAGGAATTTCCAAAGAATAAGTCAATTCGAGAAAATCCTGGTAAGCCGCTTTTAAGAATCTGAAACCCCTGAGCAGAGGAGGCTGATTTTCCCACCTTATCTTGATATGTATACAGTCATGTAACATGGTTGCCGATAGATGTCGCCAGCTCGTTGGGATCTCCGTGGTTTGCCCATATCGGAAGTTCTATCCGATAGAGAAACGTGTGGAAGTTATTATCATCTACGTCAACAGGATTGCTAGCATTTCAAGTTACTACTCTCATACACTTTCTAATACTTTATGTATGAAATCATTATTTGTAAGCCGTCCAAATTTGTATTTCGTCGAACAATGACCTACACCGCAGTGCTATCTGACCCAAACCAAGATCGACAAGGCTTGCCAACATGTCTGTTATTCAGACCTTCAAACAGTAAACGTGGTTCACAAGTTGAGTAAAATGTAGATCAAACAGAGGACATACCTGCCAACATTAGGACATGTTAAAAAAGCGACAGCCATTAAGAACAAAAGTTGGTGTATCAAGCAGATATCTAGGTGGGTAGGAATAGATAACAAACGAAGATATACCGGCAGTCGTTGAATCCGGTTGCCTTCAATGTTCAGCTCCGTCAGCTGTTGACAATGAGCCAATTCACAAGGCAGTCCTGAGAGCTTGTTGTACCTGAGTGAATAAACGAAATGACGATCGATATATGTAGAATCCGAAATTAAGAACGAGGAATAACTAGAAAGGTAATGGTGCTAAGACTCTCCAGGTACACTTCAAAATGTGAGGCAAATGTTTAACACGTATCCACACGCGCACTATTGGACAAAAAATGATCCCCATGATCGACCAGCTTCTGTCACCATTTTCCCGTTCACGGCCTACTTTTGCCTGCCTACGTTTCCATTGGGAAACATTATTCTTGGTAATTTTGTGACAGATCACTGCTAACAGCTCAAGCGCGTGCACTTTGTGACGAGCAGACTAGTGGTATATTAAACATGCCAGGTTGCGATCGACCAAATGAACTGAAGTGCAGACAGCTGTTTCATTGGACAACTACGAAAGCATATTATTTTGAGCAGCCATAAGAATCGGCAAGCTACTGGCATGCCTCGAATAGGACAATCAAGATAATGAATGGTCTATTTAGGAAGGTGGATATGGCGTATTTCCGGAGTTGAGTTGTGCCGCTTCCGGAAAAGTTCGTGATAAATGCCTGTAAGGTATCCACGAAGTGTTCAGTGCTAACAAAAAATCTCGGAAAACAGCCGCTACTGTGAGGTTCATGATGCCGCTTTCAACCTTCAAAGAAGCTAATTATAATGGTTCAGATCGACGAGTGTTGGCTTACGCTTCACACCTAACATGATCAAACATGGGTGAGGGATCGCATCTGTCCGTTACGTTGGCAGTGAACCCAGGTCAGATTTGAGGTCATTGAGAATGTAGTAATAATCCACTTGTTCTACGGGACTGGCAATTGTAGCAGTTGAATCCCACAGAGGGGCAACGCAATGCGAGAAGTCTGACAGGAAGTAAAGAAATTTCGGACAACGAAGGAAGTCAGCCGCTATCATGACCGATCAATCACTGAGACTTAATCTGATTGAACGTTTTTGGAATTGAACAGGTCGCGCCGTTAACAAAGACCACAACAATGGAAACCCACTACTTCAGCAACACGATGTATGGGATAAGATTTACTAATCTTATACGGTGCACTTTGTGGAAAGTAAAATCAGCACTGTAGAAAGCATTATAAATTCCGACGGACAAACATTGAACAATGAATGTATGAAATTGCTCTTCTCATGACAATTGTCTGTGGGTTGAAAAATGATGCTTTCTGCTTTGAACAGGGACGTCAGGTTGGAGGAATCTTTGTCAGGTACGATGAAGACTTCCAGTAGCTCATTTATTCCAAAAGGTCACAGCCCGGCAGGAGGCACTGTGACTGCAGCCGCTACTCACCTCAACAGTGATGTGGAATATCCTGGAACCGCGAATACCTCGATAACGATAGAATTAACTAATCGGGGCTAAACAGAGGGATTAAGAGTGTTGTGGGCGCCACGGTCTGCTGTAGTCCAGGAGAAAGTTTGTAACCAGTGGTTCGAGCGATCACGAGGGTCTTAACCAAACAGGCGATGCCTGTTCACTTGATTCAACGGAACAGTCAAGGTTTCCGTGTTTCGTTGTCACGCCGTCGTTTGAACATCCAATGGTTTAACCTAACTTCTGGTGAAGTCAGTAAATAATTCCTGGTGCGGTAGAAGCTCACCCGAAATTTGGAGTAATTGTCTCAGTTATGAAGGACTGTGCAGCATGATTAGTGGACCAATTATTGGGTTGTCACGAGGGTTACGGAAGACGCGCTGAAGAATGGTAGCGTTCTCATGTCATAATTTGGTGTGTGCCAAATCGTGGAATCAGTAGTGGTCAAACAGAAAAAGTCGGTTGATAGCTTACACTCGAACAAGGCACGTTTCCGTACCAAGAAACAAAACAAAACCCAGAAAGGCAATATACAACTTCCTTATCCTCTCATCTTCTTGACGTCGCCGATGACGCAGGATCACAGAGACAGATCGTACGTTTGAAGTCCTCACCGATATATCGTCCACAATGTTGCAAACTTTCTCGATAAGTTAACCATTGTAAGTGAAACAATCCATGGACTTCATCGGATTGTTTGCGATAAAAAAAAACGTGGGAATGGGGACACCGTAGTCCTGAAGCAGCATTTCGCGCAAACGAACCGCATGCCCACCTTGTTCAACATGGTCTGTATGCCTCCAGAAGAGGAGGTAAGCAAAACAATATCACCCGCACACGTCAACTTGGTTAAATTAATGTCAGGACAAAACTCAACACCCAACTCATTGGATTGCACAAGCTCACCCTCCAGAATGTTGGTCATGACGAAAATTAAGTATATGGGACATCTTTGGCAACACCGTTAGGAGTGGTAAGCACGAGTGATTTGTACACATACAACACAAAATACCTATCTGTCTATGACGATGGTCGCAGCACTCCAAAAAGTCCGATGTAAGGTTCATTTACCGAAACACCATTTCTTGCCGAACTGCACTGCCATGCCCCTCGTATTTCGCCTTGATTATCGTAATGTCTAAATACGAGTCTGCACCTGACTACTCACGGGTAGTATAGTGTGGACGTTCATTTTCACAACAACGGGGCTTTCTTCAAAGTTCGAAAAAGTGACTGAAAAGGCGACTGAAATGATTGGAATTTATTCGGTACTACTGACGAAAGCTGCAATAAAAAAATAGTTTTCTTGCTTTCAACTTATTCAATAGAAAAAGCAAACAAAATAAAGCAACCTAAACCGACTGACATACTATCGGTGTGTGTAGCCATGGCACAGAGTGCATTGTAATCAAAGGCAAAATAAAAGATAACTAAGGACCCTCTTTCTACGAACAAATTAAGTATGGTTAAAAAAATTCGACATTCGACGTCGCACCGAAAACAGAAAACATCAAACATACCAAATAGATTTCAACAACTCGAACAGTACTAGATGTGTCTGTGAAAAAATGTCAGGGCAAGTGAATGGCCGAACAAAGAATTTTTGGGTTGTGTCGGTCAATAAAACGTTAAAAGAGAACAGTGTTCCCCCACCAAGAAACATCGTCAAGCAAATGTCCACGTATTTCTTCGGCAGAACCTCTTTTTACAAAGGTGAGAGTGTTTTATTCTGGTGGAACCCAATTGACGATAGTGTGGCCTATGTGGTAAGAAAACTTCGCTTCATATGGCGTGTCAGAGCAGATGTATGATCATGATTAAGTCTGTGATCGTATCAAGGCTATCGGCAATGTCTTAGACAGACTGGCTTAACAGGGTGTATGAAGTGCTCCTTGCTTGCCACCTGTCTGATGCTACATTGCGTCAATAGGATACAGAAAGACGTTTTTCTTGTCGGAATCCTCGTACCGGAATACTTTTTACTTCCGGAATTTGGTTTCATCGAGCACACAGCAGCACCGTAGTTTAGTTCCCTCACAAAAGAAAACAACCTTTAGTTCATGACCCCCAAATACATTTCGGCACAGTGTAGTTGACAATCCACCATTTCATCAATTACTCCAGCATTTTCGCCGGGTAAATTTGCGTGACCGATGGTATTTCGTCACTAAAAAGTAAGCAGCCATCTGTTAAAACGTGTGAATTCTATGCACCTGCTATACATTAACACGTCGTTTGTAGAGGATTTTCTAACGTCGACAAATATATCGGACAAGCTAAAAACAGGGGTAAATGTGTTTCTAGAGCTCATTATGCTAACAGAACTCCGAATGCGTCACTTTCTACATAGTATTAATTGACTGCTGACGTCAGGACTTCAATTTCTCTGTTTTTCCGGTATCATCCATCAACCGCGATAGGGAGTGACGTCGATTATTAAGACACGAAATCCTTGGATTTCGATTACAACACTCCTGAAGAAAGCCACCCAAGTTGGTTGAAATGTAGAGTATTAAAAACTTGCTCCTAACGTTGTGTTATTCTCAGTCTGTTTATAAATAACATGTTAAAAACGACACTCGAAGTGTTTGAATCCATTCGTACTAAATTTGGTGCGGTTACTATACTTATTACGTTCTTTGTTTGATGTCTGTTTGGACTGCATTTCGACTACTCTTCAAAAAAGGTGTTTTGATTTGTTAATGTACGAGGGTCAAGCGCATGCCCATTTGTCTACTACAGATCCACATGTGCGTCACACAATGAACTAATCACAGTTACATTATGTGACTTACCGCGTTCAAAATTCACCATTATCTGCTTCATTTTCCGCACCTGCTGGAATCACCGAGGCCGTGAGATCGAACGTGGACATCAGAGACCATATAGATGAAGACAGAATACGTCCATATTTCTAAACAGCACGAGTGGCAGGCACACTAAAATAGCCCTCCTTAAGATGTGTGTGAATGACCGGGATTATCGACGGTTGTTCTAGCATTGTAAATTGCCAGCCCACATTTCATATTCTATAAACGCAGCAATGCTAATACGGTTTCATAAATCAGTGAGCCGGTAGCTAATCGCCACATCTCCATTCAAGAGCAAGTGAACGCAACCACATTAAACTTAAAGCAGTGCTTGCACTTTGAGACAAGTCGATCGGTAAGGTTTGAAACCCCTTTAGGAAATCTTCCTTAACCCGATCAGTCTACTCTGTGTACTGTTCAATGCAACTATGTGAAGATTTGCGACTTGCATAGAATATGGCTAGATCAATATGGCTTCATCTGTACGGTGATGATAATGACAGTCTTCTACGAGATGGAAGATTTATTATACCACTTACTGAAGCGCCATCAGTTAACTATATCAACTCATCCTTGTACGTTCAGAACCGGTTCATGTTGACGCTCCACCTGTTCTGGTGGCTCAGCATGCTGTGCTACTGAGTAATTAATGGCAAGAACGGTATGTGATTAACATGACTTAGTTAAGTGTAGAGGTGTTCAAAGTGTAAGAACCTAGAAGACACGATACCAGTTTTTCAGCCGAAATTCTTGGAAAGAACAAGATAACCAGATAAGAATAACACAACCATTTTGCAAGACCGGACACTAAGAAACATAGGAAATCGAGGAGATGGGGCTAGAAAATGTTTGCAAACCAATTATATAAAGGACACTTTTCTTAGCCTTCGTGGAACCAGTATTAATGTAGAGGGATTATTGCACACTGCTGCATTACGTAATCTTCGGGGACTTGAACGATAATGAACTGGGTGTAAACACAATACACACACGCAACTCTGAGTATTGATTAATGGGTTGCCGATCATGACTGGCACGAAACGTGAAAACAATTTATACATTGAGAGGGTACGTCAAATTGAACATCGGACGAATAAAAACAACCCAACTTCTACTGGTGTTGAATCATCGTCTGAGGGTATGCTAGGTTGAATGTTAGATATAGAATGCGTCATCCTTTACACCTCATTCCAAGCTAGATGACACTCGCGTACAATCTAGCTATTGGCTGAAACTCTGTTCTCATGTTCTACGTGAAGCTTGAGTCTGGTCTAGGCGAGCGATTGTAGCTTAAACAGCCCTAAACCAGAAATATCAAAATGTTCAACTTTATTCTCACAAAACTAGACCTAGTGGATTGGCGGCTCAATAAAATGTCCAACTGAAGTGTTCTTAGCACACCATTAGTCTACAGACAAATAATCATCCGGTATGTAAATTAATATCCGCTGGCATGCTGAAACTTACGACTAACGAAGTTCGCTATACTGCTTAGTTGTATCAGCTTTGCAACTGTTGACGCTGTCATCATCACATGTACAATATCTGGTTCACGCGATACAATAAGCACTTCCATGATTTGTGTGTGAACCATAGCGCACAGGAATTCACAAAGTCAGATCTAGTTCTGATCCACCCGATCGGTTCATTTTCAGTTCATTTTGAACTCACAGCGGCAGGCGGACGTCCGTTATTTTCACACAGCAAGGAAGCTGCACAAGTGCACGCACGCATTCTGTTACGTCAGACCAGAATGTGCGCTAAATTCGAGCGATTTAGTCACTCAGTTAGCCAGATGATGGTTGGGAACACTATATATGCCTGACATTTCTATGGACCTCAATGGGGAATACCCAACTTTACCCATAATCTAAAACAATGAAGTGAATCTATACGGTACCATCTTCTTGATACTTGGCTGGAACCACAAACGCCTCTAGTGCCTTACTAAATCGTTGATTAGTGTAGAAGTGGTGTAAGCAACTTGCTAAACTAGGCTGTGCAATCATACACTCAGAGACTTCGGTGGATGAAAGCCAAATCTTTGCCGTACCTGGCATTACACACCATGATCACCAAAATACGAAAACAACGCGAGCTAGTCAAGCAACCAGGTGGTTTCGGTGTAACAAAATCCTCACCGGTTCGTTCAGTGAATCCAATCAGATGTGTGGTCACACAGCCCATAATTCACGGAAAATAGTACCGCTCTTATGGTGAAGATTCCAGAATGTTCTTCCTAAAACCATCTTTACAAGGGATGCGGTGAGCAACCATTTGAGATCAAAACTCATCAAATATATGTATGTGACTGTATGGTCACTTGGGCATGACCATAAATCTTCCAATTCATCGTAAACTGAAGCAAACAATACTAAAATATAGGAACATTAACAATTAGCACAATTCAATTATCCAACGCCATCAGCTTACACCCAAAAAGTAATTAACACAAAGAAATGGATTATTCACAACAGTATGACGCACAGAGCCGTAATGTGTGTAGAAGAATACCCCAAAATGAACATCAAACACAATTGAGCGTTACGTTGCAGAAATTTAAGAACCCAGCAATTCGGTGACCCTAAGTAACCAGTCATCGACATTAAGGACATAACAGAGACCGAGTTCAACAGGAGAACATCCATAAATCTTTATTAAAAACACATGTTGTAGTGGATTATCAAACCGGAGGTGCGGGTACTCCAACTCTCGGCAGAATACCTCAGTGCGGCAGGGAAGTATGTCCGAAAACTCACAACGAGCAGTTCGGAGGCAGCATAGGTAACCAGATGAACCATCGCTCAACTGGATTGAACCAACGGGCGATACATGACAGGCAAAATGGGCAGGATAACCAGATCGAGGGCGCGATTATTCCAACACTCGGAAAAATATCGCAAAATGACCGTAAAGTAGGGTCAGAGGCCATAACTTGGGGACGGCACGAGCGACCGGGCGAGCCACTGCTCAACGAGATCGGCCCAACGGACGAGGAATGACAGGCGAGAAACTCCCTGACAGAAGTCGTCGGACATGCGCAAACCGGGCCGAAGTGCACACGACGTGTGAGCGGAAATTGAGTGTTGTGGACTGGAATTCTGACTCATGAAAACAAGCGCGCGAGTAGTAAGACAACCGGCGAGTTAGACAAAAGTGATAATGCCTTACCGGACGCCTTTTTGCTACACTGGTGCCGTGCCCTGAACACACCACAGTAAAGCTGCCATGGCCAGATAAACTTGCGGACGGGGACGAAGATGAGTGGCTATCGGAATCTGAGACGATTTTGGTGTGCAACGGATTAAAAATCAAGGCACAGTTTTTGACGGCATTGGGAACACTGTTCATCGGATGGGCAGAAGAAACTCGGGCGACACTGATTCACGAATTTACAAAAGAACAAGACTGACAGCGTTTAATGGATCGTTTTCATGGCGTCGGGTTTTGGGACACTCAAGACCCCCTGGTTTACTGTCAACACATAATACGACAGTTGACGTTGGGCTTACCGGAGGCAGGCAAGAAAACGAAGGATAGATTGGTGGGGGAGCGGTTTATCCAAAGTTTGCCGCCGGAGTTGCAGGAGGGTGTTCGGATTTCCGAGTCTTGGGAGATCAGGGACATCGAACAGCTTGTTGGAATTGCACAGCGTCAACCCGTACGGATGCAAGTCGGACGGCTGGAATTTAGAGAGCTTAAAGAGAAAGTGGAGCAGACGAAGAAAGCAATGAAAGATGTGAAGACGAATTTGGAACCACGAGACAGGCAAGTTGGACGAGCACATGATCAACCCATCGTAATCATTGTTTCGTTTGTAACGGGCTGGAACATTTTGCCCGCCAATGCCCTAACAGACGTTTCTCTTCTTGTTTTTTTACTGATGACAGAATGTCATGGGGCTGTTCCACAGGTGAAAGTTCTGATCCAAGGAGAACAAAAGAGTGCGGTATTAGATACGGGGGCGCGTGCGTCAATTGCAAGCATAGTGCGAAAATCTCCTGTTAAGTCCGGTAACTAGCAGGTAGTGACGGTCGGAGGAACAGCGCTGAAGGTACTGGGGACTCAGAAGGTTGAAATCCAGATAGCTGGCGTCAGGCTACGCCATGCAATGGCAGTGTGGCAGAGAAGATAATAAGCGCTGATCTGCTATGTTTAATGAGGGCAATCGTAGGCCTAGATAAGAACGAGCTGAGTGTTGATGGTGATGTCATGAAGTTTCATCGCGAAGAGACCAAGGAACAGTGAGGAATTGGCAGCGTCCCTGAGGAATCTCTACCAGAATGTCAGTTTCAAGCCATCAAGCAGTGTGTTAATGAGTTTGCCTACTTATTCACTGACGCGGATTCTGCATTCGGATGGAACATTCGAGAGACCTACAGCCGGGTGAGGAGTGCAGACCGGCGTACTGCAGAATGGCATTCAAACTGACTCCAGAAGATGTTAGAGAAAAGAATAATTCAGTGGACGAGCAGCCCATTTTCTTCACTGATCATGTTGGCTAGGAAAGCGGACGGAACCTATCGATTTTGGGTCACTTTTAGAGAGCTGAACCGAGTGACGATCAAAGAGGCGTTCCGGATTCTCCAGATGGAGGAAATGTTTGCATACCTGCACGAAGCAAAAATACTATCCCTCAGAAATCTGTGGTGCGGTTACTGGCAACTACCAGCGGCAAAGAAGAATAGGGCGAAGACCGCCCTCTGCATGAGTGGACAACACTACGAGTTAATTAAGTGCTGTTTAGCCTGTGCAACGCTCCAGCTACCTACAGACATCTCTTACTTCACATTCTCGAGAGTCAGGAGGGAGTAACGGTATACGGAGACGACATCTTTGTATTTTCCAACACGGCCTCGAAACGCCTAGGCAGACTGCAAGCAGTGCTGCAGCGAATTGACACAGCTGGCCTAAAACTGAGTATTAAGAAGTGTCAAATAAATTGTGGTTCAATCATCTGCCTGGGATATACGGTCGGCAATGGAAAGATCCAACCACTTCCAGAGAAGTTGACAGTCATCAAGAACTTCTCAACACCAAAATCGAACCAGCAACTGAAGTGTTTCCTCGGAATGGTCGGCTAAGATTCAAGATTTAGGCTGGGGTTCTCCCAAAAAGCAAATTCACTCCTCCAACTACTGAGGACTTGAAGGTGGTGCTCTACAAACCCAAACAGGAAGCTCCCAGCATTCGACGGTGCCTGAAGATCTCTAAACCGAACAAGCCATTCGCGGTGTCAGTTGATGCAGGCGATATCAGAATTGAGGCAGTAATTTGCAACCATCGGAACAATTGAGTATGCCAGCCGAGTGCTAACGGAAGCAGTCAGGACCAGCTAATTATGGCAGTTTCAATATATCGGTACAATACTGAGGAGAGATGTGACCCAAACAAAAACTGGTCTGACGAGGCTTTTTGGGGAAACTGTTAAATCTAAACTGATCTTAAGCGTATGCCAACTAATAGCACTCCCACTTTAGCAGAACATCCGTACCTTATTGATGTATACTGAGCACCTGCCGACCTGACCATATTAGGACAGCTGTTCATTTGAGTTCCCACATCCTGCTAAGACTCTAGTGAAGTCTCGCCACTTCCACTGGCTGAATCGCAAGTTGACCGCGAGTCAAGGTAAAGTGACATCTAGGAGGGCGAAAATGCTATCGAGGTATTTTAAAGCGAAAAATAATTCAAAAAAGACAGTGGAAAACATTTTGAGTGTATATGATTTGCTTCCGTGTATAATAAATCCCTGCCTGTTGTTCTGATGCGAATTTTTACATGAACGCAAAATGTTGGAAAGAATGCATATTCGTATGATTCGAAGCGGGCAATAACACTGCACTAGAAAGTACAATAAACCATAAGCTAAATGACTGACGTCCTCAGACATTAAGTATTGTTGATTATCTGACACAGCTCATTTGCTGAAGGTGAGCAGTACGTTAAGTCGTATAGAATACAGGGTTCGCACAATTGTTAATGAACCTACGGTGATTACAGATGTATCTGTCGAACTCAATAATGAGGTGCAGCAAGCGGACAGAGAGCAAAATGTATTAACTACTAGATAGTTATACTTACAAGGCTTTCGCATAAAAAAAAGTCGAGCTCACTTTATTCCCAGAATCTGTAGTTCTGTAAGTTCACCGATTGAAGACGGAATCTGAAGAATCTGATTGTAGTCAACCAGAAATCGCACAAGATGTTTACAGCCGGATATTTCTGTAGAATAATGTAGAAATTATTGCTTTTCTCGGGTTCAATATTTTGAGCGGAATTCAAAATGTAGAGAAATATGAACTGAGCAGCTGGCAAGCTGAAGATTGAGAATGTAGGTCTGCATTCTGACAACAAGGGATACTGGAGTTAATTTCTAGTTATAAAATTGATTCACATCGTAATAGAATGAGACCTTTATTCTGGTAGCCTTGAGGAGCATGACGCGAATAGGTGTTCGGAAGTTTCATGAACAACTACGGTGAGGTGAGACGTGTGACAGGTACGGAATCTGTCGGCGTTGTAGATCGGAGTGACGCGGTGACCACGTTGCGTCCTGGCGAATATGGTTGAGGTAGCTTCTGTCTTGTCAGACTAGCGTGCCGCTATTGCAACAACAGCGAGCCACCAATGAGGAGATGGCGTGTGCGTTAGGAGCGAGTAAGTTGACTTTCTTATATTTCTCAGTGTTATACATCAACGACTTTTGCCTGTTTGGTAAACAGCTACCTTTTTCCAGAAACCTTGGAAAGTATGGCCTGTTATGTCACATTTTCTGTAAATACCTTTATGAAATATTTTCTAAAGGTGCTAAACGGTCCTTCCGTCTGTTTGTTTTCCTACACTAGAAAAATTGTGCCAATATCTGCCCGTTATTAGAGTATTACTCCTTATTTTTCGCTGCTTCACGTCTTAAATATTCTTTTTATTGTTCTAGATCGGAGGCCACCGCGAAACAACCTATCATTTCTACTTCTAATGGATAGGGACTTAGTTTTATCAAACCACTTATCTGATTACTGTGGGACACCTCGTCATCATCAACATTTCTAGCATTGAACTGAACCCGTAGGTATTATGATCCAGGCTGCCGTTCAGCATGGTAAAAGTCCCCAGAGTAGTAGACAAGTAAATTTGTAAAAATGCTTAAGGACAATGGAGACCCATGTGAAAAAGATGGAAATCTTACAGACACAAGATCACCCTTGACTGCGACAGGTTATACTGGTAGGGATAGTTTTCGACCATCGGATGGATAGTCACGAACTACACAACTCGGTAGCCGGTACCTAGCAAACTTGTTCCTCGGAGCTGTCAAGTCACTGCGGGTTCATCGGATCATCATTAGCCACTCCAAACGATATTCAGAGCAGCAGACGAATCGTCGACGTACGGAGTAGACAGTAGAATGGGCTCAAGTTATGCATTTTCATTGCCTCGGTTACCGATCGACAGACTGTCGAGCTGTTAAAATAATTACCCACTGGAGTAAAGCTAACTAGTTGGGACAACTATAGTCAAATATCGAGAGTCCGTATAAATCTTAGGCGTGAATGGACTATTTTTTCACATGCACAAAGCAAACCTTTAATCGACAATCGGACGTGTTTGTTATACTGCAAACGATGAAGAGCAGCAAGTGTGTCGCACACCTTCATTATGCTCATGGAAACCACGTCAGTAATATTAAGGCTGATGAGATGAAGCGATCTAGGTAGCAGAAGCAATCTTCAACCTCGAGCGGTCTCCTAAGACAATGAAGATAGAATGACAACACTCCTGAGGAAGGTCACCCGAGGTGGTTGAAACGTAGAGTACTACAACTTGCTCGTAACGTTGTGTTATTCCCAATCTGTTTATCAAGATAGAATGACCGTCAACTAAATCCTTTTAAAATCACTACATTTTGAAAACATGAAGCATACGCAGTACGTACCAGTCGTATTATTTAGTCAGAACAGGATGTTGTCGGCACAAGAGCTGAACAGTACAATATCAGTCAGCTCGATATCTGACAGAAGCCCCACTCCGAGGTTTCGAAGATCGTGGAGTACAGTTTTGGCCAGGTAGTGGGCTAACTGCCAGTGAATCGGCGGGAAATGTTTTCTTGTGATGGATATACCATAAAATCCATCATTCAAACACCTTCCGGGCTTATTACTTCGAGCTGAAGCTAGACAAATAGGAAGCGGGCTAATCCGTAAGTGATGCTGGGCAAACCAATCATTGTGACGTTAATACGCAGACGACCATTGACTTCCATTGATATGTCACAAACTACCCACAAATTTAACTGAAATTTGAACGCCGGTCTGCAACCGTTAACTCAGACATACAGTGTGCAAATAAACTATCATCATCATTAATCGTAATGAGGTGACCATGTGACGGTTTGCAAGTGTCAGTAATCAACTCTCCCACAGTAGAATGGCGACAAAAAATATACGAGTGAGTGGACTACACATGAATAATCTGGTTCTGATGTTTTCCATCAGCATAAACAAATGATTGCACCCATTCAGGAGTATGACCTCAGATGTTTTGTGTCGTTTTCACGTTTCGACTTCTTTCGATTATTATGTTGTAAAAGGTTTGTCTGCGAAAATATCACATTATATGAACTTCTTCCCACCATGATCTATGTTGATAATAGTTATTTGCCACAGTAGCGTACATCTTTTCACTGTAGCACACTTGATTTTAATTTTTGATGAAAGAAGTTTATCCAAGTCCACCACAGTGGAGTGGGCAAACGCCCAGCAAGTTTGAGTCGGACGTCGTTCAGATATTTTCATTCAGTTGCATATTCTGGTTTTAGTCCTTAAGGGTTTGCAATTGACACGGGTCGTATGGGTGAAACCATGAGCGTCGCAATCAGGCCTTGTGATAACATTCAGATTTGAGCACAAGCGAGGAAGAAACAAGTCAGTAACAGCAACCATCAATTTTCATTAGGTGATAAAAACAACTGAGGTTGTTGAACATACTGTGAACAGTAAGATGTGTACGTGAATCCAGGTGACAGTCAACACACAATCGAATGCACTGTCTGTATATGCTGAAAATCGCTACCTTCTGGAACGAAAGCAAAAGTCAGTCTTCGTGGCACAAAGCAAATCTTAGTTTACTGAGTTTCTATTGGTTATTTTATAAACAAGACGCATCGGTAAGATGGAGAATTACAATTGGTGCTGACACCTTAGCTTTCCTATTGGTCGGCTTGTCTCCGCTTGTACCTCA
This sequence comes from Paragonimus westermani, assembly GCA_008508345.1. Classification (NCBI taxonomy): domain Eukaryota; kingdom Metazoa; phylum Platyhelminthes; class Trematoda; order Plagiorchiida; family Troglotrematidae; genus Paragonimus; species Paragonimus westermani. The sequence continues at coordinate 50,499 of QNGE01000518.1, read as the reverse complement.
TTTGTTTTAACGCGTGACGCACTTAAACAGCCTGTTTTACTCAGCTGCTCGTTATAAAAAAATCCGATGCTGGAGCAGCGTGCCATCTTGACTGATCCCCGCGCTAGCATACCAGTCTGTTCGCGTTGCTGACACGGATTGGCCGTAGCCTTCTGCGAATCACTGGTTGACTTCGTACCGATGAGTTTGTCCAATCCAATCCCTTTACAGTATACTGATAGATGTTTCGTGTAAACCACTTCGATACGCAATACTAAACCTGTCAAAATCAGTTTCGGGTTCATCCATATTGTTTATTCCCGTATAGACCGGAAGAAGAAGTCCGGCATTTAACAACGCGGTGAGCATTTTCATTAATGAGCTTACAACCATCATTCTGAGCTTGATCTAATAATGTCATTTTAGCATCCAGGCTAAATTCTGTCTGAATAATAGTCCTCAGACAACGCTGTACCTGATTTGTTGGTCCTAATGTATAAAGTATCACATAATCAGTAGCATACGAGCAACCTAAGTGAAACAACCGGTGACTTAATCCACCAAATCGAACGATAGCAAATAAGATTGTGAATGTGGAGTATGAAATGTTGATAGAACCGGTCATCAGCCATAAACATAAATGAAAGAGGACATTCCGAGTTAAGTTCGAGAAAAAATTACACCACCGGACAAAAACGCAAACATCCATAGGTTCGAGGAACATATACGCAAGTCGATTTGAAGGTAAGTTCTGGCACAGGCAGCATACTTTTGGTAGTTCACCGAACCAGTGCATCGGTCGTTTCACAAAAAATTCTAAAACACAAAAGCACCTGCACTCGATGTAATTTATATCGGGAATTTCAAACGATAAGCGAACTCAAGACCAAAAGTTTCACAGCAAGATCTTAACCGGCTTGTTTTGTGAATAGTGCCTTCCTTGAGGCATGACATTAAATTTTTCTAGAAGCCCAAGTCAATTTTTTTCATCGTTATTGTTTTCCATCTTTAAGTTTCACAACGGTTGATAAAGTCAAATTAACTTCTTGAGTAAGTAAACAACAAATTCACGCCTTTTGACGCTGCGTTAACTTTTTCGGATTAACCAAACATCCATCAAGATGCAATCACACAGTGGAACCGCAAATCTCTTCATTTTGCTGTACTAATAAAAACGTCAAAGTATACCCAGCTTTCTTTTGTCCGAGACAGCAGTTCTTGATCTTTCACAATAAACAACAATTAAAGATCTCTTTAAAGATCCCATGCATTGCAGTACGAACGACGTTACAACGTGTTCACATCACTCCAAACTGACGCTTGACGTCCAGATTTTCATAGGTGTGAAGCCAGCTTTCCTTGTCATACGCGGAATCCATCTGTTTAAGGGCCAATAACGCCTTTCACGAAAGCCAATCCAGAGGGAGATGTGACAGGCATGGTAACTACCGTGGAGAGCAAAGCCATGAAATACGTGCCCTAACACCTCGTGATGTCGGAAATTCATTTCGTTCAATTTTGTACTATAAGTCTAAAGACTGCCTGGTCAAAATTTTCGGGTAGCAATCAACCGCTGAGATGAAGACGCTGTTGTAATGGCTAGAATTACTTTCAAGAAAGGTGTAGGTGCCAATTTTTGCTACGATAACTGGTGTGGTCAAAGGCACATTGGGTGAGGGGTGGCACCAAGGACCGCCTGGTAGCAGGAGATTGAAAGGGCGAAACACGCAATCTGGTCATAGAAGTAACATCAATCATGGCCACTCACAGTCCTCATGGATAGGGGTGCATATTTAAGTCACCTCACATGTTACGCAGTATTTGAAATTCAACCACTCGAAAATGCGGCCTAACTAATAGCCGGTTCTTTTTATAGTTCAACTAATCACTCGTCACCTAGACGGTAATAGCAGCAACAAACTATGGTATTCAGACGTAACTTGTGGGTACGTAGTCGGGTCACGTAGGCAAAATCGACTCAATTCGAAACAGACATTTATATACTTCTCTTGTTTTGTCCATACCTATCAAGGGTTCCAGTCCACAGACATACGCCACCAAAGCTTCATGATAACACAGAGTTGATCATTTGCCACGTTACATATCCATTTTATCCGGTTCTTCCAGATGAGTTCAACAAGTTTAGCTTCGGTTTGTCGCAAACCGTTAGTCCCACGAAAAAGAAATACGAATGGTCTTTGTGATTTAGAGTAACGCGTAGTCGCACATAAATTGCACCCAGTGAACGACACCGTGATCCAGCTTAAAGTGTTATCAGTCATGTGCCAAACTGTGCAAAGGCCCACTGTCAGGTTCACATGTCATGACCCATCGATCGATAGTTCTAGGAATCGATCGCAGCTATGGATACATCATTTTTCTCAGTACAATTAGCCGCAACGGTTCACAAGAACGTGTTTGTCAGGATCTGTCAGCAACAGGAGTTTGCCAACTATTAAAGAAGCATACTAAGTACGATGGCAGTTTGCAAATGCTATTTTCTACTTCGTCGGAAATTCACAATTTTTTTACGGTTATTCGCTTAGGTAATAGCTCCTCTGCAAGCAACCTAGATATTGCACAACAGCAAGCAGCACTGTAAGAGAAGAGTGTTCTTGGTACAAACTAACGGTGAAAGTCAACTGATCATTGTCCAGACTGGTGTCATTTGAAACAGTCAATGCCTTTAACAGTGTTTGAATGGGTTTCATGATGATTAATCCCCACCGCTTCGTCCCTGTCACTTGGTCCCGGGACAGTTCATTCGCGAGACCTTTCCCTGTGGACGACCCATCTCAGGATAAATCGTCCCGAAGGAGACTCAATCTGGCCGAAGTTCCCATGAACTATTCGTTACCGCACAGTTTAGTTCTACTGACTCACAATGACGAGTTCATCTTCAAACAATTCAACCCAATGAGAATTCTAGAATTCACTATTTCGGGTAAACTTAAAACTTCTTCCAAAACTCTTCTACAATCGCACCAACTTGTGAGGTATTCCGTTTTCACGTCATTTTCGCAACCAATGAAGATTCGCCTTATTGCTACCGCCATTTTGACTTACCATTCCCCTAAACCCCGGTTGGCTTAGGTGTAATAGTAACGGCAGGGTTTGGGTATCTGCTGCATGTGCATCCAGTTCTTATTCGAACGAATGTTTTTTTTCCAGGTCATTAATACTGTTTTTGAGTTCGGTCGTCATCTCATTCGCATCATTCGCATCCACACATCATACGTGAGTACAGACAGCTGGCGCTCAGTATTTTGGGGTGTAGACACAGCGCATAACAGTGAACATTGATAACCAGCTGTAAACGTGATTGAAGAATTGTGGGTGCAATTGTTAAATGAATGAACAAGAGTGATAAATGACAACTAGTAACGTTAGTTAATCAGAACTCACCTTCGTCGAATATTAAACACTCAACTCAAACCGGGCCCTTGGCCGAAGTAGGTTAATCGTCCCGGGTGATTACAACGTGTAAACAAAGGAAACTTCTCGAGTTCGTTGAGATTTTTTTAACCGCTCATCACAAGCAACTGGTGGACGCACAAAAGGATTTAACACTTACATTATATTTGCTTTGACTTCTCTAACAGGAATCAAGGTGGCATTAGGAAATCATAGTTTATCGTGCATTTGTTTCCTGTTAATCGCCCGTTAATTTTGTTTTAAGAGGCAGACTTCTCTCTGGGTAGTTCATTCACATTTGTTCTTTTGTATTGGCCTCGTAGGAGAACGTCTAAAATCAGCTTTCGTGACACTGAAACAAACCACACGACATTGTGTGACTGCCTGTTACGGAATGACACGGGCAATCCATATCGCTGTTGTCTGGCAACACACGCTTAGCTGACTATTTCAGTCGAAGTGTTTTAGGAATCGTCAAACCCACGACAAGTTTGCCGTGACCAGTTTGATTTTAAACATTCCACCATTTCGTCTTCAATGATGCGACCCTCCCCTATGTTAACAACTAACTGAGCCGATGTCTGTTATTTGGTGGGTTCAAGATTGCACCGAGGAGCGATCACAACTAGCGGCGTATTATTAACTATGGCGCAGCCAACCAGGACACTTTATGGATAACTGAACCGAACGAAAACCAGCAGATGATTTGAGTGACTGTCCGTGAACACCTAACATTCGCTCACTTCCTCATCCAACAGGTAGCGATTACGTAATGCCTGGCACCTTTTTTTGTGAGCGTTGTAAACAAATAACTCATGTGACAACCCATGAGCTCAGCCGAATCGTTTCTTGATATTTGGCCATAAGAAAATACGCAGCAGTGCAGCACCCAGTTAAACATCCAAGTGCTCGAGCAGTTTCCAGTTTCAGGTAAGTTGATTTGAGATTTACTTGTGTTGACATTTGATGCACTTGATTGAGTGAGGTGGGTAGATAGCAAAAAAACAAAACATAAATACAACATTGTGTCGATTGGTTTGTGCTCTTTCAGTTCACAGCACAATTTTGGCGAGAGGAGTGCGGACAATACTAGTAGATGAACGGACATTACTATAGCCTGTCTCCGATGGCACTAAGAAAGGTGTGGCGAAAGACAATGAACAAATATCCTCGACTTGCCTCCGCCATCATTGCAGAGTGGTTTGAGCTATGTACACGTATTTACGAGGTTAGAAACACACAGTAAAGTGTTAGCACAATATGTCTTGGGAAACCGGATGGTAATCAGCCTGCGTATGTGTGTGTGGTTAATATGCGCTGTTCGACTGGTTTTGGGCATAGGCAATTAATGCGATGTATATATTAATTGTCAACATAGTGACTAAGGTTCACCAAATGTAAAATTGTCATGTAAGTGATTATTTCGATTACTCAACTATCGACCCAAAAAAGTCGACGTTTCTTCGGCCGTTCACAGGATCGCTTAATCATCGTGCTTTATGACACTGGAGAAGTATTCTGACGTTTCCAAATGCCAAATTGCAGGTAAGTCTTGAATATTAGTACTTGCTGGAAGCCTTCTAAATCGCCCGAACCGGCCAGAACCGGCCCCAGAATCAAACTCGTCCGGTGAACCAGGCATTTTTATTTCAACTGCAGTAATCCCCATTCTCCTAAATCACGTGTAGACAGACTGTCCTGTAGTCAATGTGCCAACCTTCAGAAAGCGGCCAAGAGCAACCCCGTTTGAGACTGATGGGGTGGACAGCAACGAGAAACCCCGAAGGTCGAGAATGGGTAAGCTTTGGCGATTCCTGAACGGTTGCTGCCTACAGCAGGCAGCATTTTCCTTGCATCCCGATCATTGGTTGGGCAATCCGGATACCAATTTGGATTATTCAAATTCGAGGCAACCTTCTACCAGCCAATGTCCAACGATCATTGTATGGTCAAAATGATCCTCCAATTTTCTGCGAACAACCTAGAAGCCTTGCTCTTATTCTTCAGTCTTGCCAGATCACATATAACGTGCCTTGTGCGCAGTGCAACAGCTTGGTCGAGGCACTAGAAAAAAACCACTTACTTTTGGCCTTGTTGTCGAAAATAAGCAGAGTGCCAATGCAAACCTCGCTCACAGAGGTTGATGTGATCGTGTTACCAGACAACAAAGCTGTAGCATTTAAATTCGGTATATCGGGTGACTGTCAAAGCCTGACAACCTGAACTGATACAGTTAGAAAGTATGGAGCTGGTCTTAGTAAAGCTATCATTATATTAGTTCTCGACGCTGTTGGGTAGCGAGTGGACTCATTCTCTTATGTTTTTGCTACGATAAGCGACCAAGTCATATAAGTGAGTATTCCAACATTTAGTTGTTACTGTCAAAGCTCACGGCGGATGAATCACGGACGTGAGAAACCGAAGTGGTCAGCACTAAGCAAAATTAGCTCGATAGACGAGAAATGCCAAGCGAAAATCCAGCTGAATGAACAAAACCGCTCAGAAGTAAACAGGACTTTCAAGTTGAAGTCTCACTATGTTTTGGACTAACGTTTCCGTAGACGGATTTGAGCGCACGAGCGGTGCGAGAACGTGCAAAATGGGCGAGAGAGCTTGCTTTATTGAATGTCCGTTCTCTGTTCTGTGATCACTACTGAATAATGCATAATTCCCAGTGTAATGTCATTCTTCAAGTAGGGTTGATAACTTACGCAGTCACTGAATTATCGTTGCTTATCATTCTAGATTCCAGTCGGACCGATGAAAACTTCCTACCAGAAACCGGACGTTAATACTGATTTCCGACAGATCTAGTCGTAAAAAGGCATCTTTTGAACTGATGCGTGAATCTTGATTATTCTAGTGTCTTTGTGTCTTGGAAAGTGACCAGTTTTTAGAGGCTCGTTTACCCCGACCTATACTGCTATTTTCCCGACCTATACTGCTACCTTGACGAGGTGGTCGGGCTTGTGTACTGTTTTGATCAGGCGGACTATGCTGATTTGGACTCCGGTCCTTCCAGAAGCAACCGTGTCAGACAGGCGAAAGGGGAGCAGTCAGACGAAAAGCAGTTACACTCATAGAATTGTATGTCACACTACTGACCGCATAGAAGTGCTTAGGTAGTGAGGCACGATCCCATGGGCATACAGCAGAACTATTTTTATAGTTGCGGCATTGCTGTCTTCCGTATCAGGAAGAAGAGGGTTAGAAAAGGTACCCTCAAACAAAGATCACTCCGATCGCCCAACGCTTGACCGTGACCGCCGGCGTACTATCCAGTACGTTTGTAAAACATCAAACACCTCTCAAAAGCCCAATGTGGCTTCGAGTACATCCATTGCGCGCAGCAGTGTTCAGAATCAAACATTGTTGTCTTATTCACTGCGCCATCGGGCTAGGCAAGCCCCTCACTGCCAAGTGAGTCAGACTCTTGAGTCATTGGCTCCGGGTAGGGTCTCTCAAGAAAACCCTATATACTGTTGTCTTGCAGATCAGACTTTTGAGTCAGAGGCTTCGGGTGGGATCCCTCAAGTCAAAACCTTTCCGCGGTATAAACGACCGGGAAGTATCAGAAGCTATCGTTCCCACGACTGTGACATTACTAACTGACCACGACTTTCTCCTACTGTTTTACCCCCTATTTCTTCTGACTTCCATGTGCCTTTAGGCAATAATTTTTTTGATGCCAACACAACTGATAAACATTGGCGCCTTCAAAGTCCGCACTCTCTGACAAGTCGGTCAGCAAGCTGCTCTGGCAAGTACTCTCTCAAGTCTGGAGCTTGATGTGTGCTGTGTGTCGGAGACGCGAGTCTACAATTCTAGCACAGTTATCCATTTGAACTCGTCTCTAGATAACTGTCGAGCCAAGCGCTTCTCTCTCAGGGTTTTCGGTGACGCCGAAGCTGAATCTCGCGGTCAATCTGGAGTGGGAATCGCACTGAGTTCCCGAGCAGAGCAATGTTTGCTCGATTGGATCCCTGTGAACAGTCGTCGTGCGCTGTCAGACTCAATACATCGGTAAAAGTCTGTCGACGCAAATCAGAAAGGCGTTGTGTATTCATTATATCGGCGTACGATCCGACGGACAGCTGTTCGGATGCTATCAAGGATGCGTTCTATGACGCCCTCGTTGACATTCTGAGACAAATTAAGCACTCAGACATCATCATACTAGCGGGCGATTTTAATGCTCAGCTTGGTCGTCTTTCTTCGGATGAGAAGCGGCTAGGAGGTGTGTTTGGTGTCCGAGTTCAACGCACTGACAGTGGAGAAAGACTACTACAGCTGTGCGCATCACACGGTCTATATATTTCGAGCACCGCATTCCAACACAGAACGAAGCACTGTGTTACTTGGAGACCTCCGTGTGCTCCTCAGCCGTGGACACAGTTGGATCATATAGCAGTTAGTCACAGGTGGCGCCACTCTGTTAAGGACTGTCGTGCCTTTTGGAGCAACCATCTGGACTCGGACTATGCCGTTGTGCGTGCCCGTTTCGTTTTGTCATTTGCCCAGAGGACTTACGCTCGTAAATGCAAGGTGCTTAACTGGCATTCGAGCGTTGAGGATGTGAAAAATGTTTATCAAAAAGCGTTGGTGAAGAAGTTGCCCAGTTTGAGTCAGATTATGGATCCTACCGAACAATGGGAACAAATCGCCGGAGCTATGAAAGCGTGCTGTGAACAGGCACGCTCCGAAGGGGCTGTTCAGTTTCGACAGAACTGGATTTCCGTCACGTCGATAAATCTTATGAACAAGCGTCGCTCTGTCCCACCTGGTCCTGAATATGATGACGACCGTCGAGAACTTAAACGCAAGCTGACTGAATGCTTGCACAGAGACCGTGAGCACTACTTGGTCCAACAACCGAAAGAGTTGGAAAAAGCCTTTTTATCTGAAAATATCAGAAGGCTATTTTCCCTGATCCGTGGTTGTACTGACCGTTAAGTCGGTGTAAGTGGGACCATATGTCAAAAAGGTGGTTCACTCGTCACCAGCCAGTCGCGCCGACTTGACCGGTGGGCTGAACATTTTGAAGAACAGTTCAGTTGGCCTCAACCAGATCATTTGGACGACGGGACTCGAATGGTCAGCTATTGCATTCCAGACGGCCCTCCGTCGGAAGCAGAAGTGGTCCTGGAGCTCAAGTCATTGAAGCGTAATAAGGCTCCTGGACCAGACCTCCTCTCTCCTTCTCTTTTCAAGGATGGTGGAGTGAGGTTGCTATCAGAACTGACAAAACTTCTGCAGACGATCTGGGAGACTGAAGAGGTACCTCGTGATTGGTGCTTATCAACAGTCATTCCCGTTTTCAAAAAGGGGTCCCGAAGTCTATGTGACAACCACAGAGGCATCAGTTTGGTGTCTGTTGCGTCCAAGTTACTCACTGGCCTCATTTTACGTCGGCTCACTAAACCCAGAGAAAGTCAGATACGTGAAGAACAAGCAGGATTCAGATCCGGTCGGGGGTGTGTTGATCACATTTTTACCTTACGACGGATCTTGGAACATCGGCATTCATATAGGCAGCCGACGGCCGTGGTCTTTTTGGACCTGAGGGCTGCATTCGATTCAGTTGCTCGTAACGTTCTCTGGAGCTGTCTCCTTCGCAAGGGAGTACCAGAGAAATACGTGAATCTATTGAGATTACTGTACGCTCAACCCGCTCTTCCCCATGTCACATGCGCTCTTGCATTTACGAACCGGAATTCCGGTCCACAACACACCGGCGGTTCCCACTGACGCGTTATGTGCACTTCGGTCTAGTCTGTGTATATAGCTGATGCCTACTGTCGAGTGTTTCTGCCTCCCATTCTGCATCCGTTCGTTCGATTTCGTTGGGAGATGGCTCATCCGGTCGCCCTTGTTGTCCGCAATTCATTCACCCTGAGGTTTAGACATACCTCATTGCTGCGTTGAAGTACCCTATCCAGTGTTAGAGTAATCGCTTCCATCACAATTGTTCCAACCAGTATCAAGGTCCAACGTCATTTGACAGCTCTGGTTAAGCATACGTGCGACTATGATCGTTAACTTTCTCCTGCATGACTGATTAGGGATTTAATTACTCAAACGGTTGTGCCTTCCAGTTCACCGGCTTCTTTCCTATTTTTGCTGCCACCAACTGCTTCTTTTCCGAAAGAAGTTGACCCAGCTTACACCACAACATAAACAGCGAATATTTGTTTGTGAAATTACACATTTACAACCATCGTTGCAGATCCGAAGGCCTCTAAGTCATCAGGTTCTGGCGCCAGCTGTACATTAGCATTAATGAATGCGCGTTAAACTGGGTCAAGCGCCGGATTACACAACTGATCGATATGCGCTATGGAAATTGTCACAAATGCGATCAAAACGGCCTACAAGCAACGTTTACCAACCAATGATGTAACAACACCTGTTGAGGGCCGTTGCGGTGAGGATACTCCTCACTACGACCAACTGGGGCCTTCAATATGTACGTTACCTCAGTTTGACTATGAGGCACGAATTTGGCAGCATAATTGCTAGAAGCCACCGTGTGAACAGCTACAGAGGAGTGGGAAACTTTCCTGAGGCTGAGCCTGGAGCCTGGCAACGCTGTCTGCTTTTTTCCAAGCTCAATACAGCGATGTGGTGAGAACGAGCGGGCTCTGGACTGAGGGATGATTGAAAAACTCATTTGAACATGAAGACAACAATAAACTGAGTGAGGTTTGGTGAGTACACGACAGACTGCATCATTTTGGTAGCCGCAACATGCCCACGGTGTACAGCACTACACGTATTTTTTAAGTTCCCTCGACGGCTTGAAAGACTTACCGTCTGGTATTTCCGTTAATCGATTTTTTGATAGATCCAAAGTCTTCAAATCGATGAGTTGACCGATGCAGTCTGAAATTCGACCCTGCAGATTGTTGCTCTTAACGACTAGGGTTTGAAGATTCTGAATGCATGACAAAAAAGAGATAAATATCTTGTTGAACTATCAGGCCAACGGTTCAGTGTTCATTAATTTTAACGAAAAGCCGCAAGTGTTTCCCATGGATTTCACTAGATAATAAACTTTCATGATTTTGTCCCACCGGACAAAGAAAAGAGAAGAAAGAAAGTAGCGAAAACATTGTCTGATCAAGTTTACAACAATGAGCAAATGCTCTGTGTTCACAATATGAGGTGCCGGATTAAGTGTTCAATCTATAAACTGGCAATTCATAGCTCATAAACCAATATCAGCTGGTCATAGGTAAACTAGTGAGTGCATGGGATCATCAACTGAATATCCAAAGTAAAACTATTGTGTAAAATTGAAATGGGGCATAATGAAAAAGGGTTCGAAGCTGCAAGGGAAAACTGATTCCACTTAAATAGAGAATGAATAGGGAAATGAAATTTCGAATGGTCTTTATCGGATACATCATGTATGTCATTGGAGGCAAATAGATCGAGAAACATTACACAAAATGGTTACCTGTAAACAAACTGCAACAAGGAAGCAACAAGCAAACCACTTGATCCGAATGACCGCTCAAGTGCATGTGCATGCGCGGGTGCCTAATATGCAGCCACGTGAGTGCGGTAAGTGAAGCACTCGTCCCATACCAGTGGCAGAAAAAGTGACCGTAGTTTTTAAGGATATACTCAGGTCTCAATGTTGACCCATTTTGGAACATACGCAGGACCAAACCGCTGACCCAGAATTCGGTCGAAAGCGGCTGTCATGTGTATTCGATCGACAGACGGCTTCTCACATCATTTTAAGCGTGTTACGCGCGTGAACTGTCACATACACCCACGGGGTTAACGTAAATTCGCGAGTCTAAACCACTGAAACGACAACTTACTTTCCTTTCATACCGCGTCAACACCCCGTGACAAACTTGCCTCAGGTACCCCCAAAACACTCGGCACACATCGTGCGAGTTCATACGCACGGTCGCTACCGTTAATTTGCGCCCTATTGTTCATTGTGAATATCGCAATTGCCTTGAGCGATTAAGGTGGAATCTTGTTTCAACCAATTTACTAGTTAAAAATGACAACGACCAATTCTGCTCTGAAGCAACGCTACCACAAGGGATGCCAGCAGAAAAACTCCGACTACGGAACAGAGTAAGGTGCAATTTCGATTGATGTGAGCGGTGTTTTTGCAACGGAAAGTTCCAATATGCATGTTCAGAAGAAAGTCGATGGTACAGCTTGCCCTACAGTCTTGATGACAATAGTGTGAGCGCTTGTTTATGCTGCATCGTGGTGTCCATAAATGATGTTGATTAGGATGCAAAATGTGATAATGAACCAGCTTTTCAACCGGCAACGCAGATACATATTGCTGGTACATCTCCTCGAACCTATATACCCAACCATTCAACAAAGATACCAGAAACAAACAGTGATCGATAGAAATGGGAGGGGTTTCAAGACGCGATCTAATGTAATCAAGTACTTAACGCCGAGGTAACCACGATATTTCACTACCTAAAACGATCGGAAGTGATAATCTTGTCTGACTTCATACAAATGGAGTTAATTTGAAATACTGAGCACCCTTTACCCAATTTTCTTGTACTGACGAACTGATAAGACGATGAGCGAAGTGGTGGGGTCGACCACATGGAGAGTTACGACTAACTGCTTTATGATCGAAGACTGTGGGTTTCTGTTGGGGTGTTGGGTCATCGCATACACTGGTCCACTGGGAATGTTCCCCGTCTTTCTTTGTCGCAAGTATTGGTCCGTTACGCCAATGCATGTGTCACCGAAACCCACACAGGAGACACACGGAAGATCAAAACGTCAACGGTGTAAGTTAGAAGTTGAAATCTGCTATTCATCGCACTTAACTCGCAGCTGAATCGTGTTTGTTAATTTTCACCTATAGAATTAGCCTCCACCGCCCCGATCGTCCTTCCTCTACCGGAGAGATAAGTGCGTTGACTCGTAACCCGGAAGGTAGCCGGTTTGACCCCCCCCATTCGGATATTGTCTACCTGATGAGTCCAAACAAGGACGAGACCGGTCGTAGACTGTCGGTTTGAAGGTGAGCAACAAGAAGAGTTACGAACTATCATTGTTGCTTGTAACTTCCTCTGGAGTTCCAGAGAAATATAGATTCTGAAAGGAGCGTGAGAATTTGAGGATGACTGTCCCGAATGTTCACCAATTCTGATTTTTGTAAGGGGTGCTTGAACTCTCCTTTCTTGTTCGTGAATGACATCCTGGAAGGTGCTCATAAGGAATCTGCTGGGTTTGGTATTGGATTTCTTTCTGGCTGTAATTTGGAGATATGAGTTTGCAGACGTCGCTGACTTGCTTATCCCCTCTACTGAAGACACAGGCAAGTTTGTAGTGCACCTTTAAAATGTAAAGTCTTACTTCACTGCAGGCAGTCGAATTGAGGTTGTGAACCGTTGCAACTACTTCGATAGAATAACCTCTCCGACCCGTAGTGCAGCTGACAAGATGCCAATGAGAGTAACAAATGCGCCCGTTACCTTCGCCAACTTACTTCGTCCGTGGCAATGTAGTCCCTAGCTATAATTAAAAAGAAGAATGTATCATGTTGGTTTGTGTTCTTTTTTGCTGTATATTTTGAAAATATGACCTATTCGGGTCACAGTTGTCGGCAGACTTGCTGCACCACCAGTTAACCCACATCAAACGGAATGATCGCGGGAACCATAAAACTGTTCGCCTACGACCACCAGAGAACGCAAGGGTTTCGCAACCAAATGGCCAAATAATCAGGATTCACAATCTGTGACGGTTCGTTCACGTATTCCTTATGCCCTCCTACCATTTACTGTGCCGGACATTACATACCAAGACTGCGAGAAGTTGGGTGGAACGACATGGTGGTTTAGTAACGAAACGTTCACTAAATAAGACGATAATGGTCATTCCGTTAAGTTAGGAGGGGGATACCTTCTCAGTTGACAACCACGTGATCATTCGAATCGTCGGTTGGAAACACTGTCCGAGACAGCCGTGTGAAGCATACAGCGAGGCACCTACCTCCATAACATTTCCAATTCCATTATTTAGTTTTTCTTTGCTAAATTTTATCTTTCTTGGGTAAGGCTATTCTTCTAGGAACTTCCAGGTCACCGTCGTGGTAAGCGCTGGATCGAGCCACAGCATGTTCTAGTCAGGTTCGTAGCCGTTTAAATGAATGAACGGACGAATCTCCTTTTTCTGCAAAGTAGGTCTCATATACCCGATTTACACAGGCTCGACGCTCTTGTTCACTAGTACCGCCGGTGTGACAGTTTTCGCCGGCGGTCCGCGAGGTGCCGGATCTGGACTCAAACCAGTGAACGTTACAGTCGCATCGACCAGTACCGAGGTGAATTGTTCAGCCTGTCCACTTTTTGAAAGTCGGTTGCTTCAACCTAGCTGGGGGCTGCTGAACACGGAGTTATCGGCAGAGGTGAACAAGAATGACTGCTTCTATTCTCGGCCAAACGCTGCTCACATAAGACTGTGGTTGACTATTAAGATAGGAGGGTTCAGCCAAGTCCGTTGCGAGGCAAACAGACTAGTAGTCAACACGTTCGTCTCACAATCATGGGGATTGTTGAACAAATTCCGGTCCGGAAAAGGACAGTTAATTTCGAAGAGCTCCATAGACTGCCGAAAATTCACAGAACTCATACATCTACCAGACCTATTGTTGACAGGCTTGGCAGCTTATTGTTCGAGTTTGCCAAGCATCTGGCAAAGATACTACAACCACTGAATGGGAAATCCGGTCTTGATGTTAAGACTTGCATGACTGCTCGGATAATCCCTTCCGTGTATACTGAACATGATGAAATGTCTGCTAGTTTTGCTACCACATCGTTTTTTACCAAGATGACTGGGATTCGCGATAGAAGTTATCAGAAAGCTGCGGTTCGTCCATGATACCTTAAAGAACAGGGTAAACACTGGATAACGCTGCGATACATGCTAGCTCGCTTGAAGGGTTCGTTATTGGTTGAAAAATCCAATTATTTTATGTGCAGAACGAAGAGACGAATTTGTTTGCAGGCTGACTCTGAACTAACGATGTGATAACGAAAAAAACGGTAAAAATGAGCTTTGCAGGCAAACTGCTAGACTATTTGAGAATTACCTTGTGTGAATGTTGTCTTCTGACCTTCGCCCCTTGTTGTAGCAATTGCTTGGGAGAACTGCGAAGACTTGGTCAGCTACTTACTGCAACTTACGGGAGGACAGGCTGATGTTGCATTGAAAGGTGCTGTAGACTAGACTCACATCACCTCTGCGATGTTGGAATGAGAGATTCAGTGATGTCACCATAAAAAAGAAGCACGCTTTTAATAAAAAAGTGAAAGTGAAACTGTTGTTAATCAAAGGGTCTGTGGTAGTCGATTCGTTTGTGACAATTTTCCCTACTCCGCTGAATGAGGTCAGTTCTTGGGTAAAATCGACAGGAACCGACCACAGAAAGTGGTGGGGGTTGTGGCAACAAGACACAATGTGTTTATAAGCCAATCGTGTGACGGCTGATCATGGGCTGCCTGAGGTTGTCGAACTGAAAGATGTGACAAACGACAATATCGCAAAAGGAAGTTATGTCGGTCGTTTTTGATACATTCAGCCAAAGGTGGTCATAGCACTTTGGACCAAGGTCAGAAAGTTGATGGTTTTCTACATAACTAGACCAGGATGGCAATGCGTCAATCCACTGAACTTGCACCACACACTGATCATTGGACTACCTAAATTCAATTGTGAGAAAAATCAGCTTAGCGACACTCGACTGAACTCTGTTTGTAAAAACATGGCCTCATCACCGACACTTGCGTAGCAATACTAACTATTAGATCGTCGCCTTGGTTACGCACTCAGTCGTTTGACCCGAAACCGAGAAACGATAAGAGACGCGGTAACATCGCTTATTGACAGAGCGAAACAAAACTAGGTCACAGAGGCTCTCAATTTATAGGACGGAACGGTTACCATAGATGGCCGACAGACACAAAGCGAATCGAATGAAACAGGCATATATGGCTGTTTTCAAGTTGAACATCACTCATATTTGATCACAGTCTTCGCATTCAGATAGACTTTCCAGCCAGCCTCCTTCAAAGAGAGGCACTAGACTGGAGTTTCGCTCTCACTAGAGCTCATCAGTAGTGCATATCCTTGACCCAGCCTGGAGTTGAACCCCATCCATTCCAATCATGAGGCAACTGTGTTGACCACTGTGCCATTGACCTCACATTAGGCACGACCGAATTGTTAAATCTGAACGCTCAGCCACTCGCTGTCACGGCTTCAGAACAAGTCATGCTGCAGGGGGCATCAGAAAGCAACGTGAGAAAGCGTAGTCCAGATAGCGGACAGGCGTTTGACCGCGCGGCTGCAATCTGATTGGCTGAGTGGGACCATATCACCGCCCAGGACCATACCATTGGAGCTGGGCCGGCCGATCGAAGTGGCGTAATGTGTCCTGGCTATCCCGTTAGGAGATGCGCCTCCTAACACTAGCAAGCGCTTGTGAACAAGATTGCGTCTTACCACTTCAGAAGCATATCATGAAAAAGTTAGCATTTTCACTCAGTACTCTAAACTTATATGGATACTGGTGGGAGGGTACTGATGATCAAACACACGTAATTATATAAACTGTTCCAACCCAACATATTGACTGTTGCCATTGCACAAAGTCCGCGCGTGCTTAGCCATTGCACACCCTGTCACCGCTTTCTTTACTAAGGGCGAACGTTAAAATATTTCTAATGGCGTTTAGATGATAGGTTATTAATTTCATGAGACAAACTAGGTATGCAGAGTTCGATCGAACTTATCAGCTTTCAAACAAGAGCCCAGGTGCAAGCCTATATACGTCTCGCAGTGTTGTCTTGCATTTTGAAAGGGCTAAGCAAACGTCTAGTCAACAGTTCAGCGGTGGGAATCTCTCCAAATCAACGTAACGTCATAGGCCAGTGTGAAGATACCACCATATTCCAAGTCCAAAAGCTTGTCAACCCAGAGTATTAACGAAACTCCGGATTGAAAAAACTGAGAGTAACAATACATATAGTAGCAATGGGTTCACTTCTAGGTCCGCTACTGGTAGACATATTTATGGCCAAACTGGGGACCACTGAACTCAATCACATCGTGGCTTACAAGTGGCTTTACAAGTGTTATGTGGGTAACACTTTTTTGTCTTGTTCTAAACGATGATGATCCTTAGGCCAAACTCATTGAGTCCAACAAAGCACAACCCACTAAGAATTTCACCATCGAGTTAGAATAGCACGGCAGGCTTTCATTCCTAGACATGGCGTTGGTTCGTCGATCAGATGGAGCAGTTCAAAAATCCATTCATAGGAAAAAGAAGTGGACGAGTCAATACACACGTTTTCATAGCTTTGTCCCGTTGAAGTACACAAGAAACTTGGTGTATTGTCTGTTCAACAGAACGTAGAAGGTGTGTACACAGGACACTCAACGGGAGGAAGTAAGACATGTTCCAGAAACTCTCGCTGAAAATGGATACTCTGAAAGATTTACGGATGGGAATCTGCAATTCGGCACGAAACTTGAACTCGTACAAACAGCGGAGAAAAAGCCGGCATTCATCTGCCTCTCCTGTGGAGGGGAAGTTAACGGTGGAATAATTAGCCGTAGACTTTCAACTGCGGTCGAGTTTGCCTGCTCTGCGGCGGGACTTATCGTGTCGACACTTGCTCGGTACTGGTGCCAAGTTGTAAGGATAGTTTGTCCAAGTTCTCTCTGTCTTTCTGTATCCACCATCCTACCTGTTGTTGTCAAGTCGGTTAGGCTGAGAAGACCATAAAGCGGCTATCCTAGGAGAATCGGGGACACCCACCAAAGTGGCTTCGCAACGGTCTGAGAAAGCTCATTTCCAGTGCGATCGGCTCCTATTTAATTGACACTGGCTATCGAAAAAATCCGGATAAGGCGATCAGAGTCATCTACAAGGTTCGTCAATTCCGCTCTTAGGCTGTCAGAGTGCGAATGCTATCAACAACCGAGGCCACTGCTATCAGACTCTACTAACGAGCCTGTGTGTTCAAAAACAATTTGTACAAACCCCCCACCACCCTTGGGCTATCCTTCAACATCCACTTGAAACTCGATTAGGCGTGAACCGTCTAACATTGACGAACGCATGTCTTATGACAAGTAAGTGTAATACTTCAACACATTCACCAACACTTTCACGCTCTTCCATCACACTGTGATCCGTGCCACCTCTGTGATATTTGATGGCCTATATGATTCACTGTTATGTTAATATATAACTCGCACATACCCCGTATAATTGTAAACGCTGATAAGAATGACCGAGAGCAGATGATTGCAAAATTGACTTCCTGTGAACCCGGAGAGGGCTTAAACACTGAGAATTCACTAAAGGAGATTGGACTGATATAATTTACATGTTGATCTGGATAAACTATGCCTGGAGGTTGTACAATTTTTGCAGTTGTTCAGAAAATAAGATGATTACGGCATTAATAAGAGTGGCCTGTTGATTGTTACACGTATTTTTTCCAGATTCCCGTAGAATTTATAAGAAGTCAATCTTGCAAACAGCTGTTTTCGGTAATTCTCATCGGGCTTTTACAATTACATGGGAATACGTGCGGGTTATATATGAAATTATGACGAGTTAAACAGGAACATTGAGATTAGAGAAATGGTACAGATCACAGTCTACTGGGGGAGGGTGGGGGTGTTGGTGAATGTGTTCGGGTGTTATACGAGCCTGTCATGAGATATTCGTTCATCAATGTCAAGCGGTTCACGCTTGTTCGAGTTTCAAGTGGATGTGGAATGATTGGCCAGGGGAGGTGGAGGGTTTGTACGAATTGTTTTTGGGCACACAGGCAGGGGTTGTGCAGTCTGATAGCAATAGCCTCAGCGGTTGATAACAATCGCATTCTGACAGTTCTGGAGCCGGCTTGACGAACCTTGTAGATGATTCGGAATGCTTCATCTGGATTTATTCGATGGCCAGTGTCGATTAGGTGGGAGCCGATTGCACTGGAAATGGGCTTTAGCGAACCGTTGCGAAGCCATTTCGGTAGGTGTTTACGAATCCTTTCCGATAGCCGCCTTGTTGTCCTCCCAACGTAACCTGCTTGACAACAACAGGTGAGAGAGTAGATACAGAAAGACGAAGAGAACTCTGGCAAACTATCCTTAAGGCGTGGCACCAGTACCGGGCAGGTGTCGAACGACACGATAAGTCTCGCTGCAGGGTAGGCAATCTCGACCGCGTTTGAAAGTCTGCGGCTAATTATTTCACTATTAACTTCTCCTCTATATGAGAGACAGATGAAAACCGGCTTTTTCTGCGCTGTCTGGACGAGTTCTAGCTTCGTACCGGAATGCAGATTTTTATCTATGAATCTCTCAGGGTATCCATTTCTAGTGAGAGTTTCTCGAATATATCTTACCTCCACCTGGAGAGTGTCGGGTGTACAAATCTTTTGCGCTCTGTTCAACAGACAGCGTACCAAATTTCTTTTGTACTTCAACGGGACAAAACTGTGAAAATGCGTGTATTGACCCGTCCATGTCTTTTTCCTATGAATAGATCTTTGAAGTGTCCCCTCTGGTCGAAGAAGCAACGCAACATCTAGGAATGAGATTTTGTTATCCTGTTCTAACTCGACGGTGAACTTTATATTCCGATGTGCTCTGTTGAACTCATCTGGTATGAACTGGGGATCATCACCGTTTGGAACGAGACAAAAAATGTCATCCACGTAGCGCTTGTTAAGTTTGCATTTAGTTACGATGTGTTTGAGTTTAGTGGTCTCCAATTTGGCCATAAATATATCAGCGAGCAGCGGACCTAGAGGTGAACCCATTGCTAATCCATCCTTTTGCCTATATAACTCTCCATTAAATTGAAATTGAACGTTACAGGTGCAAAACAATAATAGTTCCTTCAATTTTTCACCCGTAATTCCGACATCAATTTGATTGTTCTCGATGTAGGTACAGAGATAGTCAATAGTTTCTTGCAATGGAACATTAGTGAATAGAGAAGTTACATCCAAAGGTAACATGTTGTCGTTCTCCATATTCACTGAATCGATTGAGTCTACAAAGTCGAAGGTGTCCTTTAGGCTAAAAGGAGTTAGTCTTGATTTAATCGGTTTCAATATCTCCACTAGCCATTTTGCTAAAGCATGATACGGCGAATTGTACATGTCTAGGATCGGTCTTAATGGCACTCCATCTTTGTGAACTTTGGGAAGACCGTACAAACGTGGAATGACAGTTCCCGTAGGCCTGATACGTTCGAAAGTTGAAGCGTCGATAAAGTCTGCTTGCTTCATTTGTCGGAGTACTTTGGATAAAATTTTCTCTATTGCAGTCGTTTTATCTCTATCATTATCCGTTTTCTGGAACTTTGAGTTATCTGATAGAATCGATGACATCTTGGTAAGGTAGTCAGTTTTGTCCAGTAAAACTATTCCGGCTCCTTTGTCCGGTGAATTTGTTGAGAGTATTACCTCGGCATCAGGCGGAGAGTTTGAGTTGCTTTCTTTTTCAAAGCCGCCACTACCTTATATGTATTTTCGGATTCACAGTCGGATTCGATCATCCAACCTGTGGGTTGTGTATTCAGAATATTATCCTGTCTATCACACATTAAGCTGAACCAATTCAGTGCACGTAAGTGTTTATGTCCGTTCCACTGAACATTACTGTGACCTTTAAGATTAAAATTTTCGTGACTTCGATTATCTGATCGCCGCATCTGTACACAATACGAGCATTATTCTCTCCGAAGTTTTCATCTTGTGAATCACCAGTACGTGTCGGTAAGGGACAGCTAACGGTTTAATCTTCTTATAAAATCGGGTTGAATTGCCATACTGTGCACAAACTTGATTCATACGGGGGAAACTAAGGTCCGAACTTACTTGTTATCTCCATCTCAGAGAAACTCAGTTTTGAAGGTCATAAAGTGGAACATTTATCAGTTAAATCGATCGCAGAGTTAAAACTAATGTGACGGACGATAACAGTTACAGAATCTAGAGATTGTTTACATTAGTTTCGATCATAGTTCATCAGAGCTGTTGAAAATTGGTCAGATGATGTGAACAGGGTCAAAAAATGAGAAAAAAGCGTACTGTGTCTGACGCATTGTTGTAAGTGTGGACTTGAGAGTAATTTGTGTTTGTTAACTTGCGGCAAAAGCACTACGAAAGGTTGGACACACGTTGCGTGCAACAAGTATACTTTGAATTGCGGTGCCATTCGCATAACCAACGCAACACATTTCAAGCGGATCGAGTTTTCGAACCCAGTAATCAATCAGGTAATATTTTAATGACGTTTGTATGGCTTTTTTCCGAACACAACCATAACCCATCGCTCGGCCTTAGTCACAATTTCGCGCCTGCCAGAAAACATTTTTCCTGATTGCAAAGGGCTACTTACATGGACTTCAGGTCACTCAAGAAAGGATACGCTTAGAGGAATTGACGATTTGTATGGATGACTGATGATAATCTTCTGATTCCATAATAGCAGTCATGTACGGCAATAGACAGTTAGTACAGGTTAATGCCACAGTAAGCTTATGGGAATAAAAAAGAGTGTAATGGTACATTGTCAGCTATCATTGCGTGTTGGACCACCATACCAAATGATAAAACTTGAGGGTGCGATCAGCATTAGCCCTGATATGGTGGCTTCATGGGCAGACCATAATCAGGTGTCTAAGGTCACGCTGCGCTATACCAATCACCGTTATGAATTTAACTTTGTCTACCATTATGCTGCAACATCCAAATGAAAAATTCTCTGCAAGTATCGTTTAGGAAGCGCTGCATACCCTCTGCATGCCGTCTGATTGACACAAAGTAATGTTTTGACTGAAAGCAATCAGGTGCATACCACTCTAAACCCTGCGGTCTAGGGAAATCAGCTGTCTGTTATACCGTGTTTGATGTGTAGTAGTGTCTTATATCAGCCCCATCGAAAACAGAGTAGTAACTAGTGTTGTCCTCCACTGATCAACTGCTGCCTGCACTTTCGAGTATGCCTCCTTATGCAGTTAAGACTTCGCTTCATAAGCCCCGACAAATTACCGGTTTGTGACAGACAAAAATACGTGGATCGCCTCCGCCAAAATCATTTCATCTGTTAGACAGCCTACTTCTCAACCCGGAAAGGCTAGGACGTGAATGTCAAACGTTTGTCGCGAAAAACGTGGTAGCTTATCTGTATAAACCTTCACTATATACTGCAGATAATGACCATAAAAGGCTGCCAAGACAGAGCGCGAAACGGTCGAAACGACCACACATCAGTATTGGCACTTAGTTAAGTAGACCAAAAGGCAATTGTGAAAACACAGATGATAAAGGGTAGAGACGTGTACCTACAGGCTGATCGGCTAGTAGAAAGAGTACAGGATCATTTACTCTGTAGTGAATCTGTCTCTGGAATAATGAACTCTAAAACTGTTGTCTCACATCAAACAGTTGAAACTTGATTTTACCGGTAGGTATGCACAACCTCGAAGTTGGTGATACTTCCCATTATGGTGTTACACGGTTCGTTTAGCTTGCTTTGTTTGGAGATTTGGCTCCCAATGTAACACCAGTTTGATGTGTGTCAGTCACGTTCATCCAACGCAATTGTTTCGAATATCGGTAGATATAGCTAGAAGTAGCGTCTTATAATGGTCTTTCACATCATCTCTTCGGAAATCTAGGTTCCGAGACCACTGAATATACATAGGCGATCTATCCACAAACATGATTCATCTCAATCGTTTAATTGCAATAGCATTCATTGCAACAGTAGCTAACATGTATATTTTATACCTCGTACGTGACTCAATGAGAGCAGCTCCGTGCTTTTCAGATGTGCAAGTACAATCACTGAGTTTACGTTACGTCCTGGCCTGAATGATCCAGCTGTGACCACCTAGCTCAACTGGTCGGTGTGCCCGTAGAGGAAAAGAACGCACATGGATCTGTCAATATGTTCGCTTGCTCAAACTGTACAGTGTCTGGTTGATTCTCGAAATTTATTCCAAACATTTCTTGGACGTTGACACAATCAAATTGGTAAAACCGCGTGTGGTAATGTTGCTTATTTAATAAGATATCCAAATAAATGGTCGTAAGCTTTCGTGGCTCGAGTGGTGCATCTCATTTTGTGGAGCAATGATTTCGAAAAAAACTTCGTGCAAGTGTGACTGAACAGGTTAACTGTTGTGATCCCATCAAGTAAACAGGTTGGCAAACAGATGTGCTACGGCTTAAGAGAGCAGACACTGTGGGTGAGGACAATCTAACAGTATCTGAAAAAAGAAACATAATTTGGTCTGATGATCAGTCAATGGTGGACTGCACACTTCACGTCAGAAACTTAACAGAGATCGTAACTTTCTATTAAGGCAGAAATCCAATTAAAAAATGAATGAAAACAGTGCGAGTCCCAAGTAAAATAAAAAATATCAGATAATGTTTATCGGTCAGTAGTACTTAATAAAAGGGATAACTGTAAATCATCATCTCCGTAACGAACTAAATAGCCATTCTGACTACGTAGTTGTTCAACTAAAACAATCATACTAACCGTGTAGAGTGCAACCATCATCGCAAACAACAATACATCATTTGTTCCCACTGATCCTTAACTACCATGCGAATGATGAAGTAGAAAGCAAATACTGCATGGGAAGAGAGGGGGGAAAGGGAAGCGGAAGGGACCAAACTACCTAAAAACTAGCTACGTCTATATTCAGGCACTCAACATCAAGGTACTCACAAATTTCAAACAGACAAGCAAGCTATAGGTGAAAGTAAGGCGTCAGCCGCAAGACAGCCTCCTTATGGCTTCCACCGCCCCGTGTCAATAGATGCACTCACTTTATAGGCAACTCAGCAAAACAACGAAAACACTCACGCAACTGAGCCCGATTAGCCGCCATCTCACCTAACGTCTCCACCCACCGATTCTGCTAGTCGCAAGGTCCCCAGCAGTGGCCGGTCCCTTGGTGAACGACTTCGCCTCCCCGCACCAGGTCATCATCTGTCCATCCCCCCCAGTTACGCCAGTCGGCTGCAGCATCGGCAAGGTGCTCGGTGTGACAGACGGGTAGCTGGCATCTTCAGTACATGGCTCATCCGTCTAAGTCTATATGAACGCAAGGGTTAAACAAAGGAACTCGATTGACAATCACCACCAAATACCAGCTCCTAATCTCCTCGTCGCTCACTCGTTGGTGTCACCCGATGTGAGCGTTTGAACGGAGACACCAGTGGTCACATACTTGGAGACGGTTCACATCTAACATCCTGTTTCGTTGCCACACCGTAATACAGCCCTCACTGTCGCCTTATGTACTCGAGCCTTGATACAAAGAGAGATGCCTGACTGTCGCTAGGACTGCCTCAGATCAGCGAATAACGCCTTAGTCTTAAAGATGCGCACTTCTATTCAATTCCCTACACTTCAGCCGCCGCCCACTCTGATGCAGCTTACCAGGTAGACAAACCGGTCAACAACCTCCATGACTTCATCACCTAACATCAAACCTACTAGATCACAACAATCTTGCAGAGGCACTTTGTATTTGGAAGTTGCAAAGCGTATTCCGACTTACTTGGCAGAAAGCGAAATAGCCTCTGCCGTTGTCTCTGCTGCTTGAAAATTGTCGAACAGCAACACCTTATGTCAACATAGTCAGGATCAGTCAGACCTCCGACATATTGGGACTGTCGCAGGCAGTCCTCCATTATGCCGTTCATCACAAAATTGAAGAAAAATGGTTGAATTGGACAGCCTTGAAGTATGCCGTGATGTTGCTGTTGGACAGTTCCCTGTAAACCATAACCTGAGCTGAGTTACAAGAATAAAGGGCCGACAGTATGCTCACATACTTGGTCGCTTCACCCCTGTGTTTAGGCGACTCTAAAAGTGCGGATCGATCGAGTGAAACGCGCTCTTACAGTTGAGAAATACGGCAGTTGTTGGTTGGTGGTATACATGGCGCTGCTCCAGAATTGGGTGGAGTAATAGTCTGATCAATGCGTCCTCGACCAGGGCGAAACCCTGTCTATTCTTTCTTAATATTTGACTTCCGAGCTTCAAAGTCGACGAAGTATGATGCCTAATAATTGCTGGTGTCAAGCTAATCTCGCTATGGTTTCCACAGGGGCTCGCAATACTTTTCTTGAATATGGGAACTATTATTGAGCGATCCCTGCACGGAGGAGTGGTCTCTGTCATCTACACAAGTTGAACCAATTAAATCAAGGCCTCCAAAACGCCTCCCCACCTTCAGTGAACATTGCCGGCCTGAGGTCATCCGGGCCAGCAGTCATTAAACTGATGGTAAGGCAAACCCATGTAGACTAAGGAAGGCGAATACCGAACCGCGTGGTCAGCATGCACTGAGGCAACACCGCTAAAAGTGGTTACCGCGACTCAGAGCTTCATCAGCACCTATATGCCATGTATAGAATATTCCGACGGAAAAATGCTTTTGACGGAAGTCTAGAAATACATTCCGTCGAATTATAGGAAGTGTGTTCACCGGATGACTCATAATAGTGTACACTCCTCTTTTAAGCTGCGTCGGAAATTTGACATAGGCGTACTCGTGTAACCGTTACTTAAAATACACCTAGGACCGTTTTCACCATAAACTTGATCACGTGGTATCGATCAGTGAAGTTCGTCTCATTGAAAGTGGGCGAGTTTAAGGAGTCAATGGTATATACATGCGGGCAGACTTACATTACACACAGATACATAAGCAAACTAATTGCAGCCTGCACGGATATCATTTTGATTAGAACCACCGTCTACAACAGTGGCGAGAATTTTCTGTAAAAAAAACCCACGGGAAACAAAACAAAAGTGGGATAAGAAGATTCGATGAGGAAGCTAATAACACTGTCGATGGAGGTTTGTTGATGAATGTGGTACGCTAAAATGTTAAACATCGCCTGTAACCACCGACACTGATGGCTATAAATCCACAGACCAGCAGACACACTTTGCTGACAAGCTGTTGTTCCCGCAGTACATAACCACTTTGCCTAACTGCTCGTATCTGTAGTCAACCATTAAAAGTTTTGGTGAATAGCATGCGATGCAGCGAATGGATAGTAGAAGCAAGGAGCAGGTGACCTACACAGCACACTTTTGTTAACTGGCTAACTGACTGTTGTTGGAAACACACTGGTGATCAGCTGTACCTCTCACGTAATAATTCCGCGTACTGCGAGCTAAGTGAGGAAGACGCCAGATATAAAACACTGCAAACTTGTTCACATTTCCTTACAAATATGCCGTGTTTCTTAAAAGCAGAGTAAAGCAAACCGCATATAAGCGTTGTACACCCTCCACTCTACAACATCTGGACGTCTTTTCAAAAGCCTCAGAGGAAAAGGACCCATAGGTGAACTTGTTTTTGCTTGGCTCGCCGACATCCTGATACTATAGATGTTGCTGATCAAGTACATGAGGCAGTCTGGTCTCAAGCTAAGTGCTTCCAATAGACCAATAAAAGTGTGCACGCGCAAACCTAAGAGCAATGAGGTGCATTGTGCAAATAGGTTGTGAATTCTGTGCAGACCAGTTCAGTAGATCTATTCAATCAGCATAGCTCGCATGATTTGGTCGAAATGGTTAGGGGTGATAATGTCAAATGTACACTTAACTCCAGTCAGTTAATCACCGTTACGAAACTCTAACAGAAGATCAATGACAGACTGCTCAGGGCAGAGGCTAATGGGAAACCGGCAATCGGACTTCCTTAACAAATACTGATCAGAGTGTTAAGCGCCCGAAACAGTTGCCTACAAAGAACCACCTGACTTGTTCCCAAGGCATACAGGGACGCTAGCAAATTAAAATATATTTGTGGATGTCTACCATGTAGTAGTTTCTGAGCAACCAACAACAGGACAGTCCTTATGCCTAGAATGATCGCAACCACTGGTTGTCTATGAGAATACGGATACTCAAAGACCCAATGCAAACTGAAAATATCACCAATGTATGTGCGACCGAGAGGGTCTTCCATGCATGCTTAAGGAATCGCTAGGTTTGTTGGCCCGACGAAATAAACATTCAACGAGCAGCTTGGTCCTGATAGAAACAAGATGGATGCCCAGATAGATTTCGCATAGACTCCGGGTCTTCTTCATAAAGGTGAGGATAACTACTTGTCACCAACAACGATGAGGCACTTATCCAGATGTCGACAGAACTGTGTCAATCCTACGCCTAATCTCTTTGAGTGTAGGCGGAGGTTAGAAATTGCACACTGTTGTACTTTAACAGTTTAAACCTCATGGCAGAATCTGATTTCGATGAAAAAGCTCAAGTTCGAAATAGTGATAACGAACCACTCTTGTTCCGTTATCTCTACGATACGGATAGAAGAAGGTAAACTACTCCCACAAAGTTTTGGTTCACTAAAAGTGTTGACTTGGCTAACGTATGGTAAGTGAGCCGTCTTCTACATTTACATGAACACAGACAGTTTCAGCAATACAAAAGAGCAACATTTTGGAAGCCCAAGACGAAGTGGCTAGCTTCAGCAGCTTTACTCGTCTACTATAGTAGTGATTACGTCTGATCTGAGCATACCCGATCGTATCAATGATCTGGTGAGTATCATCGACTGGATCAGAGTAATTGGCAAGCGTAGCAGTCATGTCAAGGCTGAAGCTTAGATCATCCGAATGTTAAAATGATAGCGGGTCTGTCAAAAAGTACAAACTGGAGCGACTCAATAATGTGAGAAGCTGAGATCTAAACCGCATCATCCTCTTGAGTAACTGCAAACACAACGGCTCCATGCATAAACAGCACTTGGAGTATTTCACTTGTCCCACGTCCACAAGCTGAAACACATCCCACTTATGCGCACATCTACTCTGAAAGCTTCGCATGTGAAACATTACGGACTGTCTATAGTTTAAAATTTAATCAGCGAGTAGTCAGAGTAAACCTTTTCGTCTTTGAGCCATACCTTTGAGTATTATTTCTCGGGCTGCAATTGACTATGAAGGGTCCAGGGAGTGGCAAGTTGCTGAACAAGTACACATGTCTAAAGTGAGAAAAAGCGTACAAGAACAGCAAAAATTCGTTGGAAACCAACCTTACGGATACATGCTTGCAACCGACTGTGACATTTCTGCATCCGACTGTATGTCTACTCAGCGATACGGGTGATTGCGAACCCAACAAGCGCCACATGAGAACTAGCGAACGCGGGAGCCAAGGCTACTGTAAGTTGTGCCGATCATGTGGTTTCACTAACCTTCCTCCAGAATGTCAACCACCGCGTTGGTGAATGGAACTGAAGAGAACGAACGCTTCTATCGAACACCGTTTGGGATGGACACTCTACGGTAAGAGTGAGTATACAATGAACTCAACATACTGATGTACATCACTGAGTCTCCTTTGCGATGTAGGCAAATCTAGAAAGCATGTCAGGCAAACAAGTTAACTGTGGTCTTCAGGGCCAAAGATACCACGATCATCAGCTAAGAAAAAGTGTCAACATTCCAATGTCTGTCGCAGAGTGAAGCTATGATCGATACACTCACAGCAAGGTTAGAAACATGTCTGCTTCTTCCTATTCATTTCTCTTCGTTCAAAAAACCGCCACAACAGAAGACCTGGGAGCACTTAGAATGGGATGGAAACATGTCCATCTCTTTGATAGTCATATAACGCTGTGGGACTTTTGAAGGCGTGAATAACTACTGACACGTAACAACCAAGTGGTATCTAATAAGTCTCTCGTGTGGAAGAAAAGTGTGGTTAAATCAGACGACAATCTCTTGAAACCATCTTCGAAGGTAAATGTAGGAAAAATGTCCGCGTCTGAAGATTTATCACGTTCCAAAGTAATTTTACCTTCCCCTGGAGGATTGTCAACAGTGTCATAAATGACCACATTATCTTCATCGTCCACTGATGAATGAACTGGCTGGAGCAGTTTCTAATGTTCTACAAGTTGTGCAGTTCATATATCAAGTCGCTGAAGTAAGCTGTACATTCATGAGCACTCTTTTCCCATAGAGTCTCATTAACATAGTTTTAACGGCCAGTGTAACTGGGAGTCAGGTAAAATAGAAAGTGGTGACACCATTTGGATTGTACGCATGAAACATGATAGCTCGTGGACTGCATTCAGGAACGACGCAAAACAAAGGGGGACACCAGTTAACATGAATGCAAATGAGCCATCTTGAGGCTTGTGTTAAAGTGCAATATGATGGACCACACATGCGCACACGCGCAACTAGTCAAGATTTCAGCCAATCGATGTTGGTGTTAAGGCACACATTTGGGACATCGAATGGTGACACGCTATGGAACAAGTTGCATTACGCGAAGCTGTGTGAAGTCTGCTCAGTTAAAGGTGCACACTGAATGTAGTAGGTCATGTGCATTATGTTGTCGGCGCTAGAAGTTAGAATCGGTGAATATCGTGTTCTTTTTTGTTACTGCGTTGTTTTTGTTAGCAGAGAGTAACATTTACAACCCTAAATAAGACGGTGCCTTCAAAATAAATACCATCACCTTTCAGAGTAATTCAAGTGGGGGCTTCGGTAAAAGGAAACAATAACATGACAACCCTGGGAAACGTAGCTTATCGCATGTAAATATGGGGTGATGATTTTCAAAGTTTTGTATAGACAATAACCTCGAAACTAAACAGGATAAAAGGCTGACAGCCATAAGAAACAAAAAACTATCGAAAGCTAACCGGTGGGTATTCAGTAAGCCTACATAACCCCGGGACTTATTTTATTTCGGCGAATTCTGTCATGACGTCGTCTTACGTGCGTGTAAATTGCTATTCTCTGCGGCTTACGTTTTACCATAGTTCAAATAAGCATACGTCATAAGCTACCACAATGGCTCTGCTGAAAAATGGGATAAGACTGGTCCATTGGCTAATATCAGCTACTTAATGATTGGAATTAGACAGTTATTATTGATAGTCACCGCCTTAAGCACGGCGTTTGCACACCGCACTTTCCCACAAGGTATCCAAACGAACAACAGGGGGTGGAGAGTTCAACCGTAGGAATCATTGCAAGATAACCTCATCATAAACTCCATCGCATAAAACCGAACCTACAAAAAAGAATTACATTGTTTCATATAGTTAAAACTGATATCATCCTGCCAGGTAACTCCGCCTGTATGTCGCCTGTACAAGAAGTACACGCCTTGATGCTAAATGTTACAATACAGACGTAACAACTTTCAGAAGTTAGATCACTTTGTCTTCGGTTTTTACTTCCTGAGCAGAGCCTGTTTCTTCCTCATAGTTGTATGGTGGTTGAAAACAAGTGAACCCCATTAATGTATTGATAAAGCTGATGAACTCTTGACCTGAGAAACTCACGCGTCAACTACTTCCAGTGTTCGGGAGTTGCCGAACGAAAAAGTACCTCATAAACAACTCAGAAAAATAAGTAATCACATGACTTGTGGAGTATCTGCTTTTTTACGACTGACAGTATTTAAAACTGATTCTCGCTCCAGTTCACTAAAAGAAAGGGTGACAGCAGGAGATGACAACATTTCATTTCCTCTCTTTAGTCACAAGCAACACATTGAAGCTTATAGGACGTGGGTAGCAATAACAATAACCCGGAGAACATCACATAATTTGCTTCTTCCCATTGTTTCAATAAAGTTCATTGAAGGAATTGTTTCAAATTTCTAGGTATCGAGTTGCGCATTTAAGCACCAACGACGGCAGTGTGTCAGGTAGAGATCACTTTGTGGAACACAACTATTAATGGAAATCGATCATTTTGCTTTCAGCTATCGGTGGCGTCACTCTAGCAAATATTGTTCTTTATTCTGAGGTGACCACCTTGCTTTAGCCAATGCAGTAGTTTTTACTTTATGTCATTTATTGAAGGAATTTCACTGACTTCTGAACATAAAATATTTAAATGGAAATTGGGAGAATAAATGATCTGAATTGTCTATCAAACAGCACTAACCGTTGAAACTCCCAGGTCACAACTGTTGACTGATCCAAACGAGCGTTTGACAAGAATCTCAAAGACTGTGTCAGCGTCTTATGGAAGGGTTCTATACCAGAGGAACACTGAAGATACAACAGACGTGGATTTCTACATATTCTGCAAAACTTAGGAACAAACATCGACAGGTCGTATCTAACTCCGTATGTGATAAAGACCGCTACAGACTTGAATGCAAACTTTTGGACAACCTGCGCAAGGACTGTGAGGATTATTTTTCCGGACGAGACAAAGAGCTGAAGAAAGCATTTTCATTGCCAACGGCCGGATAGTGTTTTCTCCTAATCTGTTGTTGCACCGGCTGTCGGCAAGGTAGCAGTGAGGCTGGGTTTGAGAAATATGGCTCACGAATTTACGGCTTGTCGTGACGATGGCAGATGGATTGAACAATTTCAGACACAATTCAACCGGCCTGAGCCAGCTCATTCAATTCTGGACAATGGAGGTTGTGTGCCTAGAGGTGACCTTACGAACGATTATCCGTCCGCAACTGAAGTGACCTTGGGGCTTGAAATATTGTACCGTAATGAGGAAGTGGGCCTAGGACTTATTTCTGCAGCACATTTTGAAGAAGGTAATGAAAGACTTTTGTTTGAACTGACCAGACTCCTTCGTTCCACACGGGAAACTGAAGTGGTGCCTCATAAGCATCATTGTTCAACCGTCGTTCTCATCTCTAAAAATGGTGTCGTGACGTCCTAAATCAACCATAGGAGTGCTAACCTAGTCTCTTTCATATCCAAGCTGCTCACGGGCTCCGTAATGCGGTGGCTTCTGAAACATAGAGCAAACCAGATAGGAAGAAAACAGGCAAATTTCCGGCCTAGTCACCTTTTCTACCTTACAACAAACACCAGAACATCGGTGCCTTTTTCTCAGCCTGTAGTTGCGGTATTTTTTGGAAAAGAAGGCTAATTTTGACTCAGCTTTCGGCATGTTATCTGGGGCTATTCCAGGTTAAGCGACATTTAACAGGGGTATCCGGTCCGCGTATTCCTTTTCAACTTTGTAATGGACGAAATTCTGGAAGGAACACTCAGGGGTTCCGAGGATCTCATATTGGAGTTCTTACCAGATAGTAAGAGGACTGGTCGTTGGTATGCGGATGAAGCTACTTTGTCAGTTATCTTGCGAGTAACATTTAGACTAGGCTTACCCGATTAGATGTTGCGGCTGATCTGTGTGGTATGCACTTCGCACCTTTAAAGTGTAAATTGTCGTCACAAGATCGGATTAGCACTGACCCAGTTTTCCTATTGCTGGCAGGCCGCTGCAGATTCACGATCGTTCCACGTACGTAGGTAATGTGATCTCGTCAATATTGTAGATAAGGTGTTTGCTAGCATAGCGTAGACACACAATGTGTCCACTAACCTGTTAAGAAAGGACATCATCAAACTAACCTAAGCATATCATCGGTGACGGTTGACGAAATCGTTCATCAACCAAACACTAGCGTACAAAGTTTTCCGGTTGAACCAACCAGGATGGGGCGTGAGTAATGTGCTAACCCGATGAACCAATCAGAGTGCAACGCCTATGGAACTGGCCATACTGGGGTGGCCCAAAACACTGGTTCAACGTGTAGTTGGCAAATATTTAGCGACTATCTCATGACATATTTACATGCATTTCATTCATTCGTCGAAATGGTACTCAGTATTACAGCGTGTTTTCTACGCAGTCGTGTTCTTCATGACTCCGCCCTAGTAGACTGAGTGAAGCCGTACAGCAGGGGTCCGAGTATGGCATCCAAGCCAGGATAGAACGTCTCAACAAGAAAAAAGCGCGTTACTTCACAACCTTCTTTACTTGCGGCTTCGCAAAGAAGTCAGCAAAGATGCCGACTGAAGGTGGAGTTTACATTGCAGATGTGAGTTCAATCTTGCTCCATAAATCAGATACCTGGCCATGCGTAAAGAAAACGCTTATTCACTCGCCGTTGCTCCCGACAGTCAGCCCCTACCAGCTGGGCTACGTGCATAAAACAACAGTCCGTCGGCGCTTAGTTGGGAAATGTGCAATTTTCCGACCAGTAGCCGAGATTGTGAGAATGTACAGTCTTTGCTAGTTGGGCCATGTACTCGTTGCACCGATGGTACATCTGCCACACAGCGCAATGTTTGGTGTGGCTGCAGATAGTTTGAAGGAACTGTAAGGTGTCCAGGCGATGACATGGTCACGAGCTACGAAAAATCTGACCGCTCCGCTTGGAAAGGTGCTGTCTTCTTGGCTGATAAGTTCGCGACCATCTAGAACTATGGTTGGAAACACTCCAAAATGACACTGTGTCACAGTTAGTCGTGAGACCACATCCGCAGGTTTGCTGACTCTTTTGTTTCCTGAAACCAACTGGTCTTTGTTCGTTCATTCTCCTTCCGCCCTTTCCCTTCGCTGTATAGCTGTGTTCGCCTAGTACTCGGCAGCTTCGTTAACCACCATCAGGACCAACGGAAGCCTGAACAAGTGTACCCACTGGTACCATTCAGAGTTGGAAATGACTGACTGATTAGGAGAACCATTCGGCAACAGTCAAAAGCCGGAATTAGTTGTAGATACGTCTACTGTGGGCAGCAGCGGCATGAATCAAACGTTTATTTCTTCTTCTGTCTGGCAACCCCCTTGAAACTAACTGGGGTGACTTTGGGTAAGTTCCTTCAATAAAACTATCTCCTGTCGCCTCGTGGGTTTAGCTTTTGAATAGTAGGCTCAGGTGCGTGCCTCGATCCATAGGCTTTCGTGGTATCAACTACCCAGAAGTATTATTGTGGGGAAAATTCACTTGGTCCACCGCTCATGCAAACCTCAACACAACAGACGATCTAGCAAGGGACTAATGCAAACGTCGGGTTAAGATATCACACCAGAATTAAAACAACAACTTCAACGCAACATATAACGTTATTCGCCCAATGTTTTGTTCTCTACCGCATGTGCCATTATGATCAGCCAGTGACAGACTCCGATTACATGAATACTGATGTACGTCTATAATTGCGAGTTTTTGTTCCATGAATAGCTAATGCTTACTATAACTAGTTCAAGGTCATCTCCTTGATACATAAACGGGAGGCTTCAATTTGAGTACGATTTCGAGGTCTATTCGAATTCCCTAAGTAAACACTTTTTCCCCAGTTAATCCCGAATAACTGACGCGCAAAACGCTTCTGCTTCAGATCTCTTGGTGAAGCCCAAACGGAATCTCGTGACCAATTTGTCCTTTGTTCAAGAGCAGATTAACGTTTGCTGGATTAGATTCTAGTGAAAATTGCTCGTATGTCAAAACCCGTGGTTCTCATTTTATAGCATATCTGTGCGAAGCAGAAAATCCCCATGCTACTGAAGTCGGCTCACTCTACAAAGGAAATTTGTTCAGATGCCGTCCAGAAAGTTTCATGGTGTTCTGTCAACCATCTGAGGGAAAACAACACTTGAACATTTAATTCAGCGGTCTTGCTTCACGAAAGAAACGGTCAAGTAGCGTATTGTTGGTGTCCTAGAACAACGGAGTGGCAACGGTGAGCAGCAGCTGCAAATATGGCCAATACAGGGTGTATACATTTTGAGTACCAAGTTTTAACGTGAGGCATGGAGATCACTATGTGCACTTTAGCCATGAACAAATAACAATTAAAAAGCGGTCAGTTACAGCTGTTGCCAGGATGTCATGCATTTTGATGGACATCCTTGCATGGCGGTTGTTATAATTATCGAATCCATAGTAATTAAGCAATATTTTGGTAAATCGTTCACAACGCTTGACAGCTGCTCTCATTACCTTGAAACAGGTCAGATAATTTCAGCCAGATCAAGGAGAAAACAGGACCCGAAATACCAATAACTTCGAACAAGACCGTCCTTGTCACAGACAGAGAGATATGTTCCTGAAGCTCAAGTCATTGAAGTGTAACACAGAACCCGCTACGGGTCCTCCAATATTTTTTCAAAGGGGGTTTGACAAGGTTTATGTCAGAACTGGCAGCATGCTTTTGACGCTTTGGAAAGCTAATTGGATATCTCACGATTCAGGCTTAGCGACAACTATACCGCTCTACAAGAAGGTATCAAATGTCTGTGTACACATCACAAATGCATCAGTATAATCTCTGGCTTACAACCACATGCCTTATTCTGAGTAAGTTACTAAGACTAGGAAGGTCCAGCATTCTGAGGTTGTAGTGAACCTGTTTTTGTCCTGCGGCGGCTACTGAATCATCAGCAAATTCATAAGCAACCAAAAGTCGCTATACTATTGGGTCTGAAGGATGCATTCGATTCGGTTGCTTGTAACGTGATCACTTTTGCAACAAGACCGGGACTTGACACAGTGCGGCGGCTAGCTCAACTCTGTGGCCCCCAGGGGTATACTCGACGGAGTGATTGTCACGACGATGGAGTAAATCATGCTCCAGGGGTGCACACGTAAAAGTCTGACGGATGCCAGATTTTTGGCCCTCTGGATTGGAGGTTAGGGGTGTTGTATAATACGCAGCTTTGTTTTTAATTAGTACACCACGACTGGTACACGCGAAAACTAAGGGACAGGTCCCAACTCAAAGTAAACCAGCGATTAGCAGTGACTGTTGAAAACGTATGCACGTACTAGGCATGGCATATCAATAAGGAGAATGTGATCGCACTACTGTTAAGAATATAAACACAGGAAAATTGTGCAAAATAGTGTTTGAGTTCACTGTTCCGTATTTTCGTACACTTATGAAGAACAT
Source organism: Paragonimus westermani (assembly GCA_008508345.1). Lineage (NCBI taxonomy): Eukaryota > Metazoa > Platyhelminthes > Trematoda > Plagiorchiida > Troglotrematidae > Paragonimus > Paragonimus westermani. Next base: position 15,320 of record QNGE01000518.1, on the reverse strand, counting down.
CTGGCAGTAAACACCCTCCAAAGACAAGCGTCTTTCGTAGTCACAACAGTAGAAAGCTGACATCCCTTTTAAAAAAAATGTGGCACTAGTTCTAGCACGTTCTAACCCACCCGCTATTCTGCGGTGAAGGCTTTTAAGCCAAAGGCTTTGATCGGGGACTTTGGTCCTTCTCCTGCTAAGTCTCTGTAGTTTAGCGGCATCATAACTATACAACGAATATTCGAAACCACAAATTCCGTACCGTATCGATCCGCAGTACAAACTGGGTGGCTGCTGTACACACCAGGGTAAATAAGCGAAGACATATTACTGCTGTTTCCTCACCCGCTCTTCTGCTCGCTTCAACTCTCAAACCTCTCCGTAACCTTACTTCTAGCGACTGCCCTGTGGAACCCACCGCAGATACAGGTGATCGCAGTAAAACTATCTCGGTAGGTTCCATCTCTTACCACCCTGTCTATGCTTTCCTTCGTCCATTGCTTGGGCCTAGAATGTAAGATATGTATGCCTCCAAAATTCTCACGCTTGAAGAAATAGGTCAACAGGCCGTTCTCACACGGACGATTGAACTGCTGAAGGTCGCTTTTTACTACAATTCGCGTGGCTCTATGGGCACTGCTACCGGTTAAGCTGAACTAGGTGTGGTTCTCAGCTATGTTGCTAGCATTACGGTCATTTCTGGCTTCAGACATCATGTGCGTCATTTTTTATACTTAGTGTCTTTCTTTTCTGAATCAAGCATGGGCTAGGATAGATCAGATGGTCGTTAGTTGCGGGGAGCGTGCGTCCATTCAAGACTGCATGTTCGACCACGCGTTGCTACGTTGCCTTTTTGTTCTCATTTTACGGACAGCAACTCCACGAAACACAACGGCTGGTTGATAAAGCTTTCGCAAGACCGTTGGTAGAGCATAGATCAAACTAGCCTACAATGTAAACTCAACACTGATGATCCTGACAACTGCTGAACTGAAGTTTCAAAGATCATTCACGAGGCGGGTACTCCATTAAGGTCCACAGTACAAGTCTTTCAGCAGAACTATACCAGTGCAGACGGCACATTCATCCGTAATAAGTGCATTTATAATAACTGCTGGGAGAAAAATCGGGGGCAAATTTAGTTGATCTCTTGCTTTGGCTCTATCACCTCAACAGACGTTCACTGTATTGCTCTGGCCGACAGAGGACCACAATGGCATTTTGACTGTCAAACGCGGTAGGGCTGTTGTCGCAGAAGAACGCCTACCGGCATCTATGCGGATGACAGACAGCACCCATATGTAACTGGACCACTTGATTGCGCCATCATCTCAAAGATGAATCACGGAATCTTGCAAAACCATAGGGCGATCAGCTTGACCAAAGTCACAGCCAAGGTGTTGAGATCCATTATATTTCGTAGGCTGTTTTTGACTCAGGAAGCAGACACTAGCAAAGAACAGTCAGATTTTCGTTCAGGAGCAGCATCACACAATTACCAATAATAGTTGTTCCTTTTGACTGTGAAAGTGTGTTGCCTTTAGCTGGTCAATCGACACTTTCGGGTCCAACTGAACGCAACTGTGCAGAAACAATTTGTGAATATTCAGTCGGCAATTGACTCCCACACTTTAACTTAAGTTAAGGTTCGCGGTTTCAACACCAAGAGCGGTATGTGTCACTGCTATTCACTCCCATAATCTTTGTGTAATTTCGTCATGAATATAATAATGGATGACTATCTGGTGTACTCACAAAATGGCGGCATGAACCTCCTTCCTGGTGACCTTATCTGCGCTGAAAATAAAACGTTAGTCAATAAGCTTAAGTGGTATCGGCAGTGCTACTTCACACGCCGCAAAATATGTTGGTACGTGATTTGCAACCTAGAATTGGAAACTGTCTTTCCGAAATTCCTGTGATTGTGTAAATTTACTGTTAGGTGATGAGGTTACTGAGATTGCTGACCGGTTTGTGTGCGTAAGAAGTTATGCCGGCAGCAGCAAAGTTGTGGGGAGTAAAATGTAATGGCTCATCACTAGGATTCCAAAGGTACTCGCTAATCTGAGATATCTCTGATAATAAAACTCGTCTCTCTGAAGTTTGCATCGCGTGTATAAGGCGGTTGTCGGAAATGTGCTGCATTATGAATGCAAAGGCTGGCCACTCAGAGTAAAATACGTGTACTGTCCTGAGGTAGAAAACCATCAATGTCTGAGTTTAACATCTCGTATCGGATGGCACGAGCGGGTAAGTAATGGAAAAGTAAGGAGATGCGTATTTGTCACTGAGTGTCCAGCGAGTTCCCTTCCTCAATCTTCGCGTCTGTACAAACTTAAGTAGGTGGGCCATACTCGACGGATGTCAGAAGAACGTCCATCACGGCCGTAAGATGTATACAAGTGGGATAAACCGGTGATGATCTGAAGTAGCTGAATGAAATCGTTCACCAAAGTACTGACCGCTGTGTACCGGACTCGCTTCCCGGGCTGAACTACTAGCAACCCAGATGGTCAGAAGCCTCAAGATTTAGATGAGATGGCGGCCAGTCGGGTTGCATGGTGCAAGTATTACCACTGTATATCCCAGTAGCGTATGGAGCGGATGAAAATGATGACGCGGAGTAGTCAACACTGGGGACACTGTCCTGTTAGTGGCGTCCCAATATTACTTATAGCTGGATTATTCATTTGTAGCGTAGACATCTTGATACTGATCGTATTAATTTAGAAAGGGATGGCTACTCTTGGCGGTTAGATACCACCCCATCCCTTTCTCATATTTCATAATAATAATTTTCCCTTTTTATGGTTGTATTTCATTTAAGAATCGGCGCAAAACACCAATGTTTTGCTTTGATGTTGACGGCGAACACCCACTCAAATTTCGTTCTTCGCAAAGCGTGGCGGTTGGTGCCACAAGTTAGCTGGTTCTTAGACGACGACGAACCTCACGTTTTTCTTATCTGCTGGTTGACGCTTAATTTCCAGCGGTCTTGAAAGTAGCTCATTCGCGACGCATTTCATTGTAGATAGAACACTTTGGAATGTGACGCTCAAGAAGGCAGACTTGTTGAACTTACTTTATGTTCTATAGACGTGTTTGATCCTTTCCAGTCACATACAGGAAGTGAAAGCAAATGTCATGCAATTAGGTTCAAAGTACACTGTGTAGTGCCCCAAAGATACCCACAGTCTGCCAACTGGATGTTAAGTAAAATGGTCCAAAAACTGCTAGCTCAAATTTCACATAGGAAAACAGAGTGATTCGTCTGTCGTCTGCTCCAGGCTTGCGACCATATTTGTTGTTTTCACTTTTATTAGCTTTTGCGTAAAAGTGGTTTCATATATATAGTCAGTCAGCCGGATCGCTGGAGAGTTGAATCCCCAGCTTATCTAATGATCATCATGTATTGGTGTTGTTTATTCCATTACTGGGCCACAAAATTTTAGCACATTACAGTGGTCAATGATACTGTTTAAGCATACCTTGGAAATACTGAAGCAGTGCACGTGGCCGCAAACTTGGAAGCGGTTTCAACAACTGAAAAAAATAAAGATCTCCCTAATGCGTAGGAGAAAGGCACAGTGACGTCTGTCTTCAAAGTAAACGTTTTTTTAACGGTAAGTGAGGTTTTGCAAAATCTCTGCATAAGATCTCTTGTATAGCTTCAGGATTTATGCCGCGGCCACCAAAAGTTCAGTGCTTAACTTTGCCGTGATATTTATTTACATCAACAACCTTTCGCATAATATTCTTGGTTAATTCCGTCCAGGCCTTGGCCACAGAACGCTAAAAAATTCTCATTATTCGCCTGAAATACAGACCAATGTTGAAGCTGTGACGGGAAAGTAGACAATGACACACTCCCTCTAAGTAAGAGTGTGTATACATATATATAATTTCTTGGGGGATCTGATACTGCCATCATGACTGAAAAAGCAACTGGGACAGAAAACACCCCGAAAGTTGATTCAAGAAGTGGACAAGTGTGATGAATGTCATTGAACATATAAGTTCATGTCAACTAGTGAAGGTTGTAAACCTTTTGATATGGCGCGTAATTCTAACACAAGTGTGTGGTTATCGTTCATTCACTGTGTTCTGCTCAATTCGGATATACGGGATACTGGTCCCACGTTAAGTTCTATCCATTCACGAAATATCAAATTGGCGTCGCGGCAGTATCCAATAACAATGAATCCAATGCCTCTCGAAACTTTGGACATTCATTCATTCCCTCTCGATATTGATAATTATTTTGAACGATTTGATCTACAGTGCAGAACCGCATCCAGCCTAAATGAGAAGATAAAATCCGCCTTCTTCCTCTCAAGGATAGGAAAAGAGGCCCATTGTCTTCTGAAGAATCTATCTTATCCAGATTTGATGATGGATCTCCCATACATGCGTACAAATGAAATACTACTAGGTTATGTCAACCCTGTAAATTTTGAGGTCGCCGAAAGAGCCAAATTCAATATCACGCAGCGCCAACCGAACCAGTCAGCCTGCGACTTTATTCTCCAGATCCAAACTCAGGCAGCACGATACGGTTTTGGTGATCAACCGGAGGTCCAACTTCGTGACCAACTCATCGCCGGCATTATTGATCCGGATCTACATGGACAACTACTATTAGTCCCAAGACCTACGTATCAAAATGCCAGTCATCTGTGAGCAGTATGAAGACCCTAATAATACAGTCCAGAGTGGAAGTTCTAGTGAGGTCCCAGTAGTGTTTGGATCAATGGAAAAGCGATCTAGAGAACATAGTACTCTGCAACTTTTCAATTCACCTCCTAAATATGGTTCTCGGCCAGTTTCTCAAAATTCTTCGCATCAGACGACACATATTACTGGCAGATTCGGGAACTGTGCCTCATGTGGCAAGAAAAATTCCAGATACACATGCATTCACCGCAGCTTTATATGCCACAAGTGCGGGAAAAGAGGTCGTTTAAAAGTATATGTAAGTTGAGCAGAAATCGTCAATTTGTAGAAACCGATCAGAATGAATTTGATGCTACATGCGACAAGATGGAGTCCTTTACTTTGACATTTGACTCAGGGCATCTACTTCACACCCGTTTCACAGCACTTGGCACGAGGCATGATTTTATTATTGACACTGGTAGTGTAGAATCCACTATAACACAAAGACATATCACAGTTTTCTTCGAATTACACACCATACCCTTCTTCTGTAACCATACGAGGTACCACTGGTCATGTCATTCTCACTTTAGTTACAGTCACTATTCCGAACTTTAACGAACAATCCAGGCCAGTTGACTGCAACCTTGTTGTTATTCATCACTGCCCATGCATTTTGGGACTAAAGGTTTCAAAAATGCTCCACATCCAGGTTTCCTTGCTTGCACCACCGAGTGATTCCACAGGCTTAAAAGACCTAAGTCACAAGTGTTCGAAGTCCACCAGCGACATGAAGATACCCCCAGTTAGACTAGAAGTAACTGGTGGTCGGGTTTTTCTGAAGCCCAGTATAATTTCTAATGGGTAATCACGGTGCTTAACGAGCTGGTAGAAAAGTGCGTCATTGAGCCTGTTGATTCGTCCTCTTGGGCCATGCCGATTGTGACATCCTTGGAGTCTGATGGGAAAACTTCGCGTATATTTGGTGATTATCGGCTTACTGTAAATCGATGCCTTAAGCAATATACGTGTACTACCGTTGAACCCGGGGACATTCTGAAGAAACTTTCGGATCCAAATTTCTTTCCAAGATTGACTTGAAGGATTCATATCTACAAAGTCCTTTGGATAAGGCATCGATGTTGATAACAGCAATCAGTACACCTAATGGACTTTTTCAGTACCGAATTTTGCCGTTCGGACTTAGTAATTCGGCAGGTAATGGATAATATTGTGAAGGGTATGTATGTTGTTGAAGTTTATCAGGATGATGTCATCGTACATGCTCCAGGCAAGTTAACCCATGATTATCGTCTTTTGAAACTATTCCAACAGTTGTTCGACAAAAACATTGCTGATAACCCAAACAAATGCGCTTTTACTGTGAGTAGTTTTGAGTATCTTGGTTAATTAGTTGACAGTAACGGATTCAAAACTGATGCCAAACGTCTAGACCCATTAGTTAATGCACCTTTGCCCACAAATCTATCTGAATTACGTTCTTTGTTAGTGCTTTACAGTACTATTCCCGTTTCATTCCAAATTTCTCTCACCTTGCTGAATCTTTAATCTAGTTGCATTCTGAGAAGCAGTTCACGTGGACTCCAACTCATGAACGGTGTGTAAATTCTTTGTCAAATATTTCGTCACATGATGCCATACTTCGTCCGTTTTCTCCCGAAACTATGCATGTGTTGATTACTGATGGTTATCCAGTTGGAATCGGGGTTGTGCTTGAACAGGACGACAAACCAGTTGTGTGTACATTACGCCGACTCAATCCAGTAGAATGGGGTTATGCTCAGACACCGTGAAGCTCTGGCGGTATACTGGACGTTAAAGCGGCTTTATAAGTATCTGTTTGAGATATCATTCAAATTGGTGTCGGATCATGAAGCGCTGAAATTCATCTATAATCCTAACAAGTCATTGGCACGTTCATCAGCAGCCACGGTTCAACGATGGAGCATAGCACACAGTTCATATGACTATATTATAGTGCACAAATCAACCAACCAAATCAAGCATGTGGACTACTTGTCACATGTTCCATATACATCTGAGCGAACTTTTAATCCAGCCCATGCCTGTTAGCCGAACAAAGTTGATTCGCAATACTCAGTGCGCCATGACGTGGTTGGATCCCACAAGTCAGACGGAGATTCACTATATTTTATGTGCGTCGGGAAGAATTATCACTCACTCCAGATGGATTATTGTGCTTGAATGACAGAAATGTTATTACCCCAACTCTTCGTAGGGCTGTTCTGGACGATATAAATTTCGGACATCTTGGAGTTGGAAAGATGAAGTCTCTGGCCAGATTTAAGTGCTGGTGGACAGAGATTGACGCTGATATTTGTCGCCTGGCAAAAGCTGTTCATATTGTCATCACAAATTCCACAATTCACCGTCTAAATGGGCTCCATGGCCGATGTCAACTGACGTCTGGCAACGGGTTCATGCGGATTATTGTGGTCTTTTTCTTGAAAAGTGTTATGCGTTAGTAGTGACTGATTCCTAATCAAAGTGACCGGAATTGGCATTCACAGTAAAGCCTACTGCAGAATTCACCACGTACGCACTCAGAACAGTATTCAGCAGAGAAGGTATCCCTCTTGTGTTAGTGACTGACAATGGTACCCACTTCACTGTCAACCTTCTAACTACTTGGCTCAACGGAATTGGATGCAAGCATCTGTTCACTCCGGTTCGGCATCCCTGCCCTAACGGTCAAGTTGAAAACTTTGTTAAAACACTCAAAACTACTATAGCCTTTCTTCAGTGTACTACATTCAGAGACATTGAAACAGGTGACAGCTGCTTGTTAGAATATCGCAATGCCTGCCATTCCACTACACATGAAAGTTCCGTCAAACTTTTAAAGGACGGTCTTTGAGGTCGAAATGGTGTGTATTCAACCCTCTGAAGTTAAATTTTACTAGGGTGATGACTTAAGACCGTCATGTGGTTTATTTCTAAAGAATCTTGTTAAATGCTTACAACGAATTCCAGATGTTGTTGAGTTATCCGTAAAAATTCGACATGTGGATCAGATACGTTTTGAGGATACATGTCAGTTCGTTCTAAGGTCTGGTGTGACTTCAGATAATGATGAGTCCGTTTTAGATTTGAATTCGAACCAAGAATTTCAAAAGCATCATTCGAGAGTCCTCAAGGCTGTAAATGAAGGTCAGAAAGGATTTCAAGAGCCCGCAGTCCCATTCAACGTGTGGCGGATGTGAATGATGTCGTTGAACATATACTTTCACGTCAACTTGTAAAGTTCAGGTTGTACACTTTTTGATATGGCGCGTAATTCTAATACAAGCGTGCGGTTATCGTTCATTCACTGTGTTCTGCTCAATTCAGATATACGGGATACTGGTCCCGCGTTAAGTTTTATCCATTCACGAAATATCACAACAAGCACCTGGATTATTTGTAATCTATACTTTACTCCTCATCAAGAGGTGGCCTGCACACAGAGAACCGTTGTTCTTACAGTGATAAAACAGTCTTTTTGCTACACAGATAAACGCTCCAAACCCCTTACACGGTTTGTATAAAACCGCTGTTTGGGTATGTCAGCCAAGTCTTGTGTACCGGCCTGAAGAACAAAACTTGTTGTTGTGCGCGTTCGGTGCAAGGTTACCGAACTTTTCATTGGCCTGAGTTACGTGACGTCTAAACCACGGCTTGAAATTTCTGATTTATATACACGTGAATTGTGGCGGCTCTACTGCGACTTAACATTTGTACGTTTTCTCTTCAGCTTGGGATTCGTCGAACAGTTCTTCATTTTAGTGGCCAATAGCGGCCAACAGGATCGTGACCTAAGGCCTCACAAGTCTTTCCCAATAGGTGTGCTCTTCAAACGCTTCATAAAATCTACATCAGACCACTGCTTTATTACGCCATTCAAGCCATGTATATTGGCCTGAACAAAGACATACTGGTGATTGATCATGTTCAACGAGTATCCATCAAAATAGCCACTGGTCCGCGACATTTATTTTAAGAGTCTCACCTTGAACTTCTTGACCCTGATCCACTTGAGTTCCAACAATATTGCTGTGGCCTAATCCTTACGCACACTGCCTACAGCGTAGGGCTCGTACGACAATCAATCACCTCCACGGCTGATGGTGGTCGGAGGAGTCAAAACGGGAAACTCTAGTGGCTCAGATCTTGGAACTTCCTTGCACAACAGCTACTTCCTTGCAGGGATACTGAACGATGAAGCAGTCCTTTATTAGAGGGTGTCAATTGACTGCCCAAGAGACGGTTCCAAAATAAGGTCAGATTTCAACCTACTCCAGACATTGTTGGGTGAATAGGTTGCTCTGTTCTCATCTCCAGCACTGATGGCACACCCCCTTTTCGATGACTACCTTTCAGGTCAACAGCTACCCGCTAGATACGAAAACAAGCAAACTGACTGGATCCGGATGACATGAGCCTTCAGTCTTCAACACGTGTACAAATCGCTGGAATCGCTCAGAAATCGTACAGTCTTCGGACTCTCCTTGGCCAACAAGTCTTTTCTTGCAGGTCAAAGAATCACGAAAACGACTTTTCTTTTGAGTTCGTCAGATGCTTATCAAGAGCGCATGTAAAACGGCAGTTGGTTTTAGTCTGCTGAAAATCTTGCTAGCCCTGTAGTTTTACCCTGCTTTTGGTCACTTCTGTAACCTTTGAGAGCAAAGTGCTCCACTTTGTTTTCACTGGAGATCTTTCAGAACAACGTGTGCACAGATTCAATTAGCGTTCAATGCGTGTTATCCGCTATTCGCCTAAATCACTGAAAATGCTGTTGTTCACACTTTAATTAAGTTTAAAGCCAACAATTCTAATTCGCAACAAAATAAATGCAAAACAGACTATTTCACAAGTTGAATTTGAGTTTTTGGACACTAAAAACTCACCGTAAGTCTTCCAATGCCAGAAATGTCAGTAAGCTTGTTGTAAGTAAGAAACAGTTGAGTTAATGAGAATAGATGAGTAATCGCAGCGGGCAATGGACCATCCAAACGGTTGTGTCGAAGGTCAAGATGGATCAGTTTGGTGCACAGCTCCAATTCTGCGGGCAATGATAACAAGCAGTTCTCTTGCAGCCACAGCTAACCACCGTCATAACATTAATCAGTGCAATACCTTTTGAAGCTTCTGCAATTTGCAGATTTGCGTGGGCAAACTGATTAGCTTGTTTTCATATAAAAAGAGCTCAACAAGCTCTGTCAACGAGCCGATATCAGGGGACAAACCGTTCAATGACAAATTAGACAAATCCAGGGAAGTGCAATCTCTGGAGCCAGCAATTATTTTAATTCCGTCCTAGAGTCACCAGACTGATAAAAACTGCGACAAATTACTTACAACATGTTTTATTCTTCTGCTTTTGTTGATACTAATTACCTTGCCAGATCCGTCCCTCAAAATTACAGATTTTCTGTTAGAATGATTAGCTGAACAACTCTGATCAGGAACAGATTCAAAAACATCAGCAGCAGAGTTAGAAACTGATGTAATTTTATCTGAGTGAGCTTTTATTACGGTAAAGCAAGTATAAAAATAAACACCACTCACTTGCTGCTTCCGAACCTTTGGTCTTATATTTGTTGCGTGTAGTTTGCTTCAGTCCGAACACACTACAAAGTGTGAACGATTTTTGTCTCTAAATTGTGAAAACAGTAAGCCACAACGAAAACTCAACACACTGGCATTGAATATTGAACTACCGCTTGTTGTTGACCTCAAGCTTCTACGAAAATGTCAGCGGCATATTCAAGAGTTCGAGGATGCAGGCTGAAGTCGCAGTGATTCAGTATCTGGTTTTCCTTCCCCGAGGGTGGGAGCCATTGACTGTTGCATAAACACTGGTGCACCTGGACTCCGTGGGTGCACCAGGTTCCGACCGTCAATGACGCCAGAGATTCTTCGTGTCATTCGATTCCCTGTTCAAAACAGATCAAGTAAGAGTGTTTCAGCAGCTGACTACTCCAAAGTACATGCAGATTAATGCATACGTCTTCTGTGTTGTCCACTTCTTCACAGTCAGTTGTTCTTCAAGCCTGGAGGGGACACAATCTTGTCGTCATTCCTGAGGGCCAACTCCACGCTAACCTCCAGGTCCATTTCTAATCTCACTACAGCTATAGCTCCAGGGAGACATCCCAACGAAATCTGGCCCCTTCTAATACCTCTTCCCCTCCTTTCCAACGGCATTTCTCTATATCATTCTCAGAATTTTTTTGAATACAGTGTACATTCTTACTGGCTCATACGGAGGTTTGTTCCAAATGTAGGAATATTTTATTGGGAAGAATTTGAACGAATTTTTTTCTGGGATTTAAGCGCTGCTAAGGCGAAGTCCTTGTTTTTGTGATTATACTTTGACCGGTGTTGTCAGCAAGTTGCGAAGCTGACGGTGAATTTATTGCCATAAACCGAATTATACATGAGTGCAAGGTTAAGGTTGAGTCGCCGTAACAAAAGCGGATCAATTGCAAGCGTCTGGTAGCATTCTCTGTAGCTCAGTGATGATAGTTAATCTAGTAAGCTTTTCGTGAATTCACGTTGGAGGCCTCCCAGAGTTAGCCTATCAGACTTGCGCAGGTGGTTATATATGAAAGTGCAGCACTCAAACTGGGGTCGTATAGATAATTTATAAACCTGTAACCGTGCAGCAGGTAGGAAGAATGCGTGTTTAATGTAACCTACCGTCCGTCTAGTTTTGGTGACTAGGAAAGACATATGTTCTACAAAGTTGAATGGGTTTGAGTAGTGTAAACCTAGGTCGCATACTGAGTTGGCGGTTGATATGCCGTGACCGTCCAGCTTTATAGAGCCATCTGGTATGTGACAACTATGTAAAACGATAGTCCATTTATTGGCTGAAAATTTCGTCAACCACTTTTGACACCAAGTCTCTAATGATATGAAGTTCTTCCGTATATTTTTTAAACACGGATTCAGATCACCAGAATGAAAGCTGTAAACAAGTTTGATATCATCGGCGACTAGGAATAGTTTGGTATGCTTGATAACTTGGCCCATACCGTTTATATATATGAGAAAGAATAACGGCCCCAGAACACTTTCTTTTATAACCCCACTAGTGACTGGTCTGGGCGTTGAGCTTTTGTCTTCCATTATTCACTGTTTGCGTGCGGCCTGTAAGGCATAAAGAAAACCAGCTAAGCAGCCTCGAAAGTAATCAAATCAAATCAGTACAATTCGACCCGTCGCCCTACCAGTTGTACACACCCTGGAAATCATCAAACATCCTGTGATCTGATCAGATCTGACCTGGCAATGCTGTTTATACTAGGTCTGGTAAACCTAAACGTGTGATTCATCCCTGTAGATAACTGACCTTGCCATTCTCGGTTCGTTTCATGGAATTGTTTCACACTTATTCCTTGTAGCGTGTGATTACTCTAAACAACCCAAACCGCGAAGCAGCTTTGCTCATTGGACGTATTTCCAGTGGGTGTTTATAAATTCCGCAGTACCCAAATCTTGAACAATTCCTCGTTGACAGCATTTCCCGGATCCTTTATCCTTGTCTCTGCTATCAGTGCGAGGAAATGTGGTGTCCGGGGTTTAGTGTGACGCATGTGGCAGATGATGTTACCAGACGTATGCATTCCTCTGTACAGCAGTTTGCAGGCTGTATAACAAGCACACTAACCGGTGCTGGGTTTGCTTAGAAAGAAGAGCTGGAGGAAAGGTTTTCTAATCTGCTGAAAGGATCGGACTCTCCGGACATATTTTACATGACTGTGATTTTCGCCTGTCTTTATCAAATCTATCTGCTAACCAGACTAGACGTACTAATACTGCGGAAACAATGACTGGACAATAAATAATCCCAATGCATGAAGGCACACACCGGCGCTCTCAAACAAACAGGTTGCGTGGGATGGTTTTTTGGAATGCCGTGCTTAGTGTGACGGGTGTCGAACAGTAACCTCGTTTATTATCTTTCTCAAACGATCCGCATTATCCATCTGTGTTCTCATTCCATTTAGTGTCACCCTTACGCTTACCGTTATTCAGTCTGGGCTCTGCAAACTTCGAGATGCAAGAAGTGGACAATTTCCGGCTCTACTTTTTCTTGGAAAACTTGTGATTCCCATCATTTCTGGATGCTTTGACAGTCGCTTCACTGTGACCTAACCAGAGGCCACTTGTTTGAATGAGCTCGGTTCCGTTTTATTGTCCCCCATTACTGAGCTGCGCTTAATTGTTGATTTTGTTGTACGAACACATTATTCGTTCATTTTCTCAGGATTTTTATCATTCGAGAAAGTAATTTATCCTGGATACGGTGAACAAGGAGCCGGTAAAAACTAAGTTTAATATGGTGTTAATTGGAAGAGTATACAAGAAAACTGAAATTCCGTTGCTGAATATTGACGGAGGCATTTATTAAACCCCCAGATCACGCAAAACTGGGCGTGAACTTGATTCCTTGGCAAACAATTCGATAACTGGTAGGCCTCATACTGAGTGTAAGGCCGCTTGCGTGTTCATTACCACATATGCTAACAGGTATTGACCCTAAGGTTGACACTGCGGCTTCCCATGAATTTGGAAAGAGTATACGGGACACTCCAATGCTATAAAACGAACTACTAGTGAGATTTCAATACTGGGCGGAAGAAAGAGACCATCGGTTTGCTCATAATTTCTTGCGGACACCAATCCGTCAACAGCCTAAAAGATTCGACGCTCGTATTGCATCGGCAGTGTAAAAAGAATTACATGCACAGTACTAAGGTCATTCTACAGAAAAAGTGAGCTTAGAGAACTATACAGCTCTTATACAACAACCCTGAACCGATCGTACAAACTAAGTGTGAAGAATCATCCCAAATCTGCCGTCCCTAAGCGACCGGTTGATGAGTAAGGATCACCAAGCTGCAAACTAAACCTGACCCAGGGTTATGCTCCACTACTGGGTAGACGACGAAACGCACGAAACAAACGACCACACCAGCTTATAACGTGTGCATGCCGTAATGTGGTTGACTGCTTTTATGTCTGCCACTTGAGCTGAAGATTTTATCTTCCTGCCCTGCTGCAGCATGCAAAGACCCAACGAACCACGTGTGCGAGAAGCTGTGGGATGTTCGGCAGAGGTCGTTATACTGTGTCTTGAACTGAGCTGAACTAAACGTACCCCAGCTGTAACAGTCAGTATCAACGCGAAAGCCAAGCTATTAATGCACAAACCGACCGCCCCGGGGTAATTTTGATGAACTTAACAGAACAACTAAGGTTCGTCTTGTATGAGAGATACGAAATGGAAAGTAAATTGCACAATGAACTTAAAACCAGTGATGCAACTTGTGTGACTGACTGTTTGGTCCAGTTGTGAAATTAAGATAAAATCATTTGCAGATGGGCCAAGTAAACAGTAGGAACATCGGAAGCAACTTGGAAAATATTTCGGCAAACTTGACAATTACAAGAGTTGCTGGATGTCTGGTAAATTGCGTGAGTGTCGGCAGCGGCAAAATAGTGCCTAGCACGCAAACTTGGTAGGTGGGCCTAATGCATGGACGACTCTCACTAGGCTGTTTCTAATGAAATTCCGTGGCCGCAGCGTTTGGCGTTTGGCATTTGCCGGCGCGGTAGTTGTCTACACTGTGGCGCCCAAAATACCGGGCGTGAGATCCAATAATGATGTAGTCATGACGCGTGTGGTATTGTCAGGTACACCCGTAGCCAAAAGCAACCTCGATGAAGCAAGTCAATATCAGAAAGCTGAGCACAGTTTTAAGGAAGAGGACAATGCAATATTCTCATTAGAACAATTGCTTCTGTCGCTCTGGATTAGGTTATCATACTGGAAAACGAACATGTCCCTCAGATGAGACATCCGAAGGTACAGATTCTACGGAATTCCCGGTCGTACTAAAATCGGTTTGTTAATAATGAAATATACACGAGAGGGCACAGGTAGCCTACCTGACGAAGGAAAGTGTATGGAATTAGCAGTCTCCTTTGATTGCTTACAATATGAACCGAGCATGAGTTCACAATGACATGATGTGAAGACGCATTTGATAGATTGATTGGAAGGCATGGACATTCAGTATGCACGAACTGAAAGGCTGCTGCCTCATTTGGCTGAGTGTGGAAAAGAAATGGGATAGCACGAGGAGGAGCCTGAGAAAGCAGTTCTGAGGACCATGAGGAACGAGCAGACAGCGACAGTCACCTGAGCCTTCCTGGAGTGTAACGACCGTTTCACCACATCCTGAGCGTATATCAGCTTCCCACAGGAAATCCCTGCGTGATTCTGTTGACCAACGGTCAGTGGCTTTTGGAATTCCTCCACTTGCTCAAGTGCCAGATGGTGGTTTGCAGTCTTGCACCTTCGAAAATTTGAGAGGTTTTCCGACTGGGAGAGAACTTAGGACGAAATGACCCCAATACGGCCGAGGGAAATCCAGCCGAATTGTGCCCAGTATGAGCCTTTGGGGATGGAGAGGGGACTCGCTGAGTTATAAAGCTCAGGGGTACAAAAGTTTTTAATAGAGCTTTCCGTGGTAGAATCAATGAGGGTGCAAAAGAAAAGTAGCGGTCTGTATCACATTTGAGATCTACTCTTTCACACCCCTGCAGCTCCACCGACGAATAGCTATATCAGGGAATGAGGGCAGCCGACT
>QNGE01000517.1:253379-270194 GCA_008508345.1 Paragonimus westermani | reverse complement strand
TGAATACGAGAGGCCTTTACTGGACTAACGGATTACGCGTAACTCGGTGTGAACTTGAATTGTTAGCAAGCGGTTCAATAAAGCTAGATCGTTCACCGTGTGGCGCACATGGCGGTCCGTGGATGAACATACTCTCCGGTAGCCAGGTGTTCGCAACGTGAGCACTTATCACATGTTACTGACTGCGCTCGAACCGTTACAGCCGAATGCAGCGCAATATGCAGTGATCAATTTGACACAAACATGTAGGTCCTGCACCGAGTACTTCTTTATATTTCAGACAGCCACGTAGATGCACGTACTGTATTGCGGGAGGTAGTGCAGCAATCGTCCCGTACCAGCTCAGACTGCACTGGCCAATACACAATACGCAAACAGAAGGCTGTAGATCTATCGGATTCATGAACCTCATCTGTCTGCGGAGTCCTCCTGCGTCACATTTCTGACAATAATTACAACAGACAGTGAGTTCATCGAAGGAAGGGCAATAACCGCCAGGCCCTTCTGTTTGCCCCGTTCCAACACTACCAGCATCGCCCCAGCCGACTGTGCCTATTTAACGTCGCTGTTAAAAGTGGGTCTCACTTATGTGTGACGTTTTAGCCCTCTCCCCAGGGCTCACAGCCCTATCCTCACCCTTCAGTTCAAACACCATCTGCATTGGTACCGCAACCTGCAGCCACTAAGTAGCTTAACGTGATCGTTTGTCTGTGCTGCCATTTTTTGTGGTTCGATGTTCCACGCCGCACGCTGTGACATTAATCCCCCACCATCCGCATGGATGCCCATTAACACGAGTTCTCCCGATCACTTTGATTCTGTGTGCATTAGTAGGTAATTACTTAGTGTAGCATTCACGTTTCCCTGAGGTTTACAACCAGTTAAAATGTGTCGTTAACACGGCCACTTGGGGGTTGATCAAGGGGCTAGTTTCAGCTATGTCGAACGTCACCTCTCTGTTACAAGCATTGTAGACGCAAATGTAGTATAGCTGGCTTCCCTCCACCGGGTCGCACCAGCAGTCATGGTGGAAGTGTACAGGTCACCCGCACGAACACAAGAGCACATGGATGCGCGCGAAGCTCAGCTAGGCAATACGGATGTCTGCGACGTTGTCGCGAGCGCTTGAGTTCACTTGGCACCTGTCTGTTGCAGAAGTCACTCACAAGACTGGGCGAGACGGACGCCGCGGATACTATTTATTGCCTGCTCTCCTTTCTCATCCACCATGAACTGGCGGTTTCGAGTAATTGGAAAGCATCGTGTTGCAAGTGGGCAGCTTATGATTCACTGCCGACGGAGTTATTCCAAGGTAATGTTTAACATGATCTCCATCGCAAAATTTATAACTGACGTCATTGTTTCCGACAAAGAACTCGTACGCGTGTGGCGTTGGTTCCGGACAGTACAGTGAAGTAATCCAAACCGATGGGTCGGTTTGGATAGCGATTATCAAAATGACTGTCGTCCCCTCTGATTGAAAGGCAGTTGAAGCAATAGGCTCAAGAACGTGCACCATTCTGGTTTCTATAATGTTTCACACTGTATAGCAATCTTAAAAATAACAGTTACATCGGATGCAGTGGCACCAATGAAATGTAGTCTGGGCGCAGATACAATTGTAACGCTCATGCAGCGCACAGCCGCCAATGACCGTAAGGTTCTTGTGAGCCCTCAGAAATAAGGTGACTTCAATAATGTGTTGTTTAATTTATTATACACACTTGCTACAGTATGATTGCTGTCTTTCGTTTCCTACATACCTCCCTCACATTCCCCTCATTGCAGGTTCACAAAGTGCACATTCGATGGTGCTCATACTCTTTATATGCTCAGACATGTGACTGCTAAAACCGTAGAAGCAAGTGCAAAAAAGTCGTCGTCGGACAGACTATGAAGTCTAGACTAATTCAGCAAGTTTCATGTAGGTTGTAAGTTAGTGGAACACTGATAAAACAACACATAAGTATGCAGTATGTGTTCACAATAGTAGGCGCTCCGTTCAGTTGACTTTAGCTGCGAACAACGTCTGAGTATGCCGCATGCTTCTACACTGGTAGCTGCTCCTTTAGAATGGCATGAAACACATGGAGAACGAACACATGTGGGAAGTGATGAAGAACTTGTATTAGAAGCGTTTTTGGTATATGCTAACTGCTGTCTTTGATTCCAATGATTTTCGTGTTGATTAGAATAACATTCTGAACGGTGGTAGACAACTGACCTTCTGAACATAGATGAGTGACCGGCTGAAAAATATGTTCCCAGCGTTCGGCTGGCAGCTGTAATTAATGTGCTTCTGTATACTGCTTTGTATAAACGCCAGACGACCTCAGTCGCTTTGGAAACAACGCAGTAAATTGAACAGTATTGATTTCTGAAGATTATCGGTGTTAGAATGGAAGATAATACTGCTTTCATGCTGCTCCATATACACCGAAGGTGGAACCAGTCATGTGATGACGTCATTTTCAACCATTTCTAGGGATAAAGTTTCGTCGACCAGTATCCCTGTGAAGTCCTACAAAAAAGAAGAAAGAGCATAACTATCGTATCCACCTTGTCTTACGCCTCCGTAAAATATGTTAGCGTTCTTGTTGGATTGCATTGTCACCGTTTTATTGTCGCATATTTCCATTTCGGTGATGTCTTCAAAACGTCGCAATAGGAGCACCTTGGAATATAAAGTGACGCATTACATTTTAAAAATCCTAGTGAGTGCGCTCATGAGATTTTAAAAAGCGGACTAACGCCAATAATAGGTTGTGCTTGTAATCGTAGTGAGAAATACGAAAAATAGTGCTTTTGACACCCATTCGATGTATTCCAATTTTCCCATCAACACTGCCCATGTATAATTGATAAACTATAGGTACTTCATCTGAACTCTCGATTTTTACACTGGGACAAAATATTTAGAATCAGGGAATCTCATTAAAATGGTCGTTCTTTCTTTGGGGTGACAATCTACGCCAATCCCTGCGAAGGTTTCATTTATTAGTGACGCCCGTCGTTAACAATAACTTTGTATTCAGAAGACGATATCCTACGTGACTTCCCTCTTTCCTTCCGTAACGCCTTTCGGTTTACGACTAATTTGGTAGACCTATCGGTAGGCCGACATTAAACGGTGTTCGTGGAGTGGATAACGATGGGATATGTGCAGAGTTCCGTCCCTGATTGTAACAGGGATAACAGGAGGACATCGGGGCTCTTGGAGCGTAGAACATAGCGTCCTCATCAACAGTACAGGGAAACACCCTGTTAATAGCACATTCATTACGGCCACCGTTCTTAACACAATGCGCACGACAAATACAGCGCTGTTCGTAAGATGCCGGTTCTGGAGTTTCTTCCACGGGTTTCGGCGCCGTGTACGCGCAACACAACGTCACCGAAAGTAACCCATCCCGTTTCCTTGAGAAACATTCTGAGTTTACGGTGAAGGTTGACGAAGTTTCCACAACAAACTCATCATCGACTAGCCTTAGCGGTTGTGCGAAAACGAGTCATCTGATGACTCACGCACCTGCACTGCACTATAAACTGCACACTAACGAAAGAACAATCAGCGCTAATGTATACAACTATGAACGCCGTATTGTGACCAGCCTGCATTTAGCAGCGCAGGGGCGTTTGTGAAGTTCACAAGTGCAAGAAACTAACTGTCACTGGCACCCACCGCGTTCTGTGAACTGAGGTAAGCTGGGGTGAACTGACTGGGCAGCTGCCTACTAGTTCAGGTCTGTCTGTAGAGATAGGTGTGCCTATTACCACGAAGAACTTGAGAAAGAGACTGAACGGGTTGTATATTCACGAGGCGATCGGGCCAGATTGCATACATTGAAGCCACTATTTCATGTCTCAGATGGTTTTCTGGCTGGCCTGTTTAACGCGCCTTCAGGAACAGCTGAATTTCCGCAATAATAGAAGGTGGCCACAGTTACTCCAATGCATGACGGGAACAGAAGGGTGCGATCAAAGTACTACTGACTTGTTGGTCTCAGGCCCGTCTGATTAATGGTGTGAAACACTGGGTTCCCTTTATCCAGTTCATCAGGACAGCAAGAAGACATACATTGCGAGATACAAGCATTTCGTTCATTCTCATAATAATAATGGTATATTTCTCGACGCATTTGTGAGAAACACACTCAGGAGAGCGTGATCAACGTAATGATTTTTAAGTATGTACACATTTGAACACCAAATTTGAAAATTGTACAATGAGTCAACTATGTGAGTAAAGCAACAGAACAGAAAAAAACAGATATTATATGAAGGGAAAATTCAAGTTTAAACAGGAAACTTCGAGCTTCATAGTTCTGAGAAGATAATGCTTGGGGTCTGCACAATTTGATAAAATAATTGATTTGTTACGTCGATTGGGACTCCACGAGGTGATCGCTGGCCTGTTGCTGAAGGTCGTGCCAAAAAACAGTAGTTGGAGGATGGAGTGGATGTATTGGCGAAGAATTTGATCATTATTTCATGTAGTTAATCCCGAAAAACTGTGCAGAAAATTTTTCATGATATGGGCGAGGTGGGGACGCATATACTTTCGTGGGGAACGCATGGACCTCTCGACCGGACGTCATTCTTCGCTCAAATTCCTAAGAATTTTGAGGAACTCGCGATATGCACAACCATTGCGGGATTTTAAGTGTCCGGACGGGGTGTGATGTTTTCTCGCGCGGGATATATCAGTGAAACCATGAATGGAGAGCGGAATCATGCGATAAACGGGATAACGTGAAACCGACTATGTGGGCTATGAAGAACAATGGAACATAATATCCCGCCAGAACCTTTTATGTGACGTTAATAGCGTTGTGTTGATTGATACAATATATACCACACGCAAACACCTGCTAATGAATAACGTCAAAGGAGATAAATTATAAGCTATTCTTAGTATACGATTATTGCGGAATTTAGATGTCAATTACCTCTGTACAGACGGTATATAGAATGAGAAGAATGTTTGATAATACCGAGAGGTTGCCGGGTGGTCTGTCAGGGGAGGAAAAGGGAGAGTTGCGGCTCGGGGTTATTATGCAATCATGAGACGAACAGGTTGAGATGTTTTGAACGCTTTTAGCATATCCAGCTTTTGCATGGTAGTTTACAACTCGGACACACAAGCTATCAATAATTATGGGGTAAGGGTGTACCATGATGATTGGGTTGTAACTAATGGGCGTGTACATTGACACCTATACGCGTTGACTGTAAACATGTTTTCTTGTTCGCTGGCAAGTCTAAAGTTGAACCATCTATCCTGAAAGCTGTAGTTTTGATCGGTTCGTGGGTGTGTGACTTAACATCACGCGAGACAGGGTTTCTTTCGTCAGATTCTATTAGGTCTGTTTTCAAAGATAACTTCATTGTTAGGAAAGTTTCTAAGTTTCGTTTGAATTGGTGTATATACTTACCGGACCTAATTGCATACGGGAGTTTGGTTCAAATATAGGAAAAAATTTGAACGCAGTTTTTTCCAGGATTTAAGAGATGCCAAGGTGAAGTCCTTGTTTCTGAGGTTATACTTCGGCCTGTGTTGTAACCTAGTCGGTTACATAAAACATTCGTTTATATAGGTTGAGCGCGTAGCGTCAAAAACAATGGAATGAACGAACTTCACTTAGTTACAATCAGGTTTCACTGCCACGGCAACGGAATTGATTGCGTCACTACCTTTTGCCAACAAAAGGCTGGTGCGTGACGCTTGATCAACATTGCCTCGGAGAACGCCAACAATCTAGGGTCGCGATTGCGCAATAGGACCGTGAACGAAGTGTCGCGGTCAACCACATGACCTGTTGTGATTAGGTTTTTGGCGATCGAAGACGTCGGATTTCTGTTTGAGTTTTGGTGTGCTGACCTGCCTTGACACATTGTTTGCACTAGCCACTTGGGAATGTGCTCCGCTTTCCTCTGTCGTAAATTTCGATCCTTTCTGCCAAAGTATGAATCACCGCAACTGCAGGCGAACTGGTAGATAACGTGAGAGGCAAATTTTTCCGAACAAGAACGATCGGGGCAGTAGAATCTTATCCTATGAGTGGAGAGTAGCATGCGCCATTCCGCCGCAGGATATATGCGGTCAATGACAGATTTCAACTTCCGACTTACATCGGTAATGTTGTGGTCACCCGCGTAAGGAAGGTTGATAAAAACATGCTTTTTCGGTTCTAACTGTGGTTGGGAGGTGATCACTCGTTCCTTGCAATAAATTCCAATATCTCTGGCAGGATAATAATGACTGAAAAGATACTCAGGGGGGTAGCAGTGCCTATTAGTTCACCGAGCACACGCTCCTGGCAACGCAACACTGTAGGTTTCTGGAAGAAAGACCTTGCCTCACATATATGCTATCAGTTTCGTGATGAAATCGCTGGGTAACTAAATAGGGGCAGAAGATACAAACTCGGGAAAAACCTTTCAGAAAGCTCTTGATTCAGCCAATAACATGCGCAGAATCTGCTCTGCGCAGTATGTTGGAGGTCAGCTAGGTACCACTAGAACTTATCACCTCGGAGTCAAATCAAACTGGAAGCGATCACAAATAAATCGGCAGTTTCTATCGTATAAAATATACGGATGCCAGTAGACAAATGAGAATAGGTAAGTGGAATCACCTTGAGATCTCACGTACTCCTCAAGTGGCACGTCTCGCGAGCGTTTCCTACATTTACTGGTCGAAAATAAGCGAAAATTGTCCAAGTGCGAGGTGGCGGCCACAATGGTCTTCACATGACCATAATTGTCATCAAACATACCATTCATAACAGGGAGAGTAGTTGGCGAATGAAGAGGAAGTCCAAAAGGATGTTTAATAGGTTTCTTCCAGAAAGTCTGGATGAGAGCAGATTGTCTTCAAGGTTTTTGAATGAGGTAACTTTTCATGTAGACGTTCAAGCAGAAAGTGCTCAGTCACTCCGAGTAGTTCCAAGTGACGGGGTTCCGCAAATGTCTGTTCCACGGCCCCAACATTCTTGAGTACCATTGAAGATACAAGATTTTGCTGATTGTGATATGCCGGTTGGTTGCGCAGATGGAGCAAGCATTCAAGAAGACCTACGCAGAATAGTAGAATGGAAGCCATCAATGCACGTGAACACGTGAACAGTTTTTCCGAATTGGAATTAGAGGTTCCCTTTGAACACAAAATAGATCGGTATTCTCGTGGTGACCAAGCAGATATCAAAGACGGGGGAGTCAGTAATATAGATGAAGGTGAACTTCACTCTTTTCACCTAAACCAAGGCCGACGCCCGAAGTGCCCAGGGGACACTGTATTTCTTCAAGAAGTTTGGCTTCTAGGGAGCAAGGGTTCCAGTGGTTCCGCGCAAGTGGCACGTGCAGCCTTATCTTGAATGCTGTGTACAGATCTGCGGTCCGTAAAAACAAAAATTCCTCGAGCTACAATAAGACCAAAAAAGAAGGTGGTTTCTGATGGTCGGGGACGGTGGTTGTGTTGTCCGTAGTTCGGGTTGGTGGTTTTGGTATAGATGTGTTCACCGAGTGGCATTCGAGCTCTGTTCAAACGGGCTGAAACACGCTGCAGCACCACAGAGCTCCGGAGAAAGGAAGAAAACTACATATACCGAGTATTTCTTCGCAAAGGATGCCCACAAAATTTCATCAGACGGAGTCTATTACGGAAAAACAGAGGGTCAAATTCTACTGAGCCACCAACAAGACGTATTGCACTACTGTACATCAAAACCATATCAGAAATGACCGAATGACTACTGAGAACACATGGTGTCACGCTAGCTCACAAGCCAACAGCAACATTACGAAGGATACTATGAAAACCATAAGAACAATCCAAACCCGCCGACAAAATGAAAGTCATTTGCAAAATTCAATGCAATGACTGTGGACAACACTACGTCTGCCAAATCGGACGGAAATGATCACCACGAATACATGAACACGAACTGGCCATCAAGAGGCACGATCAAGTTTCCCTGATCTCTGCCGACGAGGATGAAACTGGACACGCCTTCAATTTGAACGCCGCATAAATCCTTACTCAGGGAAAATGCCGGACACAAAAGAGAATTTCACGAAGCTTGGTACTCATCAGCAGGTTCAATAAACAATCACACTGAGCTAGACAAAATCTATGGACCGATGGGAATCATAGATTTGATGAGACTTAAACGCCATCAAGTCCAAATACCGGTAAGCCCACACAGAACAACTCGAACTTATCAAACCAAAGTAGACACAGGACAATTATTAACCAATCGACGGAATTCCAAAACGAGGAGATGACACAAGCAGACACTACAAAACCAATCCTATTCAAGGTCAAAACGTGGTAACGACATAAAGCAGCCAATGAGACTCCAGATCATGGACTACAGGGAACAACCTATCGGACATCAGGTCAAAGTTCAGGTGCGACAAAATCAACCAATGGTGGGTCGGGTCAAAGGTCAAACACGACGGAAAGCGACCAACTGGAAGTCAGACCAGTAAGTGAACTCGCACTGCTATATGAGGGGAGGCATAGATCCAACTCCACGAGACCACACGTTCAAAACTATACGCTGGAACACTTACGCAGTGATGATGTCACCTCGCTTGGTGATGAAACGTTTGCAACCTAAACGCCAAGCTCGGCGAACATATCAATACCAAGAAGGTCATTTGATAATCAAACCAAACTTGGATACGTGGATCCATACTTTCTAGAGGGCAGACACAAAAATGCCAACGTGACTGAAATCTTTGAATTGCTGAAGGGTTTGACGGATACTAGTGAGCAACTATTTAATCGCGAAAATTCTGGCAACAGTAAGCTTTGTCGTTTGGTTGAGTAGACCGCATCGTCTGCAGTCTACCAAAAGATCGAAGTGTTGGGAAAGATCTATGCTGATTGCCGACGTTTAGACGTCGGCGACCGCGAAGATCCAGGGAAAAGGCCTATGAAGACCTGAGCCAGATGTGAGAGAACGCTGATCGAACGACTTAATAGTGCGCCCGTTGGCCGTACGAAGAAGAGAACTGATCGATCTGTTCATGTCGTGGACTTCAGGTGGGATCGCGCTGACCTCATCACCCGTGTCGATAAATAGCGGACAGTCGGTTCTCGTTCTTTTAGGAAGAACAGACGACCAGACTGCGAGCTAATTCGGTAGCTGGAAGGATTTGGTTGCCCTGTGTTTTGACTGAAGCAAGGGTGTAAAGTCGTCGTCATCATCGGGCTATCTTGCCGGCAGTGATCGGGTTAAGCGTTCGGTTGCGACTGATAAAGTGCATGCGACCCTAAGCAGCTGTTGTGGCGTCAGATGTGGGTAATCGAGCTTGACCTCCAACTCGGCGTCATCAAGGCTTGGTGTTGTTTATTTAAGCCAGCAACTTGAGACTGGAAATTATCCGCAGGCAGTAAATACTGTCGTTGTTAGCCAGTTGATATGTGATTTTGTACTATCGCCTTGATGGCGGTAGACGGAATACTCTGAACTGCGTGAAATATGCCTATTGCGTTGTGGGAACTATCTCTGTTTTATTGTGTAAAAGACGTTCGTCAAGGACGCTGAGAAGTCACGTAAAGTTAATGACGAAAGAGGTCGACTAGGTAGCTGTGGTTTTGTGATACGGTAGATGGAAGGAGTTAGCAACGGATGATTAATGAACGTGCGCAGTGTAAGCTGCAAACCGTTTTTCGTGAAATTGCACGTTCGATATTCCGTTAAATAGGTGACGACAGTTGACAAATGCGAGCGTTCGCATTTGTCTCTATGTGGAACTAGAAACCGCGGAAAGTTAGGGGCGCCGTTGGTAGGTAGATATGACTGTGGCTGATGAGTTCCAAGCATAAGGTGGGCGTAAGTAAGCGTGATCTGCTTGCCGTATTTACTGCTCACTGTAATCATGCATAGGCTGGTTTATCACTATGGTAGCAAAGAACTCGATAAGTTCATGGAGTTAAGTAGATTTGTAGTAGGTGGAACTTTATATGCTCTTCACAAGGCGAATTGGTTGGACGGGAGGTAAAGCATACTACCGCACAAAGCCTTCCGGGGTGGCACACTGACGTTTGTGCTCGACGGTCAGTTTACGTGCATCCCACAATCACAACGCCACGATCTATGATGCAATATATCAGCATTATTTATGCATTCTAAATGGAAAAGTTGCTGGTCGCTATCTTACCGATAACCATTTGTGCCAACGGGTTCACCATAATATTCACAGGGCATTCCCACGTGAACAATTTTATCCCACCTTGGTTGCTTTTCATCGCAGGACAGAAGAAGGTGGAAGTCTGTCTGCGGTAAGGCCGCCTCAGCCCTCTCAATGGACTGGTGCATAATATGCTACGATAGCTTTGAAAATGTGGTTTCTTTTCCGGGGGTTCACATCGTGAAACTTAGCCAACCGCTGATGCAGCATTTTGTAATCCAGTTGAAATGCACTAGAATCGCCTACAGTGGCTTCTAGGCGGAACATGCTGCTTCTGGGCAGAATGTATTCGGAGAACCATCGTCGACGGATTTGGAAGCGGCCTCAAGAAAATAGGTCATAGTTAGCAAAAACCTACTGTGTGATAGAAGCGCTCTTTGAATACGGACAGCATATGAATGCCTGGTAACCACAGACAAAATTGTTCATTCACTTTTCTGAGTTATCGCAAGTAGCTGTGCGGTAGAAGGAATATCGGTTTTTGAATGAGTTCCTGTGAATGATGATCAAAATGTTAATCACAAACGCTTACATGCATCCTCACAGCATCCCAAACATGGCAGTGGCATAACATCATGTCGCACCCAAAGACCACTCGTGCTGCTCAAATACGGGCCACCATTTCATCCATCACAAAGGTTATGACACATACATGGTCTCACATCATCTCCCGGAATGTTCTAAACAAATGACGCAGGGAAGCATATATCTCGCTTCGAACAGGGGCACACACCACGGGTCGTCCAGTCTGTAACCAGAAACTGATATGGCTTCAGTCTGCGGCGACAAATATGAGCTGATATAAGACACAATTGTCGCGGTTTGTCCGATGCGTGACATCGGCGTTCACCACATGGGGAAACGTCTGGGTGACTGCACTCGCTGCCTCCATGCGAAACACATGTGCGTGTATCCATTATTGCCGTCTCTGACGACATGCAGTAGGCCGTTTTTATATATGTAATTCAGATCTGTAGCAGATTCTCTGCAACATTAATGTACGCTAACCCACTTACTTATTGCCGGGGGTTTCAACCGATGATGGATGTTGCAAATATTCATGGTGGTTATATACTCACTATATACGTTTACAGCATACTGTTTCAACTGCTCCAACAGTCGGTTTGTTGCGCTCAAAAAGATGCCTCGGGACATTCACGTCATTTTTCCTAAGCTGACGATTTGTTGGGTGCGCCTCGTACAGAAAAGCACTTATGTCGTGGTTGTGCACCACGACGGTGAAGCGTGACTGACGGCATGTGTCACGGGAACCGTGCAATGGGGAGTGTCTGAACGAAACTCACCAAACACGTCGCAAACCGAGGCTCTCACTCTTACGTCGCGTGTGTTTTATATGCCAGCACGCTATCTACCACGTACACTCAGCAGCAATCACGCTCACATTATCATATTTCGAGCGTCCATTGCTTGAATGTTTGCTTGAACCAAGAACGTACAAAACTTTGTAATCTCCCATCCGAACATCTGAACTCACCAAGGCTCGAAAATACCTTATACTCGAAGACATCTTTGAGGACCTGCACATAATCCATCACCTAAAATGGAATGTAAGACGAAATCGGCTTTCCCTGCGTTAGGCCTTCAGAATATGTACCAAGGTATACCCCATCAAATTTACATATCACTCATTTATCAACAAGAGACGGTCAAATATTAACCACACGGGAAAAACCACATAATAAGAAAACACATGTACACTATCACGCTAACCTTTGAAAATTTCGATCTCGGTGTCAAACAAGGGACAAACCGACTAACGGTCGACTAACACAAAACCTTTTAACTCTCGTGATCCCTCCTCTAATAGAACTTGATGATTTTCAACGTCCTGGGCGATATCTTCGAAATATCAACCCACATTCACTGGTGACTCATTTAATTGCCGCCAAACGGTGAATTTCACTTCAGTTTGGCAACCGCGCTCTGAGTACCTGAAGCGGGTTGGGGAACAGTGGTGCCGTATGTTTCCCCGGCCCGGTCGACGATATCGATCAAAGTTGACAAGGTTGGTTTGCCTTTATTTTGACAAATACTGGAGCCACATCTTTAAGGTGGTGCCTTCTCTGTCTGCGTCATGCCTGCTAACCGCTGCATATGGCCAAGGAGCTGCGATGAATTACGGTCACTGGACTCATTCGAGCTCAGGAGTTGAGAACTACGTTGACGGTCGGAAAAGCCAACCTGTCTGAGTACGGCTGGTTTAAGTTGCTCGTGGGTTTTAATGGAGCCCGGTAACTCCAGAATATCGTTCGCCTTGTCAGTGACGTGAGTTGGCAATGCCGCAACTAAGTGGTAGAAACGAGTTAGCCCAGAGCCAGTGTGTTATGGCGCAAATGTGACTTCTAACTGAGCAAACCACGAAATAAGATTATTCTGTGGGAAGGGTGTGAGTGATACGGCTAATATATTGACCAAAGCGTCTGGAAAATCGTGGGATTGAGCCTCCATTATGGCAGAAAGGATAATGAGCCGAGTTACAATTGAATGTGCGTAAAATTTATTTAAAGAATAGAAACTCAAAATTATATGGAATATATATCTGTGGGGAACAAACTTATTCGACTGGGCCCACCAATTTAGTGCCCGGCGCTCTGAGTCGTATATCCCATGCACAAATTTACCAGACACGAACGTAAAGAGTCCGTTGAGAGTGTGGACGGAATATTTATCGAACGAAATGTACGCGAGATTTCTTATAACGCTTTAGGTGACACCAACACGCAAAGTACCCATAGTTCCCTAACGGGAGGGTAGGGACCAGTCGTAAACGAGTGAGTGAACCGGAAGTGTGTGGCACATGTGTGTGGTTCGGGTTCGCACCAAAGTCACATGGCATGCAGACAAACAGTCGGGCAGCACACATCATGCGGAGTTCCTTAATAGCCAAAGTATGATATGCAACTCTGACTTTTGGAATTATTATACACAACATACCGTGGGCAGGCCGATGAAATCTCCGGATCACTACGCCACCAAAGCAGAACCGGATATCTGGATTCATATCCCCTAGAGGGAGGGTACATGCAGGCGGAGGTGACTGAAAGGTTTGACGAATAATAGTGAGCAGCTGTCTACCTGCAATGTTAACTGAGTGTAAGGCAAGTAAGTGAACCTGAGAGTTTTGGAGGGAGAGATTCAGAAAAGAGGGTTAGAGAAGTTTCCAGTGAAATGGGTACTATCAAAAACGACGGACGGTTTGAAGCACAGGCTTGATAGCTGCTGGCTTTTGGCGTTCCCTCAGTTTGTCTGGGAACTTGGGAAATGGGCTGCATACTTTGTTCCAACATTTTGTTTCACACATTTTTCTTCCTTTTCCAATTTTATAGGGCCCCGGCGGACTAACGAACAGCCAGAGTTTAGAAGGATGAAGATACCGCCAGCAGTATGCTACGCTATCCACCGATTCCACTGACCATGGTCATACGGTCTCCTAAGTTGACTTTCTCATGAACTAAAGCGTAGCCTTGTCTTCTCTAACTGCTCGGATACGATGGGGTTCACGGGGAACACGGGCACATGAATCTGGACTACTCCTGGGACTCGTCTCAAATGCAGTGATTATCGTACTCTCGTCTAAGGTTTGTAGAACCAAATGAGTCAAAGTCGGCCGGTTACGAATAACACAAGCCAACAAGTAGTATACTGTCAATACGCGGAATCGATGTGGAAAAAAGCGAATAACATGACGGAACGTTAGAACAGCGGAACGGCAACCGAGCACGCAGCGTAGACGTACGTTCGGGTGTGCAATGTACTTGTGCGTATACATGTCCGTTCAAATAAACGGTCAAGTACACACCAAAGTTGGAAGTAACAAATATACACATGCTACCTCTAACATAATTGACAGTAAAATATTGGGTAGCTAATAGTTTACCAAGTCATATATTGCGCACGAAGATCGAACTCAACTTGTGTAACGGCACAGATCAAAGATCTAGCAAATGATTGCCAGCTGATTATTCTTCTGTATTTGTCATTCCAGTTATGCGGACGAGGGACGTTAACGAGAAACAGTACCAGGATGCGTACCAAGGACTTACATCTATGAGGGCAGCAAATCCCCCAAACTCCGTTCGTAGCTGACTTGTAGGCTGGACTGGATAGAGCGAACGAATTCTACTCTGCGCTCGTTTTGTACCGTGCACAGTACACATGCCGCTCTCGTGACTCGTTGTTCTTGTTGTCCCGGTATTCTGTTGAGTGACTGAGTGTTGTGTGTAAGAACTGCTCCATTTATCCTACGGTGATGTAATAGCTTGTGGTGTGCCGCTATCTTGTTTGACCACATACACTCCCTTCCGCCCCCTGTCAGGTCCTCGAACAGGCGGGCTGGCCGGGGCTGCACGGGGCTGAGGAAGATGACCAACCAGAGTTTGAGGTCAGCGGTGAGTGAACATGAGGCCAATGTGGAGTGGTGGTTTGTTTTTTCGCTAGTGAATGACCCACTGGAATATTACACTTTTGGCACCCACGGTGGGGCACTAATTTCTGAAAAGTGCTCAGTTCAACAGATACTGAAGAGATGCCGAGGCTCATCCAGGAGGCTGAGAAGGTGTGTATTTCAGACATTGAACATGCACGTCACGTACGACAGGAGCGTGGATATTCGGCACCAGAAAATACAGTATTGGAGAAGACTTCCACATGAAGGAGGCACAGGTGCGCCTCTACGCGAGACGCTTTCTCCCCAGACCGGCAGGTGGACGTTGTGTCGGCCTTGATTTCTCGTGAGGCATACGGGAAACTTGTTGATTTTTATATCTCAGAGAATCCTGAGAGCCTATTTAACTTTTCGCGACGAAGTACCGCAGGTCTCCGCCCCGCCGTTAAATATCGGAGGGAATTCCATGAAAGACGCCAGTGCAGTGCGCGAAGCTTAATGGGTTATATAGAGCGATTGAGGAGACTACCACGACTGGCGTTTGTAGAGAAGACGCAAGAGAGAAGGGAAAGCCGTAATTTAGAAAGAGTTTGGAAAGGGATCCGACAGCCGCATTGTCCGTGTGAATTTCTTCCCCGCTCCCAGAAAAACTTGACCGAAACTGAAGAGCTGGAAGAATTGTTGGACCAGGCAGAACGTGCAGAGCCTTCCGATAAACGGTTCACGCGTGTGACTCAGGGCCCTCTTGCTGATCGAGATCGTCTGACTAATGGGGACGATTTGGAAGCAGCTGAGGAGTGCATTATACCGCAAGAAGGAGAACTGTCAGAAACACTGAAGTCAGTGCTTCCGACAGCAGAGAGTAGTGTAATAGCTTGCGGTGTGCCGCCATCTTGTTTGACCACATATACTCCCTTCCGATTCCTTTCAGGTCCTCGAACAGGCGGGCTGGCCGCGTCTATGCACGAGGCTGAGGAAGATGACCAACCAGAGCCGGAGATCAGCGGTGAGTGAACATGAGGCCACTCTGGGGTGGTGGTTTGTTTCCGGACTGTGGGGTCTCCTATATATAAGGACAAGGACACGGTGTAAAGTGAATCTCCTTCGGTATCTGTGTTGTGTTAATGCACGTTCCTCGTTGCTTTGCGACTTTTCTCTTTTTGTGTGAGGTAGACTCTATTGTGTTTCGGTAACGAACGGTGAACATTGTGTGTTTTGTCGCTCATGACTGACCCATTAAAATAGTACTGTTGAAACGCACTTCGCTGTCGTGTGATTGACGCCATTCGGGTTCTCGTTTGAGTATGTTGTGTGCATGACTTACTGTGCATCTGGCTCGTGCTGTTTTGGTTTTTGTTACCATTCCGGATTCTCACTGTGCTCCCGTCCTTCAGAGCGACGCTGTTCGTCAGTTCTTCCAGTTCGTCGCGCATTACACAGTGACTGAACACTCTCGTTTACGTTTCAGCGTGTCCTTGCGTTTTGAACATTGCGCTGACCTCTTGCGTATTACGCTGAAAATTATCCGATGGGAGTGTACGCTGTTGCTAATTCACCATAAATATGTGGGTTTGGAATATCTCGGGAGTAATTGTGGACGAAATATTTAGGAAAGTATATAATATGCCTATTGTACTGTGAGCATTTGTTTGTTTTAATGCATAAACGATGTTTATCAAGGACGCCAAGGATTTGCGCTAAATTAACAGCGAAATATGTTGACGAGATAGCTAGAGTTTTGCGGGAGCCGGTTTCCTTTCATACCCGGAAAAAAATAACTTGAACCGCTAAATAATCCACTGCGTGACCTTGAAGCCGAATTTTCTCATTGGTTGACCAAGCCGTACGCCGTTAGCAGACATATGTGTAATATGTACGACAAATATGAAATATATATGTAGACTAAATATACCAGAAATACCTAAGGTGTATGGGGAAATATCTGCGAACATGTGAAAGCACGTGGTGACTGATGTATAGGGATATTTTGAAAAAATGTGTCTATATATACGTATATATATATATGCATATACTTATATGTACATATATATATATGTATATAAATATATATATACGTATATTTATGTGTACACATAGGTATATGCATGTATACATATGTATACTTATATACGTAGACGTATGTATGCAATATATATATGCATATGTATATATATGTATGTATGTATACATATATATATATATATATA
>QNGE01000517.1:228571-242068 GCA_008508345.1 Paragonimus westermani | reverse complement strand
AGTGCGACATACAATCCTATGAGTGTAACTGCTTTTCGTCTGACTGCTCCCCTTTGGCCTGTCTGACAAGGTTGCACCTGGAAGGACCGGAGTCCTAGTCAGCATAGCCCGCCGGATCAAAACAGTACACAAGCCCGACCACCACGTCAAGGTAGCAGTATAGGTCGGGACGGATGAGCTGGCGAAACCGCTTGCTCGTTTGCTTCTACATATATTTTACTGGTCGTATTCCACCCACTTGGAAGCACGGCGTCATCTCTCCTATCTACAAGAATAGGGACCTAACGAATGGCAGTAACTTCAGACCGACTGCACTACTACCAATCATGTCAAAATTGATGTAGAGCATAGTGGGTGGCTTCGTAAAGAATCATCTGAATAATCATTCACTCTTTGTACTGGGGCAGCACGGCTTCATAAATGGTCACTCGTGCATGACCAACCTGTTGATTGCCGCTGACTCGTGGACAAAAGCTGCTGAAGCACTCCTCTCAGTTGATGCTGTTTTTGGTTTTCATGAAGACGTTCAATAAAGTCGATCACAGTATACTGCTGGACAAACTGAATGATGCGCATTTGTACAGTGACGTTTTTTGGCTCAAACGATACCTATTCATATATAGATTTGTTAATGCGCTATCCAGGCCATTAAGCGCCACAGCTGGTGTGCCACAAGGCTCTATACTGGGTCCTCATTCTAGTGCATTTTACACAGCGTGGGAGAAGCAGAAGATCTGGGTGCTCTGCATCTATGGTCCGTGGAAAATCGATTGCCCTTGAACACGTCCAAGTGGAAGACTGCACGTTCGTCATCACGGCGCTGGGACATGTGTTGGTGACGCTACGCTAGCCAATGTCCACCAGGAGCGTGATCTAGTTACAGCTATTAAATCAGATCTCCCCCTATGCTCTCGGTAAAGAAAGCCTGTAACAGGCTAGCAGTGCTTTGTAAGGTTCTTGGGAGTTTTCTACTCGAAAGTTTCTCACGTATATGTAGCAGACTGGTAAGGTCACTGCCCGAAGTCAACATTCAGGCATGTGCGCCGTACTGGAAGAAGGGCGTCTTTGTTCTGGAGGCTGTCCAGAGACGGGCCACTAAGAAGTTTGCAGGTCTATCCTCCTTGTCGTATGTGGGCCGCCTGTTGAGACTGGAACTATTCCTTCTAGTCTTCGGGCGCTTGAGAGGTGACCTTACACTAACATACAAAATCCTATGCTCCCCGAGTCATCCGAAAAAAAAATTTTCACACTTGCCAACACAGTGAGTCTCAGGAGCCATAAGTACAAGGTTTCCGCACCACGTAGTAGCCTCTTATGTAGACGGCATAGCTTTTCTGTCCGAATCTTTTCGACACAGAATGCACTCACTTCTCCATAATCTTTCCTTCGTATTTTTACCCAACAAAACAGTGCAACCTCCTTAAGCAAGTGCGTTTGCACCTTACTTGGCAAGTGGTAGCAAAACGAACGAATGTGGCGCAAGCATTACGGAAGTCAGAAAACATGATAATGAGGGGATGGGATACGCAAAATGTGTTTACGGATGTCCAGAATGACCACTACAATATTCTAAATTGCCAATATCCGAAAATCAAGGTTGATTTTGAGTTATGCTAAGGCTATGAAAACGAGCCCGGAGCTATGACGATGTTCGTTTTATAGGAGAGCCAATAAGTTGGATGAAAGATCGTTTTCGTATCGTCAAACCATGGCGTGAATAGAGGGGAGGACAGACCGGCTTGCACAAAGTTCGTATTGGGTTACAACGTCACTTCACCGGATTTGTTAATTACTGAAAAATGAGAAGCACCCAATCAGCGGGATGTCCCATTGTTGCTGCACAGTGAAAGTTCACAAGTGCAAGAAGCTGGACGCTTCCGGACAATCGTCACAGTCGCTGTAATTTATTTTAACTAAAACGGACTCGTTAAAAATCCCCAGTGATCAGCAGAAAAAACGATGAGGCGAACAAGCTCATTTCCGGTTATTAACTATCAGGCTAAATACACAACATTTATATGAAACTGTTGACAGGACGAAGCGAAAAAGCAACAAGTTCAATTGAGGTCAAGCGTGTCATCGATAGATTTGGAGACAAAGTTTTGATACAGTTACATCACGATTATGACGCCACTGGAACTGTGACAGTTTGATCGGTCATGGTGCGGGTGGTGGGCCATGACAGTCGCAAAACCTGAACAAACCGCTTCTGCGTACTCTAGAGTAGGTCATTCAATCGGATTCCGACAAGATGTACCGCAATTGTGCCGGTGCTTGTCTTGGTGACTCTGCTATTGATCCAGGCTGAATGATGGTCCCGGATAAGTTCAGATAAGCGTATGGTCGTGCGACCCACGTAACTGGTTTCACTGCAGCCAGTAAATGAGTATACACAAAAATAAGCCGTAGAAGCGGGCACCCCATCCTCTAATCGTATACACAAGGCTAGAGTAGAGTTGAATTGGACGCACAATTTGGCAGCATAGAATGCTCTGTTGACCACAATCTTAAGTCTCCTAGTTGTTTCAACAACCGTGTCACCTTGGTGCCACAACGAAATGTACACTGCTGTCTTTTCTGCCTTTTCCTCTGCACTTTGTCCTTTTTCTCGCGACCTTGCATAGTTTTGTCTATAAATGGCTCCGAGTAGCCATTTTGCAAGAATACTGTGCGCAGATACGACCATTCATCGGAAGTCTTATCCTGTGTACATAGTCTTATGGCCCTATCGGTCAAACAGTTTGCGATTCCCTTTCTGTATCACAGGGACATAGCTGCTGGAGTGGATATACTGCCCATTCCAGATCTTTTTCCTATAGACCTTGCGTCGAACAGATCCATCAGCACGGCGCCTCATGAATACGTCCAGGAAGGCTAATTCATCATTACGTTCAATCTCTAGTGTGACTGTTATGTTCTTGTGGGCCGAGTTGGAAATGGTTAAGATACCCGTCGAGTTAGCACTTTTGCTAACTACACATAGGATATCCACATGTCGCTTATAAACATTACATCCATGAGTAGCTTCTTGTAACTGGTCGTTTTCAAGCTCCACCATGGCGATGTCTGCAAGCAACGGAGCCAGTGGGGATCGTACTGCCACGCCATCCATTTGTCGATGTAGTTCTCTGCTCTTTCCTTCAGTTTCACCGAGTCAAGGGTGGTCAGTCAAGAGTCGTGGGCTGCCTAATTTGGCCGACAGCTGAGGCGATCGGAATCCGAATAAATAAACTAGTCTAGTACAAACAGGAGCGTTTAGTGACTGCAATGGACTATCACCTCAATGCACTTGTAGGGGGGGTATGGTCAAATTGTGTCCGGCGAATAACAAAGAAAACTCGGCCAAACGAGCGTTCAATAGTGGCTGGAAATTCGGCACAACAGAAAATAACCAAACGAGCGGAACTAGACACAAGTGGGTATGACGCTTAAAATAGGGATCTCAATGCATTGTGCGTTGAAATACATATTTATAAACCCAGAAAAACACTCGATGCCGCAGATGTTTAACATGGACAACAAAGATCTTGGTTTCTAAAATTACTATTCTCTAGCGGGTGGTCAGTGTTCATGTGAACGGCACTTTGGATTTAATCCATTCACTTCACACCAGAAGAAAGCTGAGTATTAGAACTAGAAAACGTGGATATTTCAGCATAATAACAGAACCAGATGAGCACGAGATCATAAGAAGAAATCAGAGATTTAACGATGTTACCAGGTGCTAGGTGTGAAAATCGAAGAAAAGCACGCACATGAGATGAATGAAACGAACAACAATCGTCTTAAGGTGCGCAAATCACCATCATCACAGACAGCAACACATCAGTGGTTCACACTAACGCCTAACTGCCACACAACCATGAAGAAAAAACAAACCCTACCTAGCAAGAGAGAGAAAGAAAAAAGAACGGGACGGGAAGGGACCTGACTACTGAAAAACATTGAGTCCAGATTCAAACATCCAACATCAAGGTGCCTACACCCTGCAAACAAACAACCGAGCTGCAAGTGAGAGTAAGGCGTCATCAACAACATACCTTCCTTACGGCTTTCACTGACCCGCGTCATCAAATGCACTCACTTCACAGACAACTCGGACAAACAACGACAACATTCACGCCATTGAGCTCGATTAGCCACCACCTCACCTAACGTCTCCAGCCACCCACTCTGTGAGTCGCGAGGGTCCCAGCCCGGGTGACGAACTCCATCTACAGTGGCCAACCCCTTGGTGAAAGACTTCATTTCCCTACGCCAGGTCATCAACTGTCCACCTCGCACCTTACACAAGGCGGTCCCAGTGTCAGCGAACAGTGCTCGGTGTGGAGGACGACTAACGGGCACCCTTAACACATCATCTGACCATCTAAGTATGTGCAAACGTAGAGATTGAACAAAAGAGCTTGTCTGACAATCGCTACCAAACACCCGCTTCCTGACATCTTCGTCACTTACACGCTGGTGCCACCCGATACGAACGACTGAACGCATACATCGATGATCAAATACTTGAAGACGGTTCACGTCCTCTACCATGCCTGAGTGGCCAGGTCTCGCTGCCGTAAAGTAATACGGCCCTCATCGTCGTCACATATACGCGACCTCTAAGCTTCACNGTTTACGGTGAACTGTCTGACAGTTTCAGCACCATGAGTGGCGTACGTCAAGGTTGTCCACTTCCGCCGTTTTTGTTTAGTTTCTTCATAGGCGAAATAATGGAGGAGACCGTCCACGGTACTCAGGAAATTCCGGCGTAGACCTTTCGTCTGGTGGAAGACTGACTGATTTTGATTATGCTGATGACAAGGTGTTACCGTTTGACACTTTGCAAGCAGTGCACACCATGATGGACGCTATTTTTCACTCTGTTAAATGCTTCGGAGTGCGCGGCCTCGGTGCAAAGTTCTGCAAGATTGCTGTGATTACGTAGATTTGTTAGATAATGAAGTTATGGAGGTTGTTGACCGGTTTGTATACTTGGGAAGCCACATCAGTGGCGGTGGTGGTGTGTGGAATGAAATGGAAGCGTGCATCTCTTGGACTAGGACGGTATTCGCTAATCTGAGACACCTCTGTCGCCAGAGACATCTCTCTGATGCTTAAAGATTGCGTATGTGAGACGACAGTGAGGACTGTATTGCTCTACAGCAGCGAAACTTAACCGCTCACAGTAGACATCTTGAACCGTCTTCCGGTAATTGACCGTGGATTTCTGCATTCAGTCGCTCGTATCGGGTGCCACGAGCGAATAAGTAACGAAGGGTTTGGGAGGCCTGTATATGGTGACTGACAGGCCATTTCCTTTAATAGTCCTAACTTTTCCATACGCTTAGAATGGCGAACTGAAGCACTTAGCTTGTCTAAGATGTTCTGGGCTCCCTGTGTGCCCTTTCAATCAAAACCATGCCACTTGCATACCTTGTCTGTCTCGTATACTCCAAATGTGAAAGGAGGGGTGTACGCTGAAGAGCATTGTTACACCCTACTTGAGGTACTAAAGGTTGGTGATGTGCTGCCATAACCCCTAACCCGGAACGAAATCTAGTGTGTGGTTGTTTGGACTGAGGCGATCTATTTCTCTGGGATGTCGGTCCTTGACAGACGGTCTCACTGTGTAGCTCTATCGACTGAATCAAAGGACCGTTTGAGGTATAGGAAGACGCGAGTGGTCCACCTTCTCTTTGAATACCAGGGTTCAGGTACACAATCGCCTTATCCGGAGATTGAAACACGTAGTTTTCTATCGTCAAAACACACGTTTCACCTGTTGGATGGCCGTTTACCTCACTAGGCATTGCCCATGAGGACCAAAGGCGTTGGGTGTTTGGGCAAATGCTGAAGGTGATCTGGCAATCACCTAAGCGCAAGTATGATGACCGTGCCTGTCCTGTTAGTCAGTCCCGGCTGAGGACCTCGTTATCGTTTAGGCGGCTGATCAAACGTTTTATTGGTTATCGTAATTTGCCACAATTACTTTTGTCTGCATTCATGATATTACTTCCGTTTAATTTGCCTCGATCTGTTCTTCTCTTTTCCCAAAGTTTTTGTTCTGCAGTGTTTCTCGTCACATCTGCAGCTAACACCGGCACAAGCTGCATTCCTATCTAGTAAATGGAAGAAGCAGAACACCAAAGTGCCACTTTCCTGGCGAATCACTGTACAACCGGAGTAATGAGACCCTACTAAGAAAACCGGAAAGAAGCAGAGCGCTTGCTAAAAATGGTGGTCGTACCTAGACGCGATTATTTGGGACAAATGTGTATACTATGATTCCAACGAGGTCTCCGTTCATTTCTTTTCAAAGTTGACGGCTTTCAGGAAATTCACGAGATCTCCTTGTTTTTCAAGCGCCGTCGTTGTCATCTTCCAGTTTTGTTGAAAATGCAGAAACAGCAGCTACTGTCATCGGTTGTGCAACCCCGCGCTCATTCTCTGTGAAAGTTGATCAGAGTGACCCGGTCCGATGAGTCCAAGTTTTGGATTCGGATATGATATGGTCTAACGCTTTAGACCTAGGTTATGAGATTGACCTAGTGAGTTTGGAACTTCACAGGGGCGTTTGGTTACGGAGGTAATCGAAATTGCGAAGGAACAATTCGCCGTAATTAGAGTTGACAGTGCTGACCCCCCTGCTACACGGCAGCCAGTCTTGGATCGGTCGAACTGACCTGCATTGATGGCGGGATAAAACATCAGTCTTAGCACGTTAAGACTGATTCCCCTGTTGGTTTTTCCTTAAAAACAATTGCTCATCAGACCGGTCTATCTGACTGATCATATCGATTTCATCTCTGCCCGGCTGTTCACGTGCCCTCCTTCTGTTGTAATTAGCAGTTCAAGCCCATTATTGACCCCCTATCTATGTACACTTGATCCATGACCTTTCAACCGCTCCATTTAGCTGCTTATACATAGCCTGCCTTAGATTCCACCAAATTTGTAACTGGTACAACTGGTCTGAAGAAGCTTTCGTGCCAGAAGTGAAACATCACTAATAAACCAAAGTGCCGATTTGTCTCAGGTTTCAACTGTTCAAATATACCCGGAAATTTCATCAAAAGCCAAAACTTGTCAAACAAGCTCGTTTTTGGTGTCACATTTAGGCCAAACATTTAGGCCAAACACAGTAAATATGAAATTGGTTGTCAAGCCAGGACTGCACAAAACCTAATACAGTGTGAATCTAGTGTCATTTGGGGATCTCGGACGTAGTTAATATGGTATGATGTCAAGTGTTCCTACGGCAGCAGGCCATGGTAATTTGAACAAAAGACTCTCGCACGCACAGATTGGGGTTTCGCAGCCAGATTAGGATCGTTTCCACAGCAGCCAAGATACAACGTTTCACACCTCTGATGTGATGTGATCGGCTTGAATGTGACGTCCACATTGACTCTGGCCCGTGTCAACTAGGTGGGCCAAAATGGCGCTAGAAATCCTTCGTTGCTGTTCGGTCGTCAGCCAAGCTGGTGTTGTTCGTGTATTCTCTCCGCCAAGTGCCTTGTTGTGCGGCCAATGTAAACTGCTCCACAGGGACAAGGCGATCAGTAGATACAAGACGACGTAGCACTACTGAGCACTGATTCTTTGAGGTGGAGGCGTACAGCTTGATTAGGGGTGAATGTTAGTCTTAGTTGTGCGGCATGAAGCGTCACCAGGGCCGTGTTGGGCCTCCTGGTCACTTGGTAGTTTGCTCTTGTAAGACAAGTACATGTGGATGGCTTTCCGCCCGACGGATAACTCACCGTCTTGCAGTTCTCTTCGTTGCATGCTTCGAGCTAGGAACTTTTCCGGACATCCATTAGCACGAAACGTTTCACATAAGAGCTTGAGCTCATTGTCTAGCATGTAGTCAGTAAAAAATTTTCGGTTTGCTGGACAACGTATCAAGTTCGGTTTTTATTTCTTTGGAGCAAAGCTGTGAAAATGGGTATTTTGGCCATTCCACGTCCACTTTTTATATATGCCTCGTTGAATCGACCCATCTGGACGTCTCATTAGTGCAACATCAAGGAAAGCCAGTTTTTCGTTTTGTTTCACTTACATACTGAACTTCAGCTTCTTATGAACTGAGTTACCTAGCGATAACAGGGAGTAAACATCAAGGTTGCTAGCGACCATATAGAAAATATCACCATACCACTTGTACAGTAACCATTGATCTGTCATTTATGTTAGCTTTGTTTGGTTTATCATGCCTATGAAAATGTCAGCCAGCAGTAGGCCTAGCGGCAAGCTCATTGTGACCCCATGTTTCTGACGATAGAATTTCCTATCAAACTGAAACTAGATGTCCTGTGTACAAACTAACAGAAGGTCTTTGAGTTGCTAATCACCAAGGTTTCTTTGCCTGAAGGACACAACCTATCACTCGCCCCCGAATAACATTTTGGCACAGCAACTTCAGTGTTGGGATACTAATGGAAGTGGGTCAACAGGCAGCTCTTGCACATACTTTGAAGACCATCGCGGTCGAATTTCTGTTGTCTTGTTCAAACACGGCTTCAGGACTCCAGTTCAGTGCTGATACATCAATTTTCATCGGCCGTGTCACTATATGCGTGCAATGTGCGCTTGTCTGTAGGCCGTGCGGTTTAAGCCATTGGTCAAGTTGACATTGGAATTGCTCCAAGCAGAAAAGGTGCTACTTCACGGGATATCCATTAACTGCCGTTTTTCAGCTGTCAGACCCAAAAGTACGGTCAAAGAATCGAGAGGCGTCTTTCACAAACATTGTTTGTTGTTGGGGCGTATGCCTTCATAGACTGTAGTCCGCACTCAGTAAAAAATGTTTCTTTTATATACCACTAACTGATTAACCTTTTACGCACCACGCTGCGTACGGACATTATAGTATTAGATGAAAACTTGAACGTTCAGGTAGGCAGGCCAATTGCTGACGAGCTTGACTTAAGTGGCCCACACTCTTGCGGTACTCGTGGAGCAGACAACAGTGAATGTTTGTTGCAGCTCCATGTTGATATAGGTTTGTTTCTGGCAAGCACTAGTCTTCGAAGTTCTAGACGTATATGCGCCACCTGTCGGCCCCCATCGTCGTATCACTCATGGTCAGATTGATGACATGGCAGTCGGCGGCTTGGCTGCTACCAAGATTGAAAGTCAACCTGGAACACCTGTGTGTATTCTGGTCGTGCGCTGATTTGTGCCAAGTTCGCTGTGCGTTTTGGCGGGAGTCCACTTCGTTGCCTACCTCAGACTGACATTCAGCAGGAACACAAGCTGTCCACAATTACCGGATCGGCATCAACGAGTTTACAGCGTAGAGTTCAAAAGTGACTACCTTGTTATGAGGATCAGGATAGTTTATTCACTCAATCCTTAAGAGTGCATTAAATCGGGGTTTTGGTCCCGAACTGCGGGTTCGAACCAGTTGTCGGCCGTACCTAGTACTGGTCCAGGTTTCAAACTGAGTGGGCGATTGTGTGGCGCAGTCATTTGTGGATAATCTGTCATAGGCTATTCATCGTGGGTCGGATCTCTCTTGAGAACTGGTTCCCTATAGTTAATAATCGGTGTAGCAACGTTGAAAAGAATGACAGTTAATGTGACCCAGTGATATTAGTGTTGCAATTTCACCCGAGCCGCCTGTGAAGTAGGTGCCATTAATAAAGCGATATTGATAATTATAGTTGTCACTCTGCTCTTATTTGCAAGTTGGTTGTAGGACGTGAGCAGCATTTTGTCGAATGTTTGAGTTTTCACACAAAATTGTTCATCTGTTAACGCTCATTTCCTCCGTTGTCTTTCGAAGAAGGCTTGTTTAGCCTTTCCTTCTCTTACTGCACTAGCGTTAACCATCAACACAGTGCTGTCGGCATTGAGTATGACGATGGCTTTACCTTGCAAGACAGTTGCCGAATCCCCAGTATATGAGTACTCCTCATTAACTGGTAATCAGTGACCGCACCCGATTCGCGGATCTCGTTTTTTTGTTGGAAATCTCATTGTTTGCGTACGCTATTTTTTCAACGGTATTTTCTATTGTATTTTCAGATAACTTGTGACTAAGAGATCCACGATGAATTTCTGAACCGACACGATTTTCTACCCCACAGCTTACTAGATCCCATCTTCATTCCACCTTGAATTAATGCAATGGTTAGTTTCTGTTCTGTATGCTCAAATAATGTTTTGAAAGGATACATCTACAAAGAATCATAGAGAAAAGTCTTTTGAATTTGTGCCCTTAGAAGACTCTGATGCACGAGAATCTCACAGCGGT
Source organism: Paragonimus westermani (assembly GCA_008508345.1). NCBI lineage: Eukaryota > Metazoa > Platyhelminthes > Trematoda > Plagiorchiida > Troglotrematidae > Paragonimus > Paragonimus westermani. The sequence goes on along the minus strand of QNGE01000517.1, from coordinate 231,822 downwards.
AAACAAGGGAATTGAGGTTCCTTCATTCGTAACGGTCGTTTTCAGGTGCTCTACAAGGGATCAATGGAAATAATGCGTCGGATAATCAAATTCCCGATCTGACCTCACAGACCTACACTGTAGAGGATGCTGTCGAGGCGAGCGGCTTCGGTCGTTTCCAGCTGCTTTTGTTTGTGATTTGTGGCATTCTTATGGCAAGTCTCGGTGTTTTTCGAACTGATGTTCTGCTCGCGTTTTTACTCGTTCTTTGCAGCTGCTAAAGTTCACACTACCAAGTCGACCGAATTACCTCTCGTATGCTGTGATATGTGTATTCATTTTTGTGGATTTAAATGCTTTATTTTATGTTTTCAGTGGAGAGCACGCAGTTTTTCTTGAGGGACCTACTTTCCCATATAAAATACAACGAGGAAGTTCAGGATTGTCACTTATCTCTTCACCTAAAAGGTCATTTGTTTTTGGCCTTCACATGTGTACTGAATAGCCAATCAGGAGCGGTCACGGTAGCCGACACTCGAACCCACAGCCGTATGACTGACAGACGGTGGTGTTACCACTAACTTGTAACGAAACTGGTCGTTTTTTGGGAATGCCGTACTCGTTCGCTGTTCTCGACAGCCGACTTATCAGGTCTGTTTGTCTTATTTGAGATAGCGTTTGCTGATGCCATTCGAATATAGCTTACGCTACAATTTGGCACACTCAAAACGTTTTGTATTGCTTTTTTCGCCTGCCTTTCGAGATGACACTGTTAATTGCGCATGTATGCTTCATTGAAGCCGATACATTCACTAGGATCTTGTTTTCTGTCCATGAGAAATTCGATGTGCATTCGGGCAATGAAGTATCTCATGTGTGCCCCAATGATTTTGTTTCACCCCTTCTAGGTTGTTAACTTTTCGGTGCTGTTGACAGTGTCGTGTGTTATAAATGTTTGTCATTTTGTGCTAAAAAGTTCTTGATCGCATTAGCTGTGTACACCACCTCATGCTGATTAATTCGAACGCCATACAAGAATAAGTAAATAATAGAACGGACACTTCGGCTACGCATCTGTCCAGTGCTTTCAACAATAAACGTGTTTTATCTAATAATATCCGTTCCAAATGCCGACTCTTTTTGATTCATTTCGACGCCATGTGCGTTGTCTTGGCGTAATCCTCGAACCAAGCTAAATATACGTAGCTGGACAGATGTTGGATTTATCCCTGCAGACAGCAGCTTATTTCGAGTTGAACAACCGCATTACTTCTTCCAGTATCTTAGGATATTATCTTGTATGCATGCCGTCATTGCTTGAAAAATATACCTAGTATATTAGATGTCGAAAAGAGCTGTAATTCGAACACCGCTGCAATATTTCAGTTCCGATTGAAGGTCTGACATTAAACACCTGAACGAGTGTCCACAGAAGCACTTCCTGTCGTTCACTGTGTTTTTAATCAGTCTGTCTTCGCTGATTTTCGGTCATCGTGCCAACAGTGCGGATTTTCACGCGTACATTAAGTTTCTGGCGCAAGACAATCACTCGGTCAGCTATTTTTGCGTGGTCACTGTGCGCACAGCGATGTCATAGTCATGGCCTGAAGTCGGGTGGTCACAAGCCATGTTTATGCTCGTACATTCGTGTGTGCTTTTGTTTGCCTGTCTAACCTATGGGTGGAATCTTACGGATCATATTAGATTGCTCATGCTTTTGTGAGAGATCATTATTGTTTACTGAAGCTAAACAGAATGTTGTGTTCTTTCTTGGGGTATCCTAGAAGTTTCATTCTGACATACGTCATCAGGTCTGTGCAAACTTAGCATGCTAAAACAGAACCTGAGGAGAACCCTTCGTGACCCATCTAAAGCCAGCCGGTTTATCCTTCCAATGTAGTTTCATAGTGGGCAACATCGTCATGTTATTTGTTCGTCAGAAATGCTTATTGATTAACTTGTACCGTCACATTTGTTGAGATCTATACATACATGTTCATTTATCGGGCTCGTTAAACTTGTTTTTCCCATCGCTAATTTCAGCAAGTAGACCTTGACTATACTAAACAATGCTTTATCCGTTGCTAATCCAACGAACCATTTTTCCACAAGGAAACGATCACCTCAACCACAGAAATCTGCCTAATGTCCGTTGCATACTTTCCATAGTGAAGTTATGTTTAGGTGCAAACCTGAGCTCTCGAGTACATGTTGCACTGAGTGATGACTTTAATGTCGTTACGATGAGACTGGACCTTGACGTGGTGTGACGGCTTGCGCATCTCGATGACCTTCTGGGCTAAACTGGACGGTGTGGTGACCACATCAACAGAGTTACTCATACCAGGCAGGTCAGTAGGTAGAGGTCTGACAAACCACAGTCTCCTGGTCCTCCAGGTTGGGGGTTGGAAGATGGTTTGCATCTCTTCCCGAGAAACGTACCATTTCTGTACACCGCCACCCACCCGCTGTCTTGCGGTACAGGCTTTTGAGCTAAAGGCTTTGGTTGAGAACCCTAATCGTTCTCCTGTCTAGGTCTGGGTGTCCTGGCAGTATCTCAGCCCACACACAAACATGAGTCCTCATAACATCAACAATTCCATACTGCATCGATCGTCTCGCAGTATAAATCGGGTCGCCCTATCTGTTGCATACGGCAGGGTGGATAGGCGAAAACATGCTACTGCTGACCCCTCCCCCACTGTCCTATCAAATTTAGCTCTCAGGTCCCTCCCGGCTCCCAGTTTTGATAATTTCTCTGCAGTTCCCACAACAGATATGATTAATCATGGTAACACTGTGCCGATAAGTCCCAGCTCTCGCCACTCTGTCCCAGACCTCCCTCATCCTGTGCTTCGACCTACAACACAGATTAATATAGGTGCCTTCAGCGTTCGTACTCTAAAACAGACAGGTTAACAAGCTGATCTCACCCGAACATTAGACTCGTTTCACATAGATGTTTGCTGTATCTCGGAGACTGGAATCCAGGACAGTATTCAACGTATGGAATTAACAGCACTCGCACTTTTTACCCGATACTGGTTATACACTTAGGGTGACTCCGCGGCCGCCGTTACTGGTCAGGCGGGAGTAGGTATATTCCTGAGCACGACGGCCTCAGCCGCATTGATAGATTGGATTCCTGTTAATAGTAGACTTTGTGTCATCCGCTTGGCAGGTTCTGTTAAGGTCAGTTCTGGACGCAAAACTGTCAGAAATCTTTTCGTTGTGTCTGCTCACGCTCCAACTGACTGTAGTGACGTCGGCGT
>QNGE01000517.1:208639-226985 GCA_008508345.1 Paragonimus westermani | reverse complement strand
GTGAAGCTTAGAGGTCGCGTATATGTGACGACGATGAGGGCCGTATTACTTTACGGCAGCGAGACCTGGCCACTCAGGCATGGTAGAGGACGTGAACCGTCTTCAAGTATTTGATCATCGATGTATGCGTTCAGTCGTTCGTATCGGGTGGCACCAGCGTGTAAGTGACGAAGATGTCAGGAAGCGGGTGTTTGGTAGCGATTGTCAGACAAGCTCTTTTGTTCAATCTCTACGTTTGCACATACTTAGATGGTCAGATGATGTGTTAAGGGTGCCCGTTAGTCGTCCTCCACACCGAGCACTGTTCGCTGACACTGGGACCGCCTTGTGTAAGGTGCGAGGTGGACAGTTGATGACCTGGCGTAGGGAAATGAAGTCTTTCACCAAGGGGTTGGCCACTGTAGATGGAGTTCGTCACCCGGGCTGGGACCCTCGCGACTCACAGAGTGGGTGGCTGGAGACGTTAGGTGAGGTGGTGGCTAATCGAGCTCAATGGCGTGAATGTTGTCGTTGTTTGTCCGAGTTGTCTGTGAAGTGAGTGCATTTGATGACGCGGGTCAGTGAAAGCCGTAAGGAAGGTATGTTGTTGATGACGCCTTACTCTCACTTGCAGCTCGGTTGTTTGTTTGCAGGGTGTAGGCACCTTGATGTTGGATGTTTGAATCTGGACTCAATGTTTTTCAGTAGTCAGGTCCCTTCCCGTCCCGTTCTTTTTTCTTTCTCTCTCTTGCTAGGTAGGGTTTGTTTTTTCTTCATGGTTGTGTGGCAGTTAGGCGTTAGTGTGAACCACTGATGTGTTGCTGTCTGTGATGATGGTGATTTGCGCACCTTAAGACGATTGTTGTTCGTTTCATTCATCTCATGTGCGTGCTTTTCTTCGATTTTCACACCTAGCACCTGGTAACATCGTTAAATCTCTGATTTCTTCTTATGATCTCGTGCTCATCTGGTTCTGTTATTATGCTGAAATATCCACGTTTTCTAGTTCTAATACTCAGCTTTCTTCTGGTGTGAAGTGAATGGATTAAATCCAAAGTGCCGTTCACATGAACACTGACCACCCGCTAGAGAATAGTAATTTTAGAAACCAAGATCTTTGTTGTCCATGTTAAACATCTGCGGCATCGAGTGTTTTTCTGGGTTTATAAATATGTATTTCAACGCACAATGCATTGAGATCCCTATTTTAAGCGTCATACCCACTTGTGTCTAGTTCCGCTCGTTTGGTTATTTTCTGTTGTGCCGAATTTCCAGCCACTATTGAACGCTCGTTTGGCCGAGTTTTCTTTGTTATTCGCCGGACACAATTTGACCATACCCCCCCTACAAGTGCATTGAGGTGATAGTCCATTGCAGTCACTAAACGCTCCTGTTTGTACTAGACTAGTTTATTTATTCGGATTCCGATCGCCTCAGCTGTCGGCCAAATTAGGCAGCCCACGACTCTTGACTGACCACCCTTGACTCGGTGAAACTGAAGGAAAGAGCAGAGAACTACATCGACAAATGGATGGCGTGGCAGTACGATCCCCACTGGCTCCGTTGCTTGCAGACATCGCCATGGTGGAGCTTGAAAACGACCAGTTACAAGAAGCTACTCATGGATGTAATGTTTATAAGCGACATGTGGATATCCTATGTGTAGTTAGCAAAAGTGCTAACTCGACGGGTATCTTAACCATTTCCAACTCGGCCCACAAGAACATAACAGTCACACTAGAGATTGAACGTAATGATGAATTAGCCTTCCTGGACGTATTCATGAGGCGCCGTGCTGATGGATCTGTTCGACGCAAGGTCTATAGGAAAAAGATCTGGAATGGGCAGTATATCCACTCCAGCAGCTATGTCCCTGTGATACAGAAAGGGAATCGCAAACTGTTTGACCGATAGGGCCATAAGACTATGTACACAGGATAAGACTTCCGATGAATGGTCGTATCTGCGCACAGTATTCTTGCAAAATGGATACTCACCAAAATGTTTTTTAAGATTTCATCCATGATACTGTTTCGTAGCCGGAACCCAAAGTTGTTGGCTTTCTGCGAAGCGATGCTCATCCGAGCTTACCAGCCGACGTTATGTACATAAAAGTGGTTGAGACAACCTGTCAGGTTTCCATGGTCGTGATTACACAATACTTGATGTGGTTGTAGGCGTGTCTAGCCACTGTGAGTTCTTACCTGCATGATGTATGTAACTGGCATGTTTTGCGTTTGCGACTGATGAGAGTAAACGAAATGTTAACATATCGCAACATATGTCTTCTTTCTGCTCTGTTGAAGTGGTTGAAGGAAACTCAATGTTTCAAGTTTTTCTAACGAAGACAGTTATTCAGTAGCTGATTTCGTATGCGCAAATTGGAATTCAGTCGATTGAGACAACTTCCGCGATGTGGAGTGTATGTCTGAGGGCCACTCTGAAAGCGGTCCCGAAAACATTTACGTATTCTGTCTACAGGCGATGATTTTTCTGGAATTAGTTGCACAACCGACTTAATGATTGAGTGACTGTTTTGCATTCCTTCTTCACCCATGAGTTGCCATCGTCTTACTCAGCGTTTTTTTCTAAAACACTTCACGTCGTTTTGTTTGTTTGGGTTTTCCAACTATATTTTTTTATCGCTAGATTTGATATACAACAATCCAACCAGGTCGCATCATTTTTATTTTCCTTTTCGATCAGTGTGCTGCATTTGTTTCATGTTATTTTTGCCTTACTTGCTTTACTGACTGATTCCTTCTTGCCTCTTACCTCCACGGTGTATTGTATAGGTTAATTTGACAAAAGTGACCGATGAGGTGCGATCGGAACACCAGTGTGCATTAGCATTTCGTGATTGATCGATTTGAAAGTTCATGTTCCTGCTGCTCATGTTTCTGTTTAACCATCTTTTAGACTTGTACGCATTCGGGCATCATGTCTTCGGTATATCGTAAATCTTTGTTTCTCTTTAGTCTCCGATCTTGAATGGGCGCCAATTTTTATGTTGCGCTCCACATCACCTTTGTTTGCTTTGTTCCTCTTTCGTTCAAACGCCCAGTGAGAACACTGGGTATTGTCGTCCTTCCAGTAATAGTTGATTCTGTCGTTCTCCGGGTACACATACCTCCATTGCGACTCTAGGTTCCTTACAGTATGTAAACTCAGCTGGAGAACTTTCGGTGCTGCGTGCTTAGCCGTGCGGTATTCAAGTAATACCTCTGGTAGTCCATCATTCCGGTTATTTCCGTTAATGTTCAGCCATTCTTTCGTTACGCGATTGAACCCCTCTGTCAGTCCGTTAGTTTGTGAATGGTGGGGGGATGTCTTGAACCGCTAAATCACTTGATATCGCCGGTCTGTGAAAGAGGGAACCCAATCGGTGAGGACTCTTTGTAATACTCGGAGACGAGGCAATATGTTGTCTATGAAGACACGGACAACCGGTCCGCCCGTTTGATTGCCGTTGAATTGTTTTCCACTAATCGTGAACTGGTCAGTCATTAAAACTACTGTGGCGATTTGCTCGTATAGTTTGCGGGAGTGAGCCACAGACGTCTATGCTTCATGTGTGTGCTGCTTGATTTATTGCAATGAACGGTATTAGTGATGTTGCTACCGTTCTTTTTCGACTTTGCTGGCAGTTGCAGCACTTCTGAAAGAAGTCTGACAGGTTTTTCCCCTGCTTTTTTCTGCGTTATTGGTGGTGATCAGTAATCAGAATAAATGCCTGTGAAGGATACTAATTTGACTTCGTATGCACGTGCAAAAGTGCCTTTCGCTTGCGACATCGGAAAAGCGTCTTTGATTGTTGATTTGATTCTCCAAAGTCGATGCAAAATCGTTAGACTCCATCTGCCTTACATGGTCGATGGTGTGGATGACGAAAACATCCTGCTTAACCATTCAACTGCGTCCCAAATACCTCGTTTGACGACCAAGTCGTCTATCCTGGTTGGATGTAATGCACTAACCATCTTATCCATTATTGCGGTCGTCTAGTCTTTCTTGATCCGTGAGTTTTTTCTGCAACTCCCTCATGACCGCCTATTGCTGCCGAAACGGGAGGAAACCGTTTAATTTGGCGTAGGTGGGCAAAACATCCCGTGCTCTTTGGTTCTCTTGCTGGTGTATGTTGTAGTTAACTGCTTTGTTTCGGATTCATTCTTAAACTTTCCACTGCAGTTCGTAACTGCTCAAATTCCTGAATGTTGCTGACCACTACCTCCTCGACTTTTGTCCGAATGGGTGGATGTGCAGTTTCGATCAAGCAGCCTCTCTGTGGTTTAATATGATTTCACTACCTCTACCTTCCCCTAGAGTCCCAGGCGAGAGCTCTGGATGAAGCGCTCCTTCATTGGCTTCTCTGTTTTCCCATTTGCTGTGGTTAGACCCAATTGCCACTGCCTTAAGAGATGCTGGTAATATACCAAGTAGTTGTGAAATTTTACATCGTAAAGATAACTCATTTCAGGCTGACAGTCTTGTAGTTTGGTAAACCCTTGAGTCAGTGCTACTAGTATTTTTTGATGGGTTAATACCACCATTGCTTGTTTACCAAGGCACAGACAGCCTTCGCCAGCCCGATGGACAGTGTTTTAAACACTGCTAACAGGTGGTCATCGTCCGTCTATTCATTGTATTGTGCGGTTGCTTCGAGTTTTGTTGGTCAAGTCCCCATATCTGAGTTTGGCCATAACAGTCTCATTGTGTTATGTTTGGGTAACAGCTAACTAGCTAACTAATGTGCCAAGAAGTCATTTATCAAATGACTTTTGTTGTTCATTCCGCACACATCCGTCACCGATCGTGGCTTGGCCTTTACAAACCGAACTTCTGGAGCACAACCTAATGCTGTTTCTCATACAGGGTCTGCTTTTTTCTTTCTTCGCGGTCACGTGGCAGTTAAGCATCACTATGAACCACTGATGTATTGCTATCCGATGACAATACTGATGTTTCCGTTTAAACGGTATGGTCACTTATTTCCCGTCTTGTTCGCTTGGTTGGTACTATTTGTGCCGATTTTCATTTACCCTTCCTCGTCCGTTTGGTCGATTTTCCTCAATAATGATTTGTTCGATTTCTCCTCTTGCCTGCAATCCACCACTCATGAGCTTAGACCGTACTGTACCACCATACTGACTTATTCTAGTGAATGTCAAAATACTTCCTTATCTGTCTTGTTAATCGCTTACGACGTTGGCAACGAACTCCCTTTTGACCGCTTAAAAAACTGCCCGGCAACTACACTGTTGAATGGGCCATAAAACACCCGATGTCCGCGTGACTAGGTAACACTGAACCGACCCTCTAGCCTGCCACAGTAGAAATCTGGGATGACCGCTGCCCATGTCACGGCTATTTTTCCTATTCGTTTGCGCTTTTTTTTTGGAAACCGTTTTTCAAAATTTCTCGCAGCTTTTCCATAAGGCTTTTTTCGTCCGTTATCGATAATGGTTGCCTTTGGTAACCGTTAACACGTTGCAGACAGTTGATCCCAGTGGCCACCAACGATGTGGTGACCTTTTGTCTCGAACTTGTCGTTTACAGTAACCTGTTTGAAGAAACCTTCTTCAACTCCTTCTGAGGCCCTAGTGGATGCCTGCCCGTTTAGAGGACAACCACAAACGGCTGATCGATTTTAGCCGATGAGAAAAGGAATAGCAACAGCTAGGAAAAGAACATGTTCCTGAAAAGTTGAAGTGGCTTGGGGCTCTGTTGTTGGAAATTATTATCATGGAGACCAATAAACAGTTCTTTAGCCCCACTTTTTTTTTACCACGGCATCTTCCACTTTCATTATGGACTGGGTCCAGCTGGGTAACGTAAGTTGCATAAATCAGGCCTGTGGGGTCGAATCCTGTTCACCTAATGGTTTTGACAAAATCAGACATTCTTCACTTTGGTTTTCAAACGGAAAACACTGTTTTTGATATAACAGCCGTTAACTTGACCTTTATAATCACACCTTTTTGTCCGCCTGAAATGTTTCTGCTCCTGTTGACACTCCGTCATCATGTCAGCCAGCCCTCGCCATTCAATTATCTCGTTGAGTCTGAAGTCTTCGACAAGTCAGTAATTGCTCAGTTGGTTCAGTCCACTACAAGCACGACCAGTATCAGTCGGACCAAAATTGAATAGACATGACTCGTGTACCTATTAATTTGTGTGTGCCACGCAGTCTAAATTCAGTTGTTTGCTTTATTGGGTCGCTTGATGTCACTTGATTAACTGCCTCTGACTGATGTGTTGAAATCTACCTCGGTTGGTGTCTTACGCTAATTCGTTAATCGTGGTCTGTTGGACGTGCTCAGCCTGAATTACTTTGCTTTAGTCTACTCGATAAAAAATTAACGCTACTCTGCGCGTGAATGTTACGGTCAATATCAATTGATTGATCCACCTAATGGTTTGTGCACTTCGAAGAATATATACGTGTTGTATATATATATATATATATANGTTCCTTTGCGTACCGCACGCTTCCGCTCGCGACCACGCAACAGTTGCTCGTTGAACGCTCGGACGCCCGCCCGAACCGTATTCCTCCAGGCCGTCCGGTTCAACGCCAAATCTTCCCAAAATCTAAAATCAATGTTACAACGTGAAAGACTTACCAATACAACGTGAAAGACTTACCATATATATATATATATATATATATACAGCACGTACATGTTCTTCGAAGTGCACAAACCATTAGGTGGATCAATCAATTGATATTGACATATATATATATATATAGATGTAGACAGTCATCCCACCCGGTTTGATCTGTTTCATAGTCAGTGCTGCTGATGGGTGACTTTCCATTTTTCTTGATTTTTTACAGGCTTTTGGATTGGAACTCAAATAATCTCACGATAAGCTGCACACGAGCGTAGATGATTTGATATTTACGAACTTCTTACTCTTTGTTTATTCTAATGTGCAACTGCTGGCTTTTTGGAAGCTGTGCTAACGAGTTCGAGCGGTTCGTTCAATAAGTTTAGCGTGTTGGTACTTTCCACTGCGATCGTCTTGTTGGTACGTAATGACGAGCTGAATTCCGTCCGATACTTTGTCTTTTTCCGCTGTCCTTTTGTGCGGAGACTAATCAACAAGTTTCTAATTTTTTCAATACATTGTTATTCAACAGAAGCAGATTTCAGCGAAGGACGTCACACACGAGAGCGTTATCAGTTGGCTTACGTGGGCTCACCACTGACTTTTGTTTGACACTTCCGGACGAACTCTTTCTTCTTCCATTCTTCTTCTATTCACGAGCTGTTTCAGGACGACGCCTGTCTAGCATTAGCTATTTGCGTAACTACACCCATACTGCAAGTCGCAAATGCACGGAGGTTTATTTGGAGACTCTTCACTATCGATTAGTACTTTGTGGGTCCACTGCGCAAGTGAGATTTTTCGATTCGACGTAGCCCCTAATTGCTTTATACTACGACGTCCCATCCTCCAGAGTGGTGTATTCTCATACGGCTGACGTTTTAGGCAACTTGTAGTCTTTCCATGAGCAAATCCATGCCAGCTGCTAATTTGGTCAGGTGGTCGCTAGGTTGATATGCCGCTATCTTTGAACAGTATTCATGATTCGAATTACCTAAGTACCAGTTTGTTGAAGCAAGTTTTTCCTATGAATCATCGTTTATGTTCACGCTTAACTCTTGCACGTTGCCTCGAGCCCAGGTGTTTATGGACAGTGTGAAACAACGGAGGAATTGTAGAAGGTTAATAAAACCGTAAAATTTTCGCAGTAAATGCCTCATAGATTTAGGCGTTTTATAATTTCTGATGGCATGTGTAATCGCAGCTGAGCGTCGTCGGTCGGGTTCTAACCAAGGGACACGCAGCATTAAGTTAAGTCCTGCACGGTTGTTTACCGTAGTTTGAGGGAGCCAGTTTCTCAATTGACGTCTCCCTTACTATACCAAATTTATAAACTTCAGTAATTATTCAGAAAGTATGTTTGCATACAAAATGTTAGCTGCTCATTTTTGTTACGCTATAATTAGTTTTTCAATCGGCCCAACTCGGCTGACTTCCTTTGAGTTTCGTACTGTGTCAACTCGTTTCCATTCGACCAAGCGATCGACTTAGGTCATTGGTCTACGTCGAGTGGAGCACAGTTGATCTGCCCAATCGCCCGGCATAATTATCTCAGAGGTGGTCATATATCGTCTTGAAATTCGTGGATCATGAGTATGTCACTGACCATATTAATTTGAGGTGAGTGGTTTCCCCTTACGAATTTGACAATAGAGGATGAGAACGGAAAATTGTGTGTTTTCTGGCTCGGCTCACTTCTGTACACCTCGTCGGACGCATTTATTTTGACATTCACGGTCGACAAAACGAATATACGAAGACGCGCACACAGCAGTCTCAGATTCAAATCCATTTTTCTTTGCTAGTGTAGGTACTTTTCTGTGCGTAAATCGCAGCATATTTGAGTAAATGTCCATCCGTTGTATAACGTGTACTTCCGTTTGTGAGTAGTATAACACACCTCGTGCGCGCAATAACTAGGGGGCTGGTCTCGACGCCAGGAAGACGAGGGACCGGAAGTGACTTTTCAAAAAGTGTATATGCACTCTGTGTGACATGTCACCAAGACAAAGGACGATGCAGTGCTACCCGACGGACGCAGGTACACGTCAGTCATGCAAACTTTGTCCTATGGTTTCACACATTGTAGATTTCCGTGCACTAAGCAACTTCCCAGGCCAAATGTCTGTCGTCATAACACATCGCCAATCCTGTAATTGCTTTCGCACGCCTCCGCCATCTTGACTCGGTATTCAAAGTTATCGTCATCGTCATCATCACAGACAGCAATACATCAATATGAAACACCGATGCTTAACTGCTACACAGCCATGAGGAGGAAAAAAGCGAACCCTCTAGAGGAAAAGAGAATAAAACGGGAAGGGACCTAACTTCCAAAAATAGCCACGTCCATATTCAAGCATTCAACATCGGAGTGTGTACACCTTGCAAACAAACCGCCGGGCTATAAGTGAAAGTAAGGCGTAGAATTTGTATAAGTGACGTTACTTGCGTCTGCCGAGGTGGTTAAGCAATCGTATCTAAAGGAGCCTGAATGATGACACGTTCACTCCATGTCTATCTCTGTCCGGCCGCTCTGCGACTAACCGCATTTCTGTTCTGTTTGCACTGATGATATGACACCCGCTTCGAAAGCAGTAAATCTGGCTTGAGTTGGCGTACAGCGATAGTGCCTCAGTCAACGGATTCGGTGGTTGGACATCTCACTCGAAATGATTGAAATGGCTGCAAAGTACATGCGGACGACGGCGGAGCCGGGATTCCGGCTGATGAGTTCCATGACGACACCTATTTGGGCCATCTAAGATTGTGTACAGAAAGGGAGTTTCGCTCAGAAAGTTTATCGGAAAGTCTGAGTCTCATGATGTTGTTCTATATTTCGCTCACGAAACTAGCTAAACGGATGCCCACAATTTACATACTCTCTTGATTTATTAAAATCGGTTAGTTCCCGTTCTGCTACTTTATGTTTCCCATCGTTTCTCTTTTGCTTGTGCTTAGTTTTAAGCTAACCCCACTGTTCAGCTTCTGTAATTGGTTCACACGAATTCGATCAATTACACACTGTTTGCGACCCACTAAATGGTCAAGTGGGGAGATCACCCTTTGTCAGCAGCATCCATATCCCGAGCTAAAACCGTGCTGTCATTTATTTCAGTCACGTTTTCATTCACCCTGTTCAGGCCGCGGATGCCATGGAAATGCTGCTTCTGTCGATTCTCGGACCTGCTCTTCGATGTCAGTGGCATTTATCCTCGCAACAGATCGCTGCGATTACTACTGTGAGTTTGTTACGCGTTTGCAAGTCGTCTATCTATATCTGCAGTGAACGTGTGACTAAGTCAGCAGCTTGAGTAGTCGCGTGCGAGTAGGCGAATCCCAACTATCCTGAACTATGCAATTAATTTTTCAAATCGGCCAATTATTTAAACTCAGGTGACAGCTTAGTAATGTACGCGTCTTCCTACATAGAATGTCATGAAGCCTGCTGCCCACACCTGTGCTGAAACCCATGTGGTTCTGTCTGTTATACACTGTATGTGTATGCGGGAAGCTAACTTGCATCTCTTTGGGGTAATATACATTCACGTTTGTTACACTTAGAGCCTGCTTCTAAACTCTGCGTGGTACGTTTATTTCGACTTCTGCTATGGAAAGATTCGTTATCATTATCATATATGGTGATACACCAGGGGTTCTCACTGATGCTCAAGAGGATATCGATTCATAGAGTTGTGCAAGCAGGGAACGTTCTCTTTTACATCGCAGTCTCTCTGTTGGCTAAAACAATGGTGTTGAACAGTCCATAAAAATGAGAAAAAAACGGATCTAATCTGAAAGGAAGAAAACGCAAAAGAAACGGTTTGCGTGTAAACATACCAGTTGAGGAAAATGGTGGACCATTCTGGCGAGTACATGCTTTTGATGGCGTATGAGAGTAAGATTTTTGGAGCACCCGCTACTACCATGTGCATGCCAGTATGGGTTGATCCTGACTACAAGGAAGTTTCGTCGACGTAGTAAGACCCGTGGATTTGTTTGTCAGGTTCCGGCAAATCGCCCTTTACGGGCTTACCATCTCTTGGCAAAAAGAGGCCTGTCATCATATGATTGCCAGAATTAGTTCTCTTCAGATATCTGCGGGCACATTAAGACGTCCAAATGTCGTCAGGCCTTCTAAATAGGAGATTTCCCTGGACACCGTTTTTTTACAGTGACCCTTTTGCAAACATTTAGTAAGTTCTTTTTTCAGGTATTGTTGCCAAGTCTGTCCGCAGTTACTATTGCTTTGAGAAGTTGAACGCTGTGAGGAGGCTTCAGCTGTGTGTCCCATAAATACTGTCCGTATGATCTGTACTTTTTTGGCTGTGGTTGCACAATCTGCAAGCGGCTTTGGTTGTTTGTCAGCAGAGTTCCCAGGCCTCGTCTGTATGCGAAAGTTGTTAGTTTGACATCGCAGAGGTAATAGTCGACATAACTTAGGTAGCTAATGCGCATAACGACAATTATTCATACTGAAATGCAGTTGGTTGTCTACAGACTAATGTTTAACACGGTCCGTTGCAGAACTTTAGACCTCTCCCATGTGATTCACAGGTCATATTATACTGGGCAGAAACCTTTAAAACGAACGGATTGTCGTGTCCACACAGGTTTCTTGCGTATAAATCATACTATGTCCGTCTAGTCACTGAGTGACTGGACCATTCAGATACGGGAGGTGCTCATTATTTCCGTTCCCTATCATTAACTTGTGATTTGAATGCAATTGGTTCAACTTCAGTAGTTTTTGGGTGTCGTTTGAGTTTTCAGAAATGTCCAGGATGTCGTCTACATAACTTTTTTTATACATCACTAGCTCTGAAGGGGTTCCGCGTAGTACATATTCCACGCTAGTAACCAGTCTGTTAGAAGCGGGTTCAGTGTATTAACCCTTGGAGCCACCGCCATTCACGTTTTCAACAAAAAAGATGGATAACTCTTACGTTTCTGGATATTTCAATCCACAGCTGCTCTGGTTTTGTATTTTGGGCGTTGGTCAGCATCTGTGGTTTGACGATGCTTGAGAAATCAGGAAAAACTACGGACACAGGATAGACTTTTATGAAGCGTCTCTTTTGATAAAGAACTAGTTTTTATCGTCTGATCTGGAGCTTTTGCTGGGTTAGGTACTACTTTAGCTGCCTAATCCTCATCTTGTCTCAAATTTCCGCTTTCTCCACTGATTGGAATCATTCGGAAGGTGGTTTTAAGCAAAACCGGCTTTAGAGATTCAAATGCCATTCATTTTGTTGGTCTTCATCGACCCGTCTACGATGATGTTTGAGTCCCGCTTGTGTTTTGTGCTCTCCAACTAACCATCTCATTTATAGGTTTCATGTCACCCTACTCCATTTTCATTCCCCTGTGAAGCATCCAACTCCAGTGTGCGTACATTTTTTATGTGACAACTCCCGACCTTCTCTCATTTAGACTGTCTTCAATTGCTTTTTGTTCTTCGTTCATTTAATGGTTCGCCGAACTGTACCAGACTGGGTTTCGACACCATCTCCCCTTGGACAGTCACTCGTACAACCCTGTCATTTGCATTTCTTTGATCAATTGACTATTCATTTGTTCATCATATCTTCACTTTATGCGAGTCAACACAACATCTTACTTCGGTACTCAACCCATTGACATTGAGCCCTCAAATATTGTATGAATTATGCAAATACGGCTATTGATTAACTGATAGGAGCTTACATGCAAATTGTGCGTACTTCCATCGCTTCCTCTTAACTCGAAGTCTCACTTTCGCCAATTATTTTAAAATCGAGTATATTTCACTTCGTCCAAGTGCTTGTCACGTGAGTTGGTTTGTCATCTAAACCAACCGCTAATGCAACAACCTCGTTCTCACTTCCGTTATACAGCTGTCTCGTCTTCACTGCCCTCATCTCGATCAGTACTTTCGGAACCGTGGTGTTATTGTGCACCTGGTTCGGAAAAACGTCTGTGTGCTTACTATTAGGTGCAAAGCGGGTTGGTTAATACAGTGATCGACAAGCTAGCATTCGGAAGACGTGTTGTGCTGGTTGCAATTCTGTAAATATGCGCATGCGACGGCTGGCCCGTCACTGTTTCACTGTCGAGCCTAGTCAGCTTGCGTGTATCTGTTTAGATCGGTTACTCATTTCCTTCTCGTTTCACTCGTGCTCAGCCGAATACTAACAGGCTGCGATCGTTACAGTACGGTAGACTGTGTTTATAACGAGCAGCTCTCCATTATTTCCGGGTGCTTACCTGTTCTGCTGGTTTTGTTAAACAGATCTTATGTGTGCTTTCGGATCGTTGCCGACAGTTGAAGCCTACAAGCTCTGTACAGTTTTTGGCTTTCTGCTTCATGATCAGTAGGCTTCATCGTTTACTGTGAGACGTGTGTGACAACAGATCGCTTTCTCCCGCGCTACTGTCGTCCATGATCCGTGATGCAGTGAGACGGTCGCTCATGAACGCGTACGCTTTTTTGCAATGAAGTTTGCTCCCCTTCAAACATGAACTGTTTAGTGGTATTTTTTCGTTTCTCTAATGCCTGTCAGAATGCCCTACACACAGACAATACTGAGGTCGCTCAATTCCCCTGCTGACTACTTTTTTAGTGACGATATTGTGCTCATAATGTAACAGTTTTACCTTCACTATGCTGTGTTGCATCATACCTCCGTGCTTGTTAGCGCGATATTCATTTTAGATTGAACAATCAATCTATCGCATGAGATACACAATACCCGTATTTTACTCATGCACAACTGTGGTCTCGACTAACTGCTTGTATACAGGGGCAGCTTTAGTTGCACAGCAGATTAAGCAACGAGATGCGGTTTTGGTTGGAATGCACACAATTAGCGGACCAACACTGCCGAACTGTCGTGCCGAGAAGCACAGATATACAACAGAATCAATACTGGTAGGTACGCTTTTGTGGATACTACGGAAAGAAGTGAGCAACACGAATAGCTGTCCCTTGTCGTGTTCTATTTAGTAGATTAATTTTTCACGAGTTGTACTCATCGCATTTCCGTATAAGACCACGTTCACCTAGGGGGATTAAATGTAAGGAGCGTAACACGCGAGAGGGTATTGAAGTAGAATGTGCTCACTGTAATTTGTGGTAAAATGTGTGATTAGGATAAAGTTACACTTATCTAACGCCTTCGGTTTGCGTGATTTGAATGAGCCACCACATGCACACGGTGATAGTTGTAAGTTTCGATTCTCTTTTACGTTTCTACTGAACGCTTTTCCCTTTCATTCGGCCCGCTCATTGTAGACGTTTCGGGTTGCGGCTATGAAACAAACCCGTTTACATCGGATAGCAGAGACACAGATAAATGACTTCATATATAACTGCGAATTTTTCGAAGTGTACAATAGATTTCAGAACACCATAAAATGTCGCTGTAGCCGTTGTTGCTGTTGTTTTTGCATTCGTTGCCATGGTTTAGCTACTATACAATCATGAGAAAAGAAACAGCAACCTCTTGGTTAGAAGTGAAGAAGATGGAGGAAGTTCGACATAAAGACCGCGTGTCCGTACACACCCGCACCGCACTAAGATGTCTGAACCTTCTCGAACAAATTACCTGATTGTAAGCGAGGTTAAGGAACCATATTCAAGTCGGCTTCTTTGTGACGCTCACCGTCCTGTTTCATCATTCTCACTGACTTCGTAGACAACCCAGCGGGAAACTGGTAGCATTCTCTCCACCAAGCCTAATTAGCCACCATTTCTCTTCAACGACCTACTGTGTAAGTCGCAAGTGCACCAGCCCAAGAGACAATGTTGATCTGCTTTGAACAGCCTTCAGACAGTTGTCTTCATTTCTCCATACATCGCCTCAGCCTTGTTACGGGGTGCTTGATATGAGAAACGACTCTTGATCCCCATGGTCCAGTCAGTTGTACTATTAACTAAGTGAATGAATTCGATCCGCTCTCACTACCAAATGTCCACCCCCTAATCTCATCTCCGCTCACTCGTTGGTGTCACCCGGTGTATACAATTGAACGCAGACATCTACTCGGAGTTGCCATTCTCCACAGCCGTAGAGTGACATCTTACTAGTAGACACAGTAAAATCTTTCCGCAGGATTCCGCATACGGTACTGACCCTAACAGAGTTTGCGTGTCGGATGTCACAGAGATTCTTACACAAACCCAGCCTACCACTGAAGCTTAGGCCATTGTGCTAAATGTTTCACATGTTTCCACTTGCCAGAGCGAGGCTGGCATGAGGCCACCTGAAGTGTGTAACCAGCTTAGATTTGACAGTGCACGTGCCGCCAGTTTGATTCCCTGACTACTTTCCCATATTCAGGTCTCTGATCTGCAACAAAAAATGTCAGTTGTTATTGAGTCTAGCGTCCCAGGGAAACCAGTCTGCTGACCTATCTGTTTCATAGCGGGGACTTTGAAGACGTCCATATTGACTCGTTCTTTAGATCGAAGCAACGGGTGATGAGAACCAGAAAGCGGACCGTATGGAACAAGGCTTGCCGAGGCAGTACTGCTAAGCTTAGTTGTGTTCATCATGCGTCTTCTAGAAACACGGTACAGGAGAACTCTGGGGGTTGGGTTGGATACTACAGTGAGGGTGGAATTAGCGGCTGGTTGTTTCCGCTTATCAACCCGGCTGAATGTTGGGTGGCTAATGCAGTATTGGATGATTAGTACTGCGATGGTTTACCGATGTACATGAGCTTAGGTATCGCCCAGATCCGGACAGGACAATAGTCAGGGTTCTCAACCAAGACATCCGACTTAAGGGCCTATGTCGCAAGGCAGTGAATTGGTGGAAATGGATTGCAACTAGTGCCGTTTGTCGTTAATGAAAGCCAACTTTTTTCAAGTCCTCAAATTAGGGAACCACGTGATGGCTGACTCTCAGATCTCTTTCGGTCTGTCTGCCTGACCTAAGTGGCCTCAGTGGGATCATCCAGTTTATCCTCGTAGACAGTCGGA
The DNA here is from genome assembly GCA_008508345.1 of Paragonimus westermani. Classification (NCBI taxonomy): domain Eukaryota; kingdom Metazoa; phylum Platyhelminthes; class Trematoda; order Plagiorchiida; family Troglotrematidae; genus Paragonimus; species Paragonimus westermani. The sequence goes on along the minus strand of QNGE01000517.1, from coordinate 211,429 downwards.
ATGCACTATGGGTCATGCCGCACCAGTGTGCAACCTCTTCGTTTCAATGTCAGAGACGACTTGATCAAGCTACCAGCTAGACGCATTTGTCAGTCGTTTGGTTACACATCTCAAACATTAGGCGTTTGTTATCGTGTGACCTACCATGCCGTATGTGAAGTGGATACTGTCGGACTGCTCGAGACTAGACTAAAGCAGTCGCGGAGTCGGTGATTTGCATCACTACTGTTGCCATTCATCCATGTGTTCTTAAACGACTGGCTTACATGCGCAGCTCCGCTGTCTTACTTTCATTGTGCACATCGTTCGGGCTTGAGATTGAAGTAAACCACTGTCAGTCTGTTAATCTAGCCCAGTCTGTACTCTAACCCTAACCTTAACACTACTACTGTTTCATTCTGAATGGTTGTTGTGAATCTCAATGAATCATTTTTTTACCGTGTGGTTTTACACCCTCGATCTGATATATTGTACAGTGAACGCATTTACTGAATACATGCCGGCTGTTCACATGAATCGCCTGGATCCACTTTCGGTTTAGAAGACTAGACGAATGATCCGAGAATCGCCTTAAGTGAATCGTGGAACTCGTTTTGTTGTCAGTAATCGGTGTAGTCCTACGACGAGTTGACGGTGAGCACTCGGAAATGCGGCTCGTTTGTCCCCATTTCCTGGGTTCATTGTGGAAACAGCAAACGGTTTACTCTTGTCTCGTAATAGACTCGAAGGGATGGCATCGTAGTCTAATCAGTGCAAGCGTTTATAGCGCTGGATACTAATTCTCTCGGTATCTGCTGCTGCAATCTGCTCCCTGTGACCTTGCCACATGCCTTCAGGTTTAATGAGTACGTGTTCGTTGTTGGAGCGAACAGCTACTGCACGCTGGAAAAAAGTCCTCCTCTTTGTGTTCTCCGGTCGTTTAACATTAGGTATTCTCGGCTGTTCGTATACTCTAACATAACCGATCTTTCAAACAGGAATAAGCAACTTAATCCTGACCGGTATATGACTCGTGCTACATTCAACCCGGCGCGTCGGTCGTGTGATACATGCTTCACGAATGTGGTGGCGATGGCTATCCTGCGGGTGAGTTCAGGTCGTGATGTCTCTCGCCTCCAGCCGGAACCGGGTGCTCATGATAGCCAACTCGTGAGTAGCACAGGTGGAGTAGAGGACCATAATTCCTTTGATTGAACAATTATCGTGGAATCTGATGACTCTCGGTCAGACTGCTCGTTTGACTCATCCGGAACAGAGTCTGTAACTCTTCGGGTTTTCACAAAGAGCTGATCTGGTCTTGTGTACCATTGGTGTGACAATGAGTGGCAGGCCTAAGTTGACTGTGCTGCAGACACATAGCCATAACCCGAAAGGCTGGTGCCGTATTGTTTATTTATCATCGAAGAACTACTGCGACCAGTGACTGCGAAGCAAACACTTTATTCTCAAGTGTCTTCCACTAGATAACCGATTCGGTAGAAAGCACAACAAACATCTGCTTCCCAAAGCTTCGGTCCTGAAGCTTTTCCTCCCTCAGAACTGAGACACCAATGATGTAGCGGTCAGTTCTACCACAACCATCACGGCTTGGCATTCTGGCCACTCGTTGCTGCATTCACCCTACAGCTTATGTGCATTCGAGGTCCTGTCAGACAAGTGTCCGCGATCGCATGTCTTTAGGTGTCTTCAGAGGCTCTGTTTGGAGTATCTGATTCAACAGCCTGGTTTGCAAAGCAACAGGATGTGGAGTTTTTTGGTAACCCTGCCTTGAGCCAGTGACTCAAGAGTCCGGCTCATTTGATTAAGAGAGGAGTAACTCATTCCTGGGGCTCAATGAATAAGACTAACGCTCCATTCCGGTAACTTCTGCGCGTATTAGCTTCTGTGACGTATCGTATGTTTTTTGACCGTACCGACTTATATGTTAACTTTCCCATTTGACCGTGGGGCGGTCAGAGCGGTCCCTACTTGATGGCACCTTTCCTACTTCTCAATTTCTGAATGCGAGGCACAGCATTTCTGCTTCTATAGATATAGTTCTACTGTAAGCACATAGATTCGTGCCCCACCGTCCAACCGGTCTCATACAGTTAGTAGCGCGTTTTACAACCCCGTCAGCTTAATTGCTGTATGGATTGCCGCTTTTCTTCGGTCCAGCTAACATAGTTAAACTCGGACTGACTGTAACTCTAGCGGGCGCGGCCCCCTGTTCATCACAGCTCATAAGTCTGATCACCACACCAGACTGGGAATAGACAGGCGATGAACTGGCAGTCTTGTAAGCTCAAGGTCTGTGCGGATAGTACGGTCCATCGCCTGCGTAATGTGCTTCGAACAGCCGGATAGAGTTGACAATTTATTCCGCTATCTCATACTTGTTAGTTTACCTGGAGGCATACAGCTTGCTTTCATGCGTTTGGCGACGGGCTCATTCAAACCAACTTCTTGGTGTGCCAGACGATTGTGATACCCAAGTTAATATTTTTGGTGTATACAAGACAAATCCATTTAAACATGCATGATGTCAAATTCAAACTACTTTTCCACAGGTAGAGCATTTGGGAGTTCCATCCTCCGGCGTTCCGAAACATAATTCCCGTGAGTTATCTGATTCTGCTTCTGAAGTCAACGTGATTAATTGACTGATCATTCAACATCAGGTATATCTTATTCTGAGGTGACCATCTGGCAGCTGTTGTGACGTCGCTGAAATACCTGCCGTCACGGTGAGACTGGATCTTGACGTGATGTGACGGCTTGCGCATCTCGATGACCTTCTGGGCTAAACTG
>QNGE01000517.1:181789-205885 GCA_008508345.1 Paragonimus westermani | reverse complement strand
TATGCGTTCAGTCGTTCGTATCGGGTGGCACCAGCGTGTAAGTGACGAAGATGTCAGGAAGCGGGTGTTTGGTAGCGATTGTCAGACAAGCTCTTTTGTTCAATCTCTACGTTTGCACATACTCAGATGGTCAGGTGATGTGTTAAGGGTGCCCGTTAGTCGTCCTCCACACCGAGCACTGTTCGCTGACACTGGGACCGCCTTGTGTAAGGTGCGAGGTGGACAGTTGATGGGCTGACGTAGGGAAATGAATTCGTTCACCAAGGGTTTGGCCACTGTAGATGGAGTTCGTCACCCGGGCTGGGACCCTCGCGACTCACAGAGTGGGTGGCTGGAGACGTTAGGTGAGGTGGTGGCTAGTCGAGCTCAGTGGCGTGAATGTTGTCGTTGTTTGTCCGAGTTGTCTGTGAAGTGAGTGCATTTGATGACGCGGGTCAGTGAAAGCCGTAAGGAAGGTGTGTTGTTGATGACGCCTTACTCTCACTTGCAGCTCGGTTGTTTGTTTGCAGGGTGTAGGCACCTTGATGTTGGATGTTTGAATCTGGACTTAATGTTTTTCAGTAGTCAGGTCCCTTCCCGTCCCGTTCTTTTTTCTTTCTCTCTCTTGCTAGATAGGGTTTGTTTTTTCTTCATGGTTGTGTGGCAGTTAGGCATTAGTGTGAACCACTGATGTGTTGCTGTCTCTGATGATGATGATGTTTTCGTTAGTTTCTTTGGTCAGGGTTGTTCAAGTAAATCTATTTCAGTATTGGACCTAATGGAAATGCTACTGCAGATCGCGTCATGGATGCAGCTGGCAGTCCAAACTTCATGGCTTTTTAATGGCGCAGCATTTTCGTAGTTCTGAGCTGGATGATTGATAGATTGCTGAGTTCATAGTTCATCAATTTCCAACAAATTTTATATGGACCTTAACGGTCGCTCTTCTGTCGTGTGAAGTGTTGTTTTTCGTACATCGTGGTCAGCTTAAACAGCTCAAATCTGGTGTCGTTAGATGCCACAAATTCTGACTTCCGTTGTGTTCCTTCGTGTGGTCTTCGCCTCCCTATCATCGCCTTTGTTACCTCTTTGTTTTCTTCTCCGAATCTGAAAACGTTTGTCAACTTATATTGTTTGGCTGTTAATCATGGGAGCACAAATCGATCCATTTTTCGCTCTTATCCTTCTTGGGTTTCGAGTACCACAATGCATCTTTGCTCTGAAAAGCAAACTTCTATCGGTATTTGAGTACTGTTGCATTGCCACAACCTCCGTTATCATTTCTATTTAGCTAGGGACCTTTTCGCTGTGCCATAGGCTCACACGTAATCTCCATTCCCGTTTAATTGTTACTTCAGAAATCACTTTGTATTTCATCCTTTTTGCCTAACAAAACCGGCAGCTAGACGATGTCGTTTGCAGCTAACGACAGTATTCAATCTTCAGTTTAGTTTCGCCTTCACCCTTCTGCTTTGGCGTTCAGTTTTTGAGTGCAATCGACTTGAGGTCATTTGCACTATGGGTCCAATAGGGCAGCCGTGTTCGGTTTTATCTCGTCCGTATCTTCTTGAACTGTTTCAGGCCATCAGGTGTAACTCCTCTAGTCGTATCTACATGCGGTTTCTTTCAGTGCTTCTCTACTAGAATTTCTCGTGTCTACTTATTCGGCTATCTGGTTTCCGGTTTTCAGGTTCGTTACACTTTGTATTTTTGCAGGTTGTCTTCGTTGGCTATCTCATCGGGTCTCCAATCTGGGGCTTTGTGTCCGACAAGTTTGGTCGTTGGCCAGTGAGTTATCCTTCTTCCCGTCTTAACAGCCGTCTGGCTGTCAACCGATGTTTAGCCCCCATTCGCCTCGAGTATTCAGCTGATCAACTTTGTTTGGCTACCTTATTCGGCTGTGTGCTGACTGTGTTTCCATTATTCTATCCGCTTTCGTTAGCTGAAGCCTTAGAATCTGAATGGACTTCACGAACTATATGTACTGATTAGTTGGAGCGCTCACTCATTCGTTCCATGTTGCTCTAGCTTTTTTGTTGATTCTCCCATTTTGTGAGATAGTTGGCATTCCCTAGTCATAGATGCTTTGTCCCGTCCCAGTGCGTTCATGTTCTTACATGAAACTGACACCAGATTGAATGTGACAGCCCAGTGCTTTATTACGCTCATGCATCAACAACACTAGTTTACAACATTCCGAACTCAACCTCAAATCAGACCTTACCGGTTACGTTCTGAATAACTGCATAACCAGATCTCAAGCGTTCGCGCGCAAATCGAGTGGATGGAGCGCTTCCAGTTAAAATACGAATGGTATATCAGACATCAACCATTCCATGCAAAGAAGTAAATGCTAGGGGGACTGTGAGGTCATTAGTGGAAAGGTATGAAACTGCAATCGGATTCTTCCTTGATCACCTCATGTTGACATTGGTTGGGGGGCTGTGACAGGTAGACAAATGACATCCATGGTCAGTGTATACGACAGACTTGCTGACATTGGTAGTAGATAGAAAAAACTAAAGAATGGTCCTAGTGTTGATGATTCATTACAAAATTTAGTGTACATAGAACCGAAAACTGTCTGCAATGTCTACGTATATCTTGGCTCAGTGTGCCAGTTATTACGTGGGGCGTGCGCGTGTGCTATGTGACTTCCCATTTTGTGTTAGCTGGTCAGTATTTTTGCCGAAAGACGGCTTTACTCACTTCCAAAGTAGTGAGGGCGGTTATGTGACAGTTGGTGCGTCAACCGTGTCCCAGTGAGATCTGGATTAATACCTTTTACCTTGTGTATTAAGATTTGAACTCTTGACCCAATATCGACTCATATTTGGTGGTTACTTTTCGAACTCCGTTTCCGTTCGTGTGCTCCGTTTTTTATCAGATCTACTTACTGACTCCGACAAGAGCAAAATTCGAATCTGTTACATCTTTTCGACGTGAGCTAGCCGTAAAGTTTGTCTGACCGGAAAGACTGTGAATGTATGGTATATTTCAACCTAGAACAATAAAATTCCCAATCAGTACTCCGTTCTTGTCAAATCCACTTGGATGGTGTTTTCCGATACTTTATGCTTGTTCTGCTTATTCTCTTTGGATAATTGTGAAGACTTCCGCTCGCGTTTACTAAACGATGCAATAAGCGTTGATCAGTGTATGTGAACTTTCTCTTTGTATGGAAAACTTTTAGATTGTGATAGCTCAAACCATGTTTCGCTTGCTCAAACTTTTATGGAAACCTTGTGCTGTTTACATTTATTTTTGCTTCATCGTAACAACTTCTGTACATACGTCTATCCGATATATTAAGTTGGGTCAGGAGCAATTAGTAAATAATTGGTGGCCTTTCACTTCTCTTTCTAACACTTCCCCTGACCAGCTGAAGCAGTTACGGAAACGCCGATTAGTATGGGAATTTTGTTGCAGTGAACGGAATGTGTATTTTTGAGGATTATATATTGGAACGCTGATTACCTTTGGTAGCAACAGCAACTGGTAGTTTGGTTTACTTGTAACACTGCCCCTTAGACACTGAAGTTTCGTCAGACATGACGAACCAGGTACAAATTTGCGGATTTAGAAAAAAATGCCAAAAGTAAGCAACCAAACAAAGCAGAGCATAACCGATCATGTGTCAAATGTACGCTGACAGGGTTATCTGTATGTTGATATCAAGTAGACGGCTTCAGATTTCCAACCTCAAATAGATGAACATTGAAAATGGTTACAAAACCGCCTCGAAATCTTACACGTCGAATTATAATTATAGATTCCACCCTCGCGTCTCTCACGCTGCACACGATTGACCATAATACTGTTAATGATACTAATGTAGACAAACAAGGGTTTCGAACTATACAGGAGCTTTTGATAACAGAGATAATCGAAAACAAGCACGTGAAATTCGCTGTTACCAGGGTCAATTGTTCAAACCTCCCTAATGCATGGTGGTTTTCAATCAAGTGAACCCACTTTTACCGTTAGCTGATGGTTTGTTCGTTTTGTTAGTTAACCGACCGTTATAACACACTCGGAGTCATAATTCGACCTTTTCCGGATAAACCACAGTTCACTTTCAAACCAGTCTGTCTATGAATAGATTGAGTTTGTTGATTTCATTCCTCTTTTGATGTTCATCTCTTATCTTTGTCCTAATCAGCAACCCGGACCTGATCTCGGTTTGCTTTTGTGATTTTGGCCTATGGCTCTCTATCTCCGGATCGCTTTAGCTACCTGTATTTCGAATAACTCAAACAACCCTCATGTCTTACCTAGTTTTTCGACTCTGACTAGGGCCTGGTTTGGAATTGAAGCGTCTCCAGTGGGCTCTCCACCTGCGAATTCTCAATCGCTCTCAAACGTGTTCCCGCTATTCCCATATTTGCGTTAGTTTAGTTGGTGCATAAGAGAGCTTTTCAGGGGTTCGCCACGTCGAGGGCTACATCCAACCGTATTTGAGCGGTACAAAGTTAAAATGAATGGAAAATGCATGTGTTAAATCCAAAAAGACGGAAACCAAACGGACGACCTCTACAGAACTAGTTTCAGTGTACGTGTATGTGGATACGCTCTACTAGCAAGTGGAGAAACTGTCTCAGAGTAACTAATAACTTACTGATAAAACTTGAATGCCGCTCATATTCAGTAGCAGTTTTCACAGCTAGGCGTGTGTTGCGACTCTTCCTTTTCGAAATAAAGCGTCGGAATCGAGTTTCGCTCTTGCTAGGGTTCGCCAGTAGGTCATATCTTTCCAGCAACTGAGGTCTGAAATTCAGTGATATTTGAATAAAGCAGTGGAATCAACCACTATGTCTGTGACCTCACTTGAGACACAATCGGGTTAGCATATATGTACACTTGACTACATTCACTTATGAGTGCTTTCCGAGCTGGGCGATCACCTCGATAGGAGACCCAAATAATGCCCTGTTAACTCCATTCAACAGTCCCCCGATAAGGACTTCCTGACCCAGCTTCAGCCGCAGAAATCGCAACTTTTTCGGCAGTGTGATGTTTAGCGGTAATTAGTTCAGGAACTGTTTAATATGACTTTTACCTCTCTCATGTTTGTTTGCGACATTCTTAGAAAGGCAGTAGAATTTTCTCCATGCGGATGTTTTCTATCTTAGAAGCATTTCGCGCCCATGGGATCATAACGCTGTGAGTGCACCCACAGTGAAACAAATTTGCTTTGTCGGAACTATCAAAATGGTCGTGCACTTGTCAGTAAAAATGAGGTATCATCAGGAAGGCTGTTGGTGTGCCAAGTCGTTATAAATCGTCTAAAAAGGAAGGCACCACTTTGCTTGAGGTCTGTCGTGAAGATTTTGTAATTGTCATAAATCGAGGTGAATAATAGCATTATCCACAATGTTTCCGACTTGAACATAGCAAATGATGAACATTCTGAATAGCATTTTAACATCCAGTGTTGTTATGCAGCAACATGGTTACACACAATCTTGGATGCTGTCAGACAGCCAGGCTCCGGATATGAACTAGACTACGTTTATTCGAATCCAGGTATTTCCAACTAACAGGACAACAGCATAACCGTTGCTTTATTTAGGCCTCTTGTCGAGTTAATAAAAATGAGAAAAGCTGACCAAGCTTGATCATCTCCCTTCGGCTTTTTAGCAGAAGAGTCTCCATCTCACAGTTCACTTGGACTGGAGTTAATAATGCCAGGTGCTTATATTCACGCCTCCAACTGTGTTTTGAGTAGAAACATCTAATGCACCTTGATTTTCGTGCCTCATCAAACTGTTCCTTGGGTGGACCATCATGGTACGTCCTACCGCAGACTGAGGTGTTCTTGTCGCCCACAGCTTAGGACACTTGATGGTCTGTTTTCGTCCATATTCTCTGCTCAACTGTTTTTGAAAATGTTTAACAATTCTGGTTGTCATCCGGTGTCTTCTTAATCTGTTTTCTCCAGGTTTCTTTGTTGTTATGATTCTTCAGGCAGTCTCCATATTTGTCCCTTTGTTTCCCTCGCTCTGTCGGCAGTTTGTTTGCTTCATCTCCCCAGCTTTAAACCAGAATGGAGAAGCATGCCATTTTTTGTGTGCTGTATGGTTGGTTGCCGACAACTTCTTGTCTTACTTGAAAGTTGAGTCGAAAAGTGTTCCTCTCTTACTCATGTGACTTTGGCTGCTTCCTTCTCCCGATTACTTAGATCGTGTTCACTGTACTGGCAATGATCTCCTATTATGGATTCCTCACTACGATCAGCCCCACTTTCGTTTGGATACTCATTCTACGTTTTATGGTTGGCTTTGCTATCGGTGGAGGCAGCAACAGGTAGGTTGCTTCATTCAGTTGTTCTTGTTTCGGTTGGACTAATCTGAATGCTCTTCCGCCGTTCTACTCGATTGCCCTGTCTACTGTTCGACTGGAAGGCTGACCTATTGGAATTGAGTGGGAACAGCGCCGCTTGTGGTTGCTTCTTCACTCGGTCAACTGGTCTGCGTGTTACGAATAACCAATCCTGCGATGCTCACGCGATCGTTTATTAGTGCCATTTGGAAGACATACACGTCACATTTATAGACCTGTTTTGAAAATAAAGCGTTAGATGAACTTACCAATTTTGCAACATGAATGAGCTTTCAGTTTACGTTACCATAACCACGTGCCTTGTATGATGCCCTACTCCATGGCAACCACCATGGCAATATGCTTATTATCTATTCATATTCACCAACAGTATGCCGTATTCCTGTTTTCAATTCCTTGTTTGTTAATAGTCGTTCCTTCTACTTGGCGAAAATGTCAAGTCAAGATGTTCGCGCTCTTGTCACTACGCTTTTGTTGATCCCCTGAAACAAGGTCGTGGTGCTCTTTGTTATGTAGACTGATAGGCGTCCCATTACTAGTCTGGTAGTCATCTGAAAGTCATATGCTAGTAGTTCACATACGAAGGTAACCGGTTTCCTGTGTGCCTGTCGCATACGCTCCTGTATGCCTGTAGTTTCTTCTGTCGGTGCGAGTCATCCTCTTAGGGCTGTGGTTATCCGACCGTCCTGATCAGTTTTACATAGTGATCTGGTGGCAAGACTATTGCGCTGTCAGTCTTTCTCTGTTCGTTTTGGGCGACCTTATTTATTCATGGTTACTGTCTGACTAATAGTTGTCATGGTTCATCAGCTTCGCTTGCTGGTATTGTTGACCCTCCTACATATATGAGTGCAATTTTCGTCGGTGTTTCTTTGGAGATTGAATACAGCTGTTGAACATATGCGGTCGTAATGTCCGTTAGTTCAAAGTATGGAGCTCTTCGCGTAGTATTTCATAATATACCTGGAACAGCATACTAGACCGCGATTTGCCCGCGCGTGATGATGCAGTTTGTGATCGGACCTGTATGACTGATGTATGTATTGTGTGGTTCGGCTGTACAAACGTGGCCACTCTGTGTATGCCTGTCGATTTGTATTCCATCCGCTCGGTATGCATACGCGCGTATATGCACTCACTTTTCAGGAGATCAGTTTACGAATGGGGATTGGTCAACAAATCAGGTTGGTTTTTGACCAAACACATTTGAAGTCCAGCTTATCTCATCATATTCGCTCGAGTTGGACGATCTCATTAAGATGGATCGTATGCATTGTTTGTTGCGTTGTATAGCCTTCTGTGTGCTGTTCATTCCAATTGTTTATCACGTGATTTTATTGCAAATTGATTCTGATCCATTTTGATGTTGATCACATCGATCACTTGATATGCACCCGCATGGTTTCAGACAAGTTCTTCAAAACCGATTATAGACTGTCAGTTGGTGTTTGATTTCAAGCGGGTTGATTAGTTCCCCTTCTTGTTTATCAAGGTGCTCCTACCTTAGTTCATGCATTCGCACACAAAAATTTCACTGTGGAGCAACGCGCTCAGGGCCTAGTCACGTTGAGTGTTCCTATTGTCCACAGATATCATTTAGCTTTCTGCATGATGGCAAACTCCTTTTGATGCCAAAGCTGGAAAATTAGTGTATGTGAGAAATGTCGAAGAAGGTTTGCTGAATTGTTTGATGCATTTTTGAAAACTGAGCAAAGTGAACAGTTTGGATAGCTTAGTATCTCAACCTCAAAGGAACACTGAATCGTTCATGATGCAAATGTACACTTGTAAGTTTGGTGGCTCAAATGTGGTGGATACAGTATTCCTGACCTTACTAATAAACGTTTCCAGTCGGAAATGCGGTGGAATGTATGGCCAGGTCCGTCTTGAAATCCAGCGTCGAAGAGCCCTCCGGACGTTTTCTAGATTTTATCTTGACTGCCTGTGGCACTCAATTACAGTTCACTGTTCTGACGATCCAATCGGATGCCCTCTTTGTTTTTGCCCGAAATAAGTCTTTTTTCGCTATTTAAAATGCTAATTGCAATCTCTCATGATTTGAATAAACTTATCATCGATTTTCTGTTTACATTGCTTCCATCTGATCCGCTTTTGGTGTCCCGTGGTTCGTGTACAAGTGGGTTGCCATGGTGACGAACATGCACTACTAGCGTTTGGATTGTAGTTACGATGGCATCGTTTCGATGTTTGACATTTTTAACCGTTCTCTTCTTTGTCTTGTTTTCGTTCATGGACAGTTTCACGTTGTTATCCGAGTTCGTGCCGAAAAAATACCGAGCCAAATTCCTGCTCTGTTTCCAAGTAAGTTAACACTTGTCCCACTTGTCCTTGTTTTTAATCCGTGTACGATCGTTCTTTTTATCGTGTGAGGGAATGAACAGAAATTTGCTCGATTGTTGTCACTTCAGATATTTTATTATGGTTTGACACAGGGATGCCTAGCTACTAACCATTTCTACTGAACCTGAGTGATTTCTAGATCGGCTTGATATTGCAGTCGTGTTGTGTTGGTCCTCACATCCCACTCCCAACTAGTGTAAACCGTTAGTGTAAGAATGATCACGCCCTTCCTGGTACTTGTTCCCACCGTGCGTTACGGGAAATCAAAACGAGATCTGAGCACCGAGACAATTCTGTGCCTGGGGAGCTTACGTTTATACGTGTACTGTTCGCCCACGTGTCGATCTCGCAAAGCGTTCGTTGCCTGTTTCTGGTTGTTGGATGTTGCTTTGTTTTCCACCTTCACGAACCGTAATCATTCTGAACGCATGCTAATCCCGCATCAATGTGTCATTTCATTTTGTCTAATTGTTCGCGCGTTGTTCTTTGTTTATACCAACTACCCACCCACAGCATGGTCTGGTTTTTGCATCGACTGATATTTCTGTGTTTGGCGGTCTGGCCTTAGTGCGTCCTTACTTGAGCCGGTCCTTTGTTTCATCGATGAGTAACAATACATTCGCGTTCGGTGAACCTCGGTCCGTCGTAAAGGAGTTCGTCTGTGTGCCGTTTTTATACCTATTGTGTTCAGACAACGTCTGATGTAGCTGTTAGCTAAGCACGAACCTTAGGTTTCCGTCCATGTAACAGATCCTCGGCGGTGGAAATTATTTCACGAATTGGTGGTGAGGCCTAAATAATTTTGTAAGATCAAGGGTATGTGAGATTATGATTTACCGTGAAAACCTGACGGTTGTTCCTTGATATCGATGGTTAAGTGAGCAAGGTGGAACTTCAGTGAAACAAGTTAGGAATGGCGAACAAACTAGAATTAAGTGTACGATTGTGGTCTAAGAGAATGAAACATATTGTTTTGAAGGTACCTCCGTGAGTTATATCGTCCTTGTGGCTGGTCCAGACAGTAAACGTTATGTGGACTACGCGAAGTGAATTTCCGACTGTAACACACATCGATTCATTATCTAAGCGAGCAAGTGGACACAATGAATGGCAAAAACAGATATGTAATGTTCTCAGTTAGTTCCTGTTTTATACTGCTAAGGTTTGCCAAGAAAAGGACTGAATTTGGAATTATTAAAGAATCCTGTGTCGTCATGTCGTGAATTGAAACGGGTGCCGTGCACTAACTGTGGATCTTTAGAACGGAAGGTATACAAAGTATGATGGCGCCAAAGAACATTTTTCTGGTCAACTTTTTGCAAGTCTGCATGATTATATCAATTTACTTCGTTACGTAATTTTTGTTGCGTAAGCCCCTCAGTGTTTCTGAGTTTAATTCAGAACTTTTGATTAGGACTTCATGGAAATATAACGAAAAACAGTGTAACCAAACGGAGGACAAGGTTGGAAGAAATGGAACAGTAAAACACGAAATGTTCACCTTATAATTTTATCAAATATCAACCACATGGTATGGTCATATTTTGTTACCACTCAGCATGTAACAGCGAGAGAACGAGGTGTAACCATATCATGGTCACCCACTTGATCATATTTTATCTTTAAGGCTAAAAAGTAAATTGTTCGCGCGTTCTGAAAAAAATGAAGAATGAACTTAAAGGTGGTTAAATGAACCCTTCAATCCGTCTTATGTCAATAAATTCGTTGTAACCTTTGACTGCTGTTCATTGAGTACAATTTCGCTTTATTTTTTAATAAGGGTCTTCTAGGATCTGTCGTTGATGATATTTCGATTGTGAATAGTGACGGAATGAGGCCCTAAGGGATGCTGGAATATGCTGAAGGTAAACGTGAAGTTTTGCAGTTAAAACGGATAGATTAGATTATGTTAGCGGAATAATGGTGGTGGCGATTAAACAAAGCCAGTTGCGCGCTGCGTTCTCGAAGAAACTGGAAAAGTTTGGTCTTCCTAATGGGTTTTGAAGACGCCACAGTAATCCAGCTCTGTAAAAATCATGATCCCTGTCCAATTGCCTCATCATTTCTTGGTCGATTTTATAACCCGTTTTCAAAGCATTCACCACGATTGTCTGGCCACAAGAAGAGTTCCGGTCTTCTTGCGAGATCCGAAAGAGACCAGTCTATTCATTAGGTTCACCGTAGAAGTTGAACCAAGTTGTAAGCGGATGCTGTTTTTAGATTGTTTGCTTCATAAAGTAGGGCAGAGCACCACGATCACCATTTTACATAGGGCTGCAGACGTGGTTACTGGCTGAAACTTTAGTTCTACCCACCCTGATTGGACATGTTAGTATAGCTAGCTTTTTGTTCCGCAGGGCATTGGAGCTTTTGCACAAGCACTGGTGATCAGAAACTGGTACATGCAGAAAAAAATTACTCACCAGCCTAGCCACGGACACTGCGGAAGTATCCTTAAGAGGCAGTTACAGAAAATTCTGTTTCACTGCCAAGAATCTCACATACCACTCTACACGAGAACAAGCAATAGAAAGCTATTCTTGGAGTTTTGACTGACAAAGGCGCCGGCGTTTTATTGAAGATTGACAGGCTGTGCCCCTTTCTGATACTTCGATAAGGTCTTGCGCCTTTTAAGAGAGCTCCATTGCATACGTAAAATAAAATGCAAAGGTTGCTGATGAGTTCGCATTGAGCAAGCTGCGTAGAAACCCAAAAAAATTTGAATACATAAACGTTGAAGATAGCCTCTTTGAATTAATCTCGAATGTCATTTCATTGTTGGATCCTCTGCAATCATTAACTGTGCACTCGGCACAGGTCATGAATTTGTTCATGGAGAGTGTCCAGGTACATGAGCGAGTATTTAGAACCGCATGTAAACGTTTCATCTCAGAAGCCACCAAAGGTGCGCTAACTAGACCCCACGACTGCAATCGGTCTGCTACATGTCACGCTGTCTCGGAACCATCTGATTGACTTACGTTGATGGCTGCAAGGGCTGAACACAAAGGACCAAGGCGATTGCATCAGTTTCATCTCTGTATACGTCTCCACGCGCATGTTTTAATGGCCTTAGCAACTGGAATGTACTATTATCCCCTGCTCTTTTGGTTTGTAACTTGCAACTGTTGGATTAATGTGTTGAGTAGATCAAAATTCATAACTGATTCATTCGATCTGTGAAGACCTCTGAGTCAGAAGTGTCACGTCACCGAAACATACCATTACCGGTTGCTCACTGGTTGTTACCAGATTATGAGTTATCATTCCGACTCAGGCTTTTTTCAACTGAATATTTTGCTACCTGTGTTGGTCGTTCTTGTATCCTCGTTTGATTTTTTCCTGTCTGATAGATGCCGGTCTGTGATTGACACTTCATTCAGGTGTGTCGTGGGATCACCTTGATGGTCTGAATCCGCAATGGCTCTGACCTTAACGGTTCGTATGACGTAATATTATGTGTCGCTTACTTTCGAATCGACCCGTCACTGTGACTGGTTTTGTTCGCTCCGAACTAGCCTGAACGAGGCTAGAGCCGACAAATCTCGTGCTACGAACCGTTATCACAATGAGTGTGTTACGTCGGGCTCTCTTGTCCAATTTTTGTGCTAAGAAGATTCTTGACGGACAGATAGTCTGTCTCACAGAGAGGATTTCTCGTTTTTTCTTATCTCAGGTATTCTGGGCAATTGGGAGTACAATGGAAGTGGGGCTAGCCTACCTCATCCTACCACGATATGGTTGGCGATGGCTTGTTTTCGCTTCAGCGATACCTCTGGCCGTGTTCCTTGTATTGTTAAAGGTAAGAGTGAAAGCATTGCTTAGATCAGTAGAGATTTTCTTGATCACATGCATTTCTATTTGACCAAGTATGATCATTTGTTTCATGTTCGACCAGCTATGCCAGTCAACCTGGAAATCGGCCTTTTTCAGGTTAACACCTAGTCAGAAGCGTACATCTGTTGATTCCTGTTTTCAGTACTGTTCGTTTTTTTGTTTCAAGAAACTTTTATCCCCGTAAGAACTATTTGTATGGGTCCTATTGCTGAGGATTCTGTTATGTGTAGCGAAGACAACTGTTTGTGATAGATGCGGTTGAAAAACATTTTCCAGAATGATATTGAAGGGCGTGCTTTTGCTCTAGCTTTCGGAGGTGGTGACTCGTTTGAAATCGACTTTTCGAACCTCACATGCAGTTTTTCCGAACTTCTGATTGCGTTATAATCTTATATCATATCAGGCTTCAGGTTATCATATGCCCCACTCACCTATTTTTACGGATTTTTTCCTGTCGATTCAAGTAACACAGCTTTTCTCGGTGTCTAAACTTCAGCTTGGTCGAAGACTTTAGTCAGTGTGGCACAGTCCCAAGAAATAGACGTGGTGTATTTTCCATCAGGCACTCATCGTTTTAATTGCAACAATGGTACTTGTCGTGATCAATTACTCCTTTCTAATGCGTGTCTCTGTTTTGGGTGTGCCTAATCAGTCACATGGCTACGCGTGTGTGAATAGCTACTACTCTTGTTCAGTTTTTTCACCTAAAAAACATCACCTGATGTCAGTCCAGGATAACTTCCCGTCGCAATGCAGTTAGTTTGCTTAAAGCCATCCTTGTCTTAAAACTTATACTCTACACTTTTTATACTCAATCAGATCAGAGATGTCGAAATATCGAATGTTGTAGAGTCATGGATTTCGTGAACAGGACGGTTTCATGCAAAGTTGCGTGTATGAAGCTTGAGCATCTAAAGGGATAGTTCGCGATTAGAAATATCCTTTTCGTCAATCTAGTCTATGAACTGGGAAATGTCTCGCTCAGCGTTTTCGTGTAAAGTTTAGTATTTCAACCAGCCATCGAGAAACTATGACAAGGTTAATATATTATCTAGTGAATGAGACGTTTGCTTAGTTTTGATGGCCAGCACAGTAAAGATGCTTTACTGCCCATCGGATCCAGTTTATATTACAGTGGTTCGTTTGTAAATTCACACTCGAGCATTGTGCTACCCTTTGTCCAATTTTCTTATCAACCAGTTGGACGTTTTCCAAATGGTAAACTGTTTTAAGCTTTGCCGCCTCTGAAACTAACACACTCATTTTGGCGGTATAATTGAATTTGTTCATAATACCCACACTAAGTCCTTTGCCAGCTTTCAGGACAACGACTTTCTGGTTGTTTATGGAATCAGTGAGAGGTAAACGGCTTGTTCGGGTTGAACGATCATTTTCTGTCACTCGTGCCTCACTGATGATGACTTCCAGTCAGTAGCTTTAAGCTGATCCTGAAGACGTTAATGTGTGATCTCTTAGATGCTCGTGAAGGCGTTCATCTCCAGGTCGTACAATAAACTTATCAAATTTTGGAGTATTTATCTTCAAACAGAGTTCAGGCAAAATAATTTTTATTTCAGCTTGTGAAAGTGGATACTGTTATTTATAACCGCTGACCGCAACTCTGTGTCAAATGGCTTGTTATCGCAACGTCTATACCCTTGCCGTTTCAGTAGACACCCAGACACTGCATTTTTTTGCAGTTTCCTTTCGGTTAACGAATTTTGTAAGTTATATGTCATACCTCGTGCCAATGGTGAATTAACACTACTTATAAAATGTCTGTTCTCAACCTGATCTCGGACGCTTTCCGTCACATGCGTTTGGTAATTGGAGTGCCCAAGACAGTTTTTGAGCTTTTTCGTTGTCACCAGATTCTTTGCTCTCAAGTAAATGTAGCGGAGTTGTATTGCCTCTGTAAAATCGCGTCGCGTAATTTTCCAGTTTCCTGAAATAGTTGGTTTTGTAGCACATTCTCTTTTGCTTCTCTGTTTATCAAGGATTACTAGTTTATCTCTTCCGCTCATCTAAATAGCACTCCACGTGTTGCTAAATATACTGTTATCTTGTCTAACAAGTGATGTAGATCGATCATCATCACTTAGCCGCACAAATCGTATAGCTGAGACTCGAACGGCGTTTGCCAGCTTACACCATTTATGGCGTAGATATGCTTTCGGTCTTTCCCTGAAAGGCCGAGTGTACAATGCTGCTGTAAGAGTGCCCTGTTATCCGACTACGAAACCTGGTCTTTCTGTGTAGAGTGTCCGTTTTCGATCAGTCTCCGAAGTATCAGCGAGATGTGATAGGAACACCGTATCAACAGTGACGTAGTTGGCCGGCTTGTCTTCTGTATGAATAAATTTTGTCGATCCTGGAGCACGCTGCGCTCCCCCTCCGGCTAAATCTCACGAATGCAAATTCATCGCCATCCACACCACATCTTGTTTCCGATTGGTGGGTTGTGCTGGAAGCTTCAGCCTGCTAGCCAGCGTGTATCTTGGGTTCTGGGTTTGAAGTTACTGATGCTGAAGCTAGTTTCAGTAGGGCGTTCCTGGCTGGAGTCCGATGCACAGTCAACATCTTTGCTTAAGGACGTCGTCTGATGTGACGAGGAATAGAAGTCACTTTCTCCCACGTTACGGTTGATTTTTCTCCTTTCACACCTTTCCCCTTCTCCTCTTTCTTCAGTGCCTTTTGTTTCTCATATACTGTGGCACGTTTACCACTTCATGTGGTCATCTCTCGTTAACTGTACATCTGGAGGCTTGGGAAACACGCTCTGGTGACCAGTGACGTTGTTGGCGCGATCATTCCACTTGGTGCACTCATGCTTCATGTCTGTTCACATCGTTGTTACGAACAGCACATGCTTGTGAACAATGGCCCTAAACGGGTTGCACATAGACAATATAAACCGTCTTTTACAGAAACCGGATATCTTTAAGACGCCACCGATAATGCGGTTTGAAACAGAGATGTAAGACTTCGTAGTTCTCGCCGATATCTCCCCAATAATGTTAAAAGCCAACGGAATGATACCGGCACCCAAGCAGATTAGACGGTTCACAGACTGAAACAGTTTGCCTGCAGTAAACAAGGTGGAAGCCCAGGCTTGCCGGTCTCGAAGCAGTATTTCGTATTATGTGTGAGCCTAATGGATACAGATCCTCCAGTGACTTCTTCTTATTCGGCAAGATCCGTGCGTTCTCAACAGAAAAACCAAACAAACCGATAGCGCCCTCCTATTCCCTATCAGTCACTTCAAGGCCTGGAGAAAAATCGGTGTAAAAGCGTTGGAATGCGTAGGGCGATTTCTCAGTTGGTGTTCATAACAAGGTTAAATAGTTGTCACCAGCTCTGCTTTCGGAACAATATATAGGCGGTGGATCCAGTTCAGACCGTGGTGCAGGCCAAACCTGCAAATACAGTAGGCAGAGATAGCTTTGAAGCTGTTTTAAACGAGCTCGTTCTAGCTTACCACAGTATAAACGTTGATCATTTCTTCCCTTAGGGGTTCTTCTCTGCCTCCTTCTTCACGCATCTTAGTCCTGATTGCAAAAAAATGTGATGCCCGTTTCTTTACTGGGGTCCGAACATTTTTAAAAGAGCAATTTCCTGTCTTGATTTATCCTAGCGAAGCTCACCACTTCTCATAACCACTGGTCACAGTATACTTCTGCACTTCGTCCACTGAAATAGTGACACCCAACTGAGCTCATCGATCCCACAGACATGTTTGTTGTGATGTCTCTTGTCACCGATGCCAAGGAATCAGCTTCAGACGAAGACATCTGGAGAGGCGAATTGTGGTCTGTCACAGAAGCGTGTCTGGTGTTGCCACTTGGCAAATTCTGATGGTAGTAAGTCGGAATTAAAAAGGCGGTCATCCACGCCGCCTGCAGATTGAAGGCCACTTTTTCTCCGGCCTCAGCTATTAATGAATTTCTCACATAACCTACAACTCTCGATGTTTTTCTTGTGCCCGTGTGCAAGTTTGTTTTAGGATCACTGCCGTATCTCTGTCTGATTGGATTTACCCTCTATGTGACACAGTAATTTGGTTTGCTCTTAATACTCAAGAAACTACATTCTCTGGTCGTTTGCGTTGCTGTTGGCCGTGTTAACCTGATAATATCATTTAGGTGACTTATTCTGTTTATCTTGGTGATTGACCTTTTTACACTACACACTTATGCTCCCACCAAACATTTTTTTGTTAATGAACACTCCCGTTGTTTTTTTAACTGTTATTGATCGTTCCTCTGATTGGCATAGTTGTACCACACATATCCACTGTAAGGTGCTTGTTCTTACTCCATAATTTGACATTTCAAGCTTAGCCTCAATTGATCAGTTTTCTTAACCAAATATTTGCACGTCCTGTTTGACTTCCAATTGCTCCTCTCCGGACAAATTTGAATTGTAGAATGCACTCTTCACACGGCCCCTACATTCCAAATCGATTTTCTTCATTCTTAACACTTATCCTGTATACGTATTCAGACAGGTACAAACACGTGTCATCACTTTCGTCTCATATGCCACACTAAGCACACTTTCACCTACATGTGGTAGTTGCACTTCCTACTAAATATGCCAGATTTTTCTGTTCTGATTTGTCCACACATGAGTCATTAGATTTACTCAATTGCCGAGACGCTCTGTAGTTCGCAACTTCGTATCTGAAGTTGTACATAGCTGTCCGTTGTGCTCAATTGGCGTTTCTCTTCCTTTTACTTAGATGTTATCCGCAAACCGTGTTTTGTTTATGTGTGTGATGCTCCAATCTATTTTCCGGGTATTCTTTGTTCGACTGACATGTCTTTATTGATCCCTGCTTACTTGTTACTTTATCACTTTGTGTCGACCTTTTTAATTTTCACGACCGCAAAGACTGTAGAGTGTATCCAGATCATAGCCTGTTGGTACTTGTAAATTCATGTCCCATACTCGATTCGATTCTGTTCTTCCTCCAGAGCCAATCATGCAGAAGCATATGCCATTAGCCTTCATATTTCACCAACCAGTTAAAAATCCTTTGTGGTGGGGCAATATGTGATAACACCTTAATCAGCCTGTTTTTTCTAGGCCAGGATCTTGAGGCCATTGACCGAGTGAACTACAGTTCGTAAAACGGTTGAATCCAGTTTAATCCCTTTTTTGTGCTGAATGAGTTCAAAGTATGAAGGAAAGTGTGTCGTCGTGTGGGCTACGGGATGGGCAGCGTTTCTTTTATTAATTTCTCGGCGTTACATTTCGCCAATTCGTCACAGAAATAGACTTTCGTATGACTTCATACACAGGTCAGCATTATACATCTCTGATAGTCACAAGCTGCTTTTCATCTTGTGATTTTATTCCAAACAAAATGCTACTGCTCTGTTCTGTTTCCTCAACAATGTGGCTGGCATTATGATAACAACCTCACATTTATTCATAGAATATTCATTATTACCTCAACGGTGGCTTCATAGTAATGTTCACACTTTCCGCACACGAAAAAACGATGCCTTTTTTGCCGTGTATATTATTTTATCACACCTTCATAATAGAGAATCAACTGTTTTTGTCTTTCTTTCGACTGGGGACTAGAATAATATTACCGTCGGCCAGCTTTAATCGGAGCTTGTGAAGAAGAAAACTAGGACTTCTGCTGCACATTTGGCTTGTGTTGCAGATGTGGTACTTCAACTTTGTTTGACAACTGTGATGATTCCGCAGTTGTGTACTTTTCGTAGCTTCCACCGCCTAGGTCGTGCTCCATCTTTAAGACCTCACTGCAACAAGTTCGGTTGACATGATAGGATCCGACTCGTCGATGTTCCGTACAATACCACGTTTGAGAATGATTGGTGAAGTCGCGTGGTCGATTTAGAGCAACAGATATTTATTTAGAGTAAACAGTTGGCAATTTTTATTGATTCCAGGTTTTGGAGTGCTAGTTTGTAAAATCGGACGGCACTGTAAATGTTCATTCTCGTAGGTTAGTATGATTTGTTTGAACCAGTGCTCTTAGTTAGGGTGTAGTGCTTAATTCAATCGTTACTCACTATCGCTAAAAAGTTTTGGCTGATGGCCTCATCTTGTAGCTGAGTCATTCGGATACCTTTCATCAGACTTGAGCAAGGACTGTTTAAAACTCGTAGGACAGTGATTGATGATTTTAGGTTTGTGCAGGAGATTTGGGTATTTGATAAGCCTGTTGGAACGGCAAAGTTTTTGTGCATTTTTAGTCATCACAAGATGAAAAGTAGTAGAGGTGACGCATTGAGGAATTAATCCATTTCAACAAGATGGTGACGTTATAATGAGATGAAATTTTGTATATCCGTGACTGGTAAACATGGTTTGTGCAGTTGTGTTAAAACCATATGCAGGATTATCTAAAAGCCACGATTGATAAACGTTGTTTTGGGTCGTAATGCCGCATTTTCCTTTCACGAAGTTCTAACAGTCAAAATGTTGCTTCCTGGATGGAGCTCAAACGTGTATCTTGATTAGTTTCGGGTTGGATACGTTGCTGTTCTCACCATTGTATGTCAGTATAAAATGGAATTTTTATGCCTTGTTCGATTTCCTTCACTCCAGTGGCTTCCTGAATCTCCGCGTTACCTGGTCACCGCCGGCTTCATATCCGAAGCTGAGAAAGTGATCAACAAAATGTGGAAAATGAATCGGATTACACCGATCGAAGGTCGTCTGGTCTCGTCTTCGACTGCTGTAAGTTGCTCGAATCGATTCTGATCAGATTGTTTTATTACTCGGTTTCTTTGTGTCTCACCGTTCGTGATCCCTGTCGCGTGCTTTATTTGGAGGACGGTCGCCGTTCGTCAGCAGCATGCCTAACGTTACACGCTATTCTTCGACCGAACTTCACTCATTTTTCAGGCGTACGTTCCGAAGTGAACGATTTTGTAAGTTCCATTCGTTGTCGATTGAAGATGACCTACAGTCTAGTGGTTCACAAACTCTGCCCTAACCAACAGCCCTTTTGCTCTTAAGCTGCACATCGGGGACTGTATGCACAGTGAACAGTACGAGGGTGCATAAGTTTCAAAATAATGCTTAGCTGGAGTACCTGGTCCAGATTGACCGACTTATGTCGTTTTTACTGGCACGTATGAAACGATTCTGTTTCATCACCTATTACGTCGTTTGAGTCAGCACACACTTGCTGCTCTCATTGGCAGAGTTAACAAGAATAGTTTATCGCTTAAGCTTATGACAATTCATGCTGCTCATCATCAACATCAATGGCACGTCAGTGTCACACAAACGTAAGAACACTTTAACCTGCGAATCGCGGCAAACGTGTTGTTTGAATGAGTTAAGCCTCCTAGGAAGAACAGCTTGCTGATCTCTGTGTTTTCGAGTGTGAACGCTGAAAGCATCCATATTAAGCCGAAGTTCAGGTTTGATTAGCGAACAGCGAAAACCAGAATTCGGGCTACAAGCAGAACACGCTAGAACATTGTTGCCAAGATTGCTTGTCTGGAGAATATTCACTAAAAATAAGGTGTGCTAGAAGTCTAATAGTTACTTTAGGAAGGACAGTGATGGAGTAAGCCTTAGCATATTTTCACTTATCCCACTCGCTGGGTAGAGCGGAACTAGTAGCCGGGTTGTACTACAAGACGGCCGATACAGTACTAGAAGTGAGATTGTCCACTTGAATCATTTTCTGATTATCATAACCATGCCCATCATGAATGACCAGTCTAACGTTCCCCCGAAAATTCAGACAGCGTTTTTGCGTACTTCATTTGTCGTGTCGTGGGATGAATAGCATCTCATTAAGGCTCCGCTGACTCCCAGCATCCACGACTATCGACTGATTTTGTCGCTCTGATTGTGACTCCCATTTACTTGCCCTATCTTCACATCAAACGGAACATCGTGAACTGAATTTCAACCAGGACAACACACGTGACCTTTACTTGATCCTTTATTGGTGGTCGCTTAGAGTGTGTACAGTACCATATATTTGGAAGTAGTCGCTTCTGCAAATTGAAACCATTCACTTTCGGAGAAGCTTCTACTTGCAGATCAACGTTTGTTGTTAGTCCACGTCGCAATCGTTTGTTCAGTTTAGTTTTTCTCCACTGGCCGATAGAGTATGCGGGCGTCTAGGTCAGGCTTTTAACATTGGATCTCGTCTTGGTGACACGAGGGTGTTGACCACCGTTCAGTTGATATTGCATTTCACACCGTCGCTTTTAAACACTCAACTGCAACCGTCGATGTGTCGCGTGGGTGATCCACCGACTACCCATCATCATTTTTTCTGTTCTGTGTCAGACATGAGCTGCAGTGTGCATTTGCCGGTCGCGTGCCACTTGTGCCCGATATAATTTACGCAGACTGCGAAACCTTGGATAAAACCGGGAATCGACGGTGTCATCAAGCATAACTGAGGCCCTTTGATTAACCGTAGTGATTTCCAGTTGTCACGCTAAGGACCCGGTGACGACTCGTATTGTGGTGTAGAACCAGCATAGTTTCGAAGCTTCTCAAACCTTTTCTCATTGCTGTTGTGGTGAACGTTAATCTCAGATACAGTTTAGCGTCGTCTAGGTTAAAAATTGGTGCGGATGTATGCGGGAAAATCTGCAGGTAGTCTGTATGACTACAGGATTATTCATTCAGTACTACCTTGGTATTATACAAACAGCGCGTCAGATTGAAATGAGTTGGCTATGGGTAAGTGATCGATCGCTGAGTACATCTCACCAATCTGTTAACAGACATGCATGTGCACGCTCTTCATTTCCATTAAGCAGGGCTTGAAGTCCAGCTGCTGCATCTCACTGCCTAAAGGTGAACATAGTGAAATAACCGGGTCGTTCTCGTAGTTGAGTATCGTAACAAACGTGCCAGGCGTTCACACACTAGAAAACGGAAATGACCCTGCCCACTGAACGACGAATAAACGGCAGTTGATGACCTTTATCGATTTTATCAGTCAAAACATATTGGCTGATGACCCCGCTGTAACTCGTTTTTTTTACGTAAGGAGGTGCACCGCTATCAGTGCGTTGGTGACTCTTCCACCTACATTTTTATTGACAGCCAAGGCTCATTTGTATAATTGCGAATCAATTTTGAAGTCGTTTTGCACTTGGTTTTCTGTTCCGTAGTTGTTTGCCCTCTTACAAACCTATCAGTTCAGGTCATTCCAAGTCAATATTACGTTTTGTGCACCCCGAGAGGTGAGTTTTTGAGCTTTGTTAACGTAGTAGCAGACTGTGTGTGTGTGTAAAACAGACAAGCTGCGCAGCTTGCCTGGCACATTGAATACGATGGCATTCTTTGTGCAACGCATCCGTTTTGTGATTTATTTAACCAATGTGTTGATGGAAATACTTGCGCTCCGGATATTATCCATCTTGGGACTTTCAGGCACCTTGAAAATGTAAGATAGAGAGACAAGATTCTCTCTTAGGGAATCAAATGCATTATGACTTACCCTTAATTGGGAGAGCTCTGCTTCTAGCTTAGATACCTTAACAAATAAATCCGCCAATACACTATCTGCAGGAACAGAACAGTTTTTAGTCTCAGAGGTGGGAACCACCAGATTATCTTCACCCCCTTTAACGGCAGTAAACCTAGGAGAGCCTACGTAGGTCCTGGACCTAGAACCTTCACCTTAAGGATGATCAGCATCGACCTAAGAGCTTGATATTGTGGCTTTGGCACCAGTGGATCTTGTATGACGAGTGATTTTGGTCACCATGATTCATGAATATAATTATATTTTCAGGTGGACGTGTACGTAAGTGGAATGTGACCAGATTATATAGAATAATAGTATCACCGATAACAATTATGAGAAACTTCAAATTAAATATTCACTCAATAATTACTTGCCCTTTTCGAAACAAATGCCACAAGATTTTCTGTTTGTGTTTGACTGCTGACGGCGAAAACTATCCTGGAACGTACCATTTCAAACTTGCATGGCATTTCACATTAATTTCACATATATACTCGTATGTATTTGCTGGTTTCCATGTATTCTCTATTATGGAAACATCATCCATTACTCCTACTAGTCTCAACCTCGAAATTCTTGATCTTTATCCACTTGAGTTTCGTAGACTCTGTGGCGACTTAATTCTTACACACTTTCTCTTTAGCACAGGACTCGTGCAACAATTCTTTACCCTAGTAAGTGATAACAGTCGAAGAGGTCACGACAAAAAGCTCTATAAGCTTCGACCTCGGACCTTCCTAAGACAACAGTTCTTCTCTTATAGGGTTATCAACTACTGGGACGACCTACCACTAGAGATTGTTAGCTGCCCTTCTACGGACCGTCTCAAAGTGTTATTGGATTCTCACCCAAGAGCGGTGCTACACCCCGTTTTCAATGACTGCCTTTCAGGTCAACAGAAAACCGCCGGACATCGAAACGAGCAAACTGATTAGATCCGCGTAGATTGGCCCCCAGCCTCGAACCCGTGTACGAATTGCTGAATCACCAGCTGTCTGCGGTCGTTAGCTGATTGATTTTGTCTCGGTGTGTTAGTTCCTAGAGGTACCCAGCTGACCTTTGTAGTAAAACACAGAGCAGATCCTACACTGAGTATATATGTATGTATGTATGTATGTATGACCCTTTCTGCTATCTTGGTGTGGTGGTCAGGCTTGCGTGCTGTTTAGATCCTGAGGGCTGTGCTGACTTTGACTTCGGTCCGTGCGGGTTCAACCCTATCAGATTGGCCGAAGGGGAGCAGCCAGACAAAAAGCAGATGCGTGAGTGTGTGTGGACTTCTATCCATTCTTTTCTTCGGCTTTGTTGGTGCATTGTATGATGAATGGTCTGCCTGGCTTTTTATAGTTGAGCGAGAAATTTGCTTTTCATCCCCATCTTCTTTAGGTTGCACTAACCTGCAATCCTATACTGCAACGCTTCTTGTATTACACTTGTGCGTGGAGACTGTGTGTTGTGGCTTTGTTGTGGCTTCGTCGGGAAGGTGCCTGTTTCTGCCTGGACTGACTGTGTGTCTGGTTGCTGGGATCATGTGTACAGTGGTGTTTGATGCTGTCGCGTCTGCGTGTATGTTTGAGACAGCTGCTGCCTCGCGGTCCAGACGTTTTAGCCAAAGGCTTTGGTTGAGGGCCCTAATCGCTCTCCTGCACAGGTCTGGGCGTCCTGGCAGTATCAAAGGCACATACATACAATGATGTTACAAAATAATCGACTTACCATACTGCATCGGCCGTCGCGCAGGCTAAACCGGGTCGGCCTATCTGCTGCACATGGCAGGGTGGATAGGCGAAAACATGCTACTGCCAAACACTCACCCTCATACTTCCCCCCAATCACGAGCCCCCGAGCAGATAATGCTCAACTAGGTTTCAGTTCCCGGAAAACCAACTGGAGACAGGCCCGTGGACGCAAGACACTTACGATTGGGACGTGGAACGTGCGCACTCTGCTGGATCGATGCAGCGCCACAGAACGGCCGGAACGACGCACCGCCCTGATCGCGATGGAACTGCGGCGGTATGGAATCGACGTATCAGCCTTGAGTGAGACAAGGCTTGCAGACCAAGGTAAGTTGCGGGAAG
>QNGE01000517.1:148589-179114 GCA_008508345.1 Paragonimus westermani | reverse complement strand
GCGGGCGTCCGAGCGTTCAACGAGCAACTGTTGCGTGGTCGCGAGCGGAAGCGTGCGGTACGCAAAGGAACCATCGGTGCCATAGGTCGCGGTGACGTGACTATATGGCGTTGCGATGTGTGCGGCCGCGAATGCGCTGGCCGTTTGGGGCTTGTAGGTCACCGACGTACTCATAGTACCCCGTCGGCGAAGAGGCGGCGAGTACGCTAGGCTCAGGTAGGTCATATCAGTATATTTATTCTACTTCTGTTAATGATTGCATCGGCCAACATCGTGGTCATTGACAACTAATCCGCTCTTCTTTTCAGAAACTTGAGTATCTGTGGTCTTCTACCCATTCTTTTCTTCGGCTTTGTTGATGTAATATATGATGAATGGTCTGCCTGGCTTTTCATAGTTGAGCGAGAAATTTGCTTTTCATCCCCATCTTCTTTACGTTGCACTAACCTGCAATCCTATACTGCAACGCTTCTTGTATTACACTTCAAAAATCTTTCTTCCTATTTTAAATCTCGTCATTGCAACCTCTCTCTGTTTAGTTTCCGAGAGATAAGAGTTTCCTTTCGTTATTAAAACACTGAGTTCCCTTGATCCAGTTCACCAATAGCGATAGATGACATACATCGCGAGATGTTGACGTTTCGTTTACTCTCTTCAGTCACGAACGTAAAACAATGGACTATATAAGACATGCGTTTAGCAACACAATCAAAAACATTCAACCATTGGGTTTACATGAAACAAAGACTGTCGTCAGTTCCAGGGCAGACAAACTGCGTTTCAAGTTCTGTTACGAAATAAGAACCCCAAGTTGCTTGCTTTCTCCGAGGCGATGTTGATCAATACTCACCGTCCGGCTTTGTGTGTGCATAAGCTGTTGACTCACGCAGTTTGTCTGCCCTGGAACTGACGACAGTCTTTCTTTCATATCAACCCAATGGTTGAATGTTTTTGATTGTGTTGCTCACCGCATGTCCTATATATTCTAAGGTTTTACGTTCGTGACTGAAGAGAGTAAACGAAATGTCAGCATCTCGCGATGCATGTCTTCTATCGCTATTGGTGAACTTTCCTTATTAGCCGATCAAGTGGCTAACCAGCATTGGCCGGCTGGACAGAAAGGCCCCACTGGCACACCTCGCGGTCTTATTCCTTCGGGTTTACACTGGATATGTGGTGTGTTGGTCGAACTGCAATTAGTGCAGCGCAAGCCAGTTGCAGTGATGGATAAGCGCAGGCGTCCTTTGGCTTCGGTCACTGTGACAGGCTAATCCAAATCGGATGCCGCCAACCGTGTGTAAAACACCAGTGTTAGTCAACTGGTGCCTGTACTGCGCACACTGATGGTGGTAAGAGGTTTCTCAGCAATTCTACAAGACGGAAATCGCAAAAGCTAATGAACCCTAAAGACTAAGCTCCTGTCATGACTCACGTAATCAAACAGCAAGACGGCACGCGGTTGTTACTTACCGCTTTCGTCTGTGGAAGACTCTTGTTCCCAGTTTATTATACATACTCTTTTGAAAATAGAGGGAGGTACAAACTGCAGTGAACGCGGAAATTCAATTAACTGTGGCCGTAAACTTATGTAACCAAAATCATACTATCGGGTTGGTGCTGCTTTCCAGTCACTTCCCTAGTGGTTCCCCTTCCTCGTTTGTCGCAGTTCACGTCCGTCTTCATCTTCTGTTGAAAAATCAAACCGTTGTTGTCGGTGGTTTGCCATCATCACAAATTTAGGTACCCCCTTGTTCATGTCAATATTGTGCTTTCTGATTGGACAGCAGTAGGGAGAAAGAAATCCCTCATACTTCTGTTCACTCCAAATTGAGGACACCTTCATGTTGCAATTGTTGCTGGTTTTGGAGTGTCACAGACGTTTAAATGGCATAATGCTGACAGATGTCATTTTTCCTTGATCTTCACCGTTCGGGTTCATACTATATGAGATATGCTTCCCACTTTGATATTGCGCTGGATTTAACCTTTTCTTATTTGAAACAACCTGTTTGGAACTGCTTATTATATCTCTCCTGGCTGATGTCACCTCACCACGTTTAATGTTGCTGACGTGCCTTCTATTAGAATAGCGATACCGTGACTTATGCCCGCAAATCCTCGTTTGTAGCTTCAGTTGGTTCACCTGTTTGACTCGTTACTTCGTTCATGTGTTCATTGGTTTCTAAAACACGTGCTACATCCCTCTGTAGGGCTAAATGCTGGTTGCTCGCCAGATGAACTGCATTATGTGAGCGCTTTTAGCTGTCGTTCCATGTAACTAGCATGAAATGAGAAATGTTGCTAGGGTACATCTGTCATACTAGAACCTCAACTTTTCATGCATCAATTTTCCGAATAGCCTCCTTGTTGTCCAGCCTATTCAACTGACATTTATGTCTGGCGGACTGTTATCTTCCTTTCTTGCCAGGCCCATCGACTCGGTAGCATCAAAGAGTTGTTCAGCCGTCGATACTTATGCACTACACTCATGCTTCCGACTATCTGGTTTGGCGCCGCATTTGGTTACTATGGCGTAGTGTTGTTGAGCGCGGAAATCTTCCGGTTTCGTCATTTTTGTTTCGGAGGTACGTATCCATCGAGGCTGCGTGCCTTCTTTTTGGTTGTCTGCTTAAATTCGACTCGCTTTCATGTTCATAACAGTTCTTGAGCTACATACATCAACATCACACGATGTCTGAGACTCCTTGGTAAAAGTGGATTAGAGTGGTACAGTTGAAATATTTTTTGCATGCAGCGCGGCTAAATGCGTTCACAACCGAACTTTAACTGATTGTGCGTGTTATTTGACGATGTCAATCTATATTGAACATGGTTAGTTACGTTGTTGACTCCAGGCAGTGCAGTGGTATGAGATGGATGATTTACTCATTCAGGCTGGTCCATGTCACCCTTAACGCGATCGCAACCTCCCACGACCTCACATACACTGTGGGCGTCGGTCCAAATCCCACCTCTGACATCAACTCGCGCATATGGTTATCGAGTCGGTGAAATCAAAACAATAGCAGTCTTAGCGGCTCCAAACAATCTCAATTTATTGGAAGAAGAATGCCCTTTTCACAGAGGCCCAACAGTGTTTGAGTTACCGATGGGTACATGTTGACAAGCATGTTGCGCTTTGGTCGATACGTTCGTTTTTGCGTTCCACGACCTTGACTTCAGGGATTCTGTTGTCTATGTCCGACACGTATTCAAACAACTTGTTCTAATCAGCACCTCTTACAATCAAATTTAATGTAGCGGTTGGCCGCCGTTCTTGATTGATTGGCGCCAATCGACCTCAGTTACACTTGCAACCACTTATGCATGAGCTCTGGTTAGCTGAACTTTCTCCGATCAGGAAACCACTTCAGTCTATTTTCACCATAGACATATCAAGGGAACCGGTCTATTTTGCTGTTTCTCTCTTCGTGCGCCATAATGACCATTGATGTGACGAGCGACTACAGGACTTGTTTGGTTGAACTATCCATCAGACAGCGTTTTGCCTTATATTTAGTTGGACTACCAACCAATAAACAGACACCAGCTGATATGGTTGAAAAGACACTCATTGCTGTTTCTTTTTTCAGTAATAAAAATATCTTTCAGTGGTCACCAAGCTTACAGTCGGACGAACAAGTTCGCTTCCGGTCATTCGTCGTCATTATCGTCAAGGCGATACGAACAGTAACAAGTAATGTGTTTATCAATATGGTCAGTGACTTCGTGATCTCGGGTGGGATTAACTGTTCGCGCACATTCGACCGCAGTTTCCGCATGTGGAAGGACATTTTAGTAAACCTTTTTTTATCACAGCTGAAAACCATTGATAGGTGAATGCTGCTGACCGTTCATATGCGATAACTGGGTCAAGTTTAATACGAAGTTAATTGTACACTGAACTGTTTTGTGAGAGCGGGGACCGAAGTTTAAATCCCTTTCGCTGCAATGGTATGCACTAGCGACAAGCTTTAACCAGAGTGAACTTCGGGTTTGGTGCTCGTTTTCGAAAGTGTCTGACTGAAATGTCCGTGTGTATGCGAAAGTTACAGTCAGCTTCACCTTGTGTTCCGCCGAACTCTCTACGAAATGCTGGTAATCAAATATCCACATGCATACTATATAAATATATAGCATATAATATATATGTATATATAATTGATTTACTGCCCGGCAATCCAATAGGTTTTGTGATTTCAACTGGGGCCATCGGTTAGTGTCGGCAAGACAGTTACTGCATCTTTTCTCGAGGCGATTGGGCAACTTGTACTGCACTCAAATACGTATATATGTAGGTTAGATATTATGGTCGCGCGTAATCTGAGATTGATGATATAGCGGTTGTCCAGCAAGAATATACATTGGAGTTTAAATCCTGAACTTTCATGAGCCCCAACAAGTGTGAAACTGGCCCTTCTTTCGGAAACCGGTTGAGTGGGAAATCTATCCGAATGCGAAGTCCACTGTCAGTCGAATACTCCAGCTACTTGCCAGTTGTGTACTCATTGTCGAAGTTACTAACTAGTTTGCCAGCCATTTCCCCGTTTATCTTGAATTCAGTGGAGTCTGTAGCTCAGCACAGATGTCAAAATCACTTTCGGGGAATTTTCGTTATTTTGATTCACCTCAAGATCCTAGGTAGCTCTACTACTTATGCAACCAAACGTTGTAGTGATATAAATCTTTTGAGATATACTACGTTTCTCTATAGTCCCTGCGAGTGTTGTTGACATCTGCCTTGGTTTACGAACTTTAACAGACCTGAGGTAGGTAGACAAACTCACAGTTGAATCAGTGTCTTCATATTACAATATTCGTCGTTCTTGTGGTAGGATGTATGGTCGAAAGTCACCATATTTGTATAACTAATGACTGATAACGACCACGAATTTTGGCTATTAGCCACATTCTACATATTGTACGATAATTCGAAAAATTGCAAACCCTACTTTCAATTGTTATACTGTGCGTTCAGTCTGTATTTGAACAACCGGTATTGACTATGCTCCCTATGTCTTATTTTCGATATCGTTCAGATTTCAACGGAATCAAAAAGCTGTAAACCTCTTTGAGTTCGATCGATTGGTATTGTTAAGGGATGCTCGGATATCGGCTGGGCCGCACCAGTTTAAAAATTTCTCAATGGTACGACGTTGACCACCTAATGGCTCATTAGGCTTGGACAATTTGCAGCGTTACAAGTTGTGCATGTGGGGTAGGAAAGTCGTCTGGTATATTCATTGACTTTGATCATGTTTGGCTTCGTAAAGACCGGTCTATTTACTGAGGAATGACTTCCAGCGCCCGTATGGAATCTGTCGGGTTATGGCTGGGAGTTGTTCGTTATTCACGCAGGTCACTTCATGTCTTCAATCTTTTTTCCGCTGTGTGCAAATGCACAGCACTTCGTCATATGTTTGGGAGCCCTCCGAATCACTGACCTAAACTCGGAGAAGTAAGTGTGCACAATGATTGAGTCACCTGCCTCGTGTGTAAATCGAGAGTATACCGGATCGCATACTGTTCGATGGAAATCGCCAACATCATCGCTAACTCACTGTCTGAGCATTACCATCTGCTGGGTAGATTTGCAGGATTCTATCTGTCTGTCACAGTGGAACTGCACAACCACCTGGGCTACTTGTTGGAACCGTCCTCAAACATGTTGCAGTCAGTGACCTGATTGTTTTCACAAAGTCATGGGCTTCCTTGTCAAATTTGGTTCCCTTTATCCATCTCTTACAAGCTAAAGAGAATTGACGTTTCTGTCGTTATCCATGCTTTGTGTTAAGTTTCACTGATGTTTTGATGGCGCTCAATTTGTGGGTTGCGTGCTCAGCGGATGTTGGAGAGCCAAACTACTCGCCTGTCAAAATCTGATAACCCAAGATGAGAGGACAGCTCAATAAAGAAATTGGCATGGAACCACACGAGTTCACTATCCTTTTTAATTACTGCATCGACACCGCCCACGCAAAGTGATTGACTCATCAACCCAGACAACAACACGTCAGTGTGCAGAAAGGGAGAAGAAAATAAGGATGCGGGAAGGGACCTAATTAATGAAAGTAGCTACATCTATAGTCAGACATACAGCATCAAGATGCCTACATCTTGTAAACAAACAACCGAGCTGTAAGTAAAAGTAAGACGTCGTTGGCACGACAAGTTCTTCATGGCTTTCACTACCCCGCATCATTAGGTGCACTCACTTCCCAGACAATTCGGATTAACAGCGACATTCACGCCACTGAGCTTGGTTAGCCACCATCTCACCTAACGTCTCGAGTCACCGACTCTTTGAGCCGCGGGGTCCCCATCCTGGGAGACGAACCTGATCTACAGTGACCAAATTCTTCGTGAACGATTTCATTCGTTCGAACCAAGTCATCATCTGTCCCCCTCGCATCATTCGGCATTTGGTTACGGTGTCAGCGAACAGCGCACGTTGTGGCAGGCGACTAGCTGGCATCGTCAGCACATGACCTTACCATCTAATTCCGTGCAAATGTTAGGATTTAACCAGAGAACTCGTTTGTCAGTCAGTACCAAACACCCACTTCCTGACCTCTTCGTTGCTTAATCGCCGGTACAAGCGATTGGAGGCGGGCATCGGTGGTCGAATACTTGAAGACAGTTCACGTCCTCTACTGTGAGCGGTCAAGTTTCGTTGCCGTAACGTAATACAGCCCTTACTGTTGTTTGATGCACGCGACCCTTAAGCTTCAGAGAGATAGCTCTCTGTCGTCATGGGTGTCTCAGATTGGCAAACACCGCGGTAGCCTTAGAGATACGCATTTCTACTTCATTCCGTGCACCTCCACCATTGCTGATGCAGCTTCCCAGGTGTACCCACCGGTCCACAACCTCCGTGGTTCCTTTATCTGACAGTAACCCTACGTAATCACAGCAGTCTTGCAAAGGCACTTTACATCTTGACGCTGCAAAGCGCATTCCGAAACACTTCGCAGAACGCGAAATTAGCTGACTGGTTGCATGGTATCTACACCTCGAATCTGGCCCATTTTGCATTCCACATCTGGTTGAGCATCCTTAGTCGCTGAGTGCTCTTGGCGAACTGTTGGCTTACCATCTCAACTTATTACAGCGTTGACCTTCATTCTTGTTGTTAGGAGGCGCACCTCCTAACGAGATAGCCAAGACACATCACACTACTTTGATCGACCGACCCAGCTCGGGTGGCATGGTCGCAGGCGGTGGCATGGTCCCACTCAGTCAATCAGATTGCAGCTGTGCAGTCGAACGCCTGTGCACTGTCTGGACTGTGTTTTCTCACGTTCTGTCTTGATGCTCCTTGTAGCGTGATTTGTTCTGACGACGTGACTGTCTTATATACCTGTTTCATTTAATTCGCTCTGTCTGTCGGTTATCTATGGTAACCGTTCCGTCTCATAAATTCAGAGCCCCCTGTGGCCTAGTTTGTCTCGCCCTGTCAATGAGCAGTGTTACCGCGTCTGTTCTCTTTTCTCGGTTCTGGGTCAAGCGATTGAGCGCGTAACCAAGACGACGATCCAATACTTGTACACTATCCCATCCTGTTTGCAAAGTCTGACGCGTACTAGGCTTTTGGTTATTGGACTTGTTTTAAACAGGCTGGAAATGCTACGCCCCAGTCTATGTGCCACTGTGTCCGGTTGCAAAAGATTGGCTTACATAAGAGCTCACATCAGTCTACTCAGTTTAGGCAAAGTATATACGCCGTGAAGACAATAGGTCGGTTAGTGAGTGCCATGCGTTTGTTGTCACAGACTTTAGGCTAACGAGGCTTACCATCTCGTGTATGTGTGCTTCCAACTTGGCTGCAGTCTAGGTTTGGCTGATAATGCCGGGGTTTGTGCATTCTAACGGTACGCAGACCATGTGCATGACATGATGGAAAAGTATTGCGGTACGAAACGTCGCAGTATCCTGGTACGATCGCGGACTCAAGCACCAGTTACTGAAATTGCTATCCGGAATTGGGCAACATAACAGCATCTAGAATACTTGGTACCTTGTATCTCACAGCAGCAAATGCCAAACAATATGAATGCCGTAGATTAACTAATAAACGCCAAAATGAAAAATACTTACTTTGACGCGCAAATCGAACGGTATTTCACAAACTAATCAAAATTCAGTTAGTAGTTCAGAAATTGTCGCTGCCTCATTAGGCCTTCCAGGCGATTCCTCACTGGAAAATTTGTCTCCATTCATGTCATTCTTTTTTCATCTTGCTGTTCCAACTGCATCCCTCACGCTCCGAGTATGGCTGTCGGTTGCCTTTTTGATTCAGATTGGGAACAGTCACCTGACTTCCATGGGAATTGGATTAATGGCACCGTTGGTCCATGGCCCAGTTCGACACAACTGGATACGTCTTGTTGCAAAGAATTGTCCAACGACGATTTTTTAGCCATGATTATATCGTCCGTGGGCGAATTTGTCAGTGAGTTCGACCGACCGTATGACAACTGAACAGTCGTAGATGTTTATATTAATCACACCATTTCAAAAATATTGTTTTCCGATTTATTTCATTCAGTGTGTTTTAGATTTGGTCATGTTTTACTTTCCCGTCAATGGTCCAGTTGAGTTGACAAATATCAAAACGAGGCTTATTTACCCTGTCAAACGGGTTGCTTGGACATGCGTTCGTGGTTTGCCTTGTACGTTTTTGTTCGTATGACTAACTCTTCCGTTAAACTGCATAATTTGACTGACCGGAGACAGTCGGTTCTCTTTGCTAACCGTTTTTGATAACAATATGAGTCAAGTATATTTTGTTTCTTTCGGACACCGTTCCAAACTCCAAAACTGTCAATCCCGGGTGACGCAGCTGAGTGATAGACTTTCTACTCACCAAGTATTTCCCGCAAATAAATTCATATAGTTTACAGGTTACAGAGCAACATTAGATGATTTATAAACACTGTCACAAATTGAACCGTTTCCAAGAGTCTGTCGTGCGTTTTTTGTCGTAATTTCCACGTACTGAAAGGCTTGCTCTACATGGTTGCGTGACATTTAGGCATCAACCAATCCTGTTTACTTGTATCGACCACCAAGGGTTCTTACTGCTTGTTTCCTAGTTTGAAAGAACCCCGGTTCTTAATTGCCTCATGATAACCCCTGCCACCGTTCAATGCCTTCCAGGTCAAGCTTCTGTTCTGAATTATTCAGTCTGAGTTTTAACAACCTAACACTATCCACTCAACGTGAGTCAGTGGTTTTCTTCGAAGGACGCGCATTGATGTATCAAAGTTGAAAGTGTTGGGAACAAAGTGCCCATCAAGATTCCACCGGACTATCTTCGGTGTTCACTTAAGTAAATGGATCAAGTCATCGGGAAGGTACTTAATCCTGGCTTTGCTAGTTTGGTTTTCATTAAGATCATGTTGACATAGACCTTCACACTGTATTTAAAATAGTTATACGTGACCCAGCCCTGCAGGTTTTTCATAGTGAACCGACGGTCACGGCGCTAATTCCTCTGCGGTCCCATAAGTGATAAGATTAGTTGGAAACTTTCTATGAACGTGTTAAAATTCTCACTTACCAACTTGATACTGTCAGCTTATTGTATTTTGTGATCTTTGTTGTTGAGTACCCAGTTCATTGCATCACTTGTGAGACATGTTAGGTCTGTTGTCAACGTGCTCATACTCCAAACTGTCATCGTTTTGTTCCACCTTCCATGTCGTGAGCAGTCTTATGGTTCCCGATTTACTCCTTGAGCAACTTGTAGAATGTAAACTGGGGTGCGCGTGCTAATGCGCGACGGCATACTAATGTCATACACTTCGTTGCCATGATCACCACGTGCGTTAGCCCACTTCTGTTTGGTTTATCTGCCTTATAATCTCCAATGCTTTGCATCATTTGGTCTGTCACACTAACTCCCTGATCTTACTTGGGACCTCTGCCTTGCCATTGAATTGCGTCAGCCTCCGTTTTTTTTGAGTTTACCGCATTGCCGTTTTCATTCACGCCGCAAAATCGAAACATCTACGAATCCAGTATGTATAATCGCAAACCTGTAGTGATGGCTAGGCGGGTATTCTAGAGGATACAACGAAATAAATACGATCGGCCAATGTATTCAGTAACCGAATGATTGACGATCGAAAACGAACAAGTTTTCAGTTGGTACAGACAGTAGTTGTCACAAAACAGGAAAATGGAATTCGGTAAGTTAAACTAGGGGCTGAAATCGTTTCAAACTTCTTGGATAAAAAATACAATTTAACCTTTTGTTTGGGAACTAGATAGAATTTCTACTCTTCTTAGGCTGTTACAAGAGGAATCAATTAAGTTGATGAAGGCTTCCAGTCAATAATCACTGACCAATTGTTCAACAACAAAGTTACGGGCACTGCTGTTTGATCTGTCTTAACAGGCAGTTTAATCCGGTGGATGTGGCCACTAAACACAAATGCTTATTGCCTCTGTTTCATTGCTTTCACAAATTTAATTTTTAGACGTCACCTTATGTCATTTCCTGTTC
Organism: Paragonimus westermani; assembly: GCA_008508345.1. Classification (NCBI taxonomy): domain Eukaryota; kingdom Metazoa; phylum Platyhelminthes; class Trematoda; order Plagiorchiida; family Troglotrematidae; genus Paragonimus; species Paragonimus westermani. The sequence continues at coordinate 168,604 of QNGE01000517.1, read as the reverse complement.
AGCTATCACTCTTAATCACAGGTCTTTTTAACCACATTGCATCGTTTGTCAACTAACGCATTGTCAAAACCGATACGGACTGCAATCCATGTTAGTCTACTTAAACATAATAAGTAGTACGATTACAACTGACAAATTACCCGTCATGGACTTTAATGCGATCATTTTACCATTCCCAGCGGGCGTCTGCTATGTGAAGTGAACTCCGTGCATTCATTTCTTCAAATACAATTTTGAGCTGTACAGGATATCAATATTTTGATAAATGCTATCCGCTGCTATCATAATGATCAAAGTTGACAAAGGACAACCAAATAGCAGATGTGATTCTGAAGAGACATTGACCGTTTACTTTGCAGCAATGAGTGTTCATCCCACCTAAATCGTGTTCGATTTATACAAGTGAAAAATTGTTTTTCGACACGGAACGTTATCAGTGTGCTCATTTTAATCACCTCCGTACTTAGGAGCTGTGATTCCACCTTTTCATTGTCTAGACTTATGAACTAGAGGTGACAGTCGGACCACACTTCGAACTGGTAAATGCTACTAGCTTCTGTTCGTCTCACAGTCTCGTTTTATGAGATTCTCTTGTAGTGCGCTGCTTGGGATAACAGGTTTCCAGCGGCAAGAGTCGCAATTGTTCCACCTTGTATGGTCTCACTCTTTGTGATAAACTGGTGATGGGGTAGATCGCAGCTGTGTTATCAGTGATGTTTACCCAGATCAACGCAACCAGGGGACGGTCTTTTCCTCTCCAGTGAATTCCATCTATTGGGAGCGTTACACGAACGGTAGTTCAGTTTTATCGAGCTTGTGTCAAGTTGGCCCGAATTATCTTTCAGTTACTTTTGTACTCCGTTGGGCTTTTTCTCTCGTCTCCCCATAGATATCCCACTCCTGGTACTTGTAATAGATTGCTTCGGACGGAAGATCACCATGGGATTATGGAACGGTCTCACCGGTTTTATGTTCTTTTTGCTTTACGTATGCATGTCGAAAGAGGCAATGACCGGAGTTCTGTTCATGGTCCGTGCTTTTTCTGCTGGACTCTTGAGTCTCACCTATCTATACACCACTGAGGTAAGACAACGACATTTTTTGCCGTTTAAGATCTAATGTAATGAGTTCAACGTGATTAGTTTCGCAAGTATGCTATATACGAAGAGGTGCATTTGTGAAACATGCAGGCTTCAGTTGAATTCGGACTAACGACAGGACTCGCATGCCTTTATCCTCTATATACCCTACTGGCTGAGTTACGACCCCCGGTCGAGTGTTTGGAGATTTCATCTCAAAACTCTCTCTCTCCCTCTCTGAGTACAGTATATCTTGTTTCTTAAACTGCGAAGGTAAACACCTATATCTGCATATTGATATTCAGACTTACTCAATTCAGCAGCCTGTGTAAAACCGGTAGATCTAGTATAAAGTGTGCATACCAACAATAGATGAAAACACCAACCAGATATATTCAGTTATTCACACACCAACAAGGCAATCAGATCCATAGCAGAGGATGTGGCTGGCTAATCTCGCCTGATTAACACTGTATCATTGGTCGCGACCATTTTTGCCTTACACGTATAAACTTGGGCTTGGTTTCGGCTCGAGTATGTGATAGTGCGTTGGTTATTGCCGTTAACGGTCTTTTTTTTAGTTGTTCTGTTTTGTGTATATTAAGTGGGAAAGTAGTAAAATGGAGGGTATTTGTGTGCTGCTGTGTTTCAACAAACGTGTTGGTTGACCGGTCATCCCGGATTCCTTTGGGGACAATGAGTTGTGTGACTTTACTATCACTTATGCACTGTGCATCGTCCTGGTTGATAAAAATACTAGTCACTGATCCGAGTGTATAATGTCAATTTTTTATCCACTCACATTTGATCGCAGCCTCCGCATTCAGATAAACTGTCCAACTAGCCTTTTTCGAAAAGAAGCACTAGACTCGAGTTTCGCTCTCTTTAGAGATCGTCACTAATGCATATCCTTGCCACGGCTCTGATGTAAACGAAACTCGAGTCGAGTGCTTTTTTTTCGCAAAAGGCTGATTGGGAAGTTTATCTGAATGCGAAGGCTGCTATCAAATGTGAGTGGTTTTTAACTTGAAAATAAATCAAATCCCCGACTACTCATCAGTAATCTAAAATATCTTCCTGCAGGTTTAATGAGATCAGTGATTTCGACCTGTCTCGGAAGTCCTAATCGCGGGGTTATCGATTGGAGTTAACAGGACAGTTACTGTGTCTTCTCTCGAGGCGATCGGACAACGCGATCATTGTTCACAAACGAGAGTGGTTGAGCGTTCAGATTTGACAATCCGGTCGTGCCTAATGTGAGGTCAATGACGCAGTGGTTAACACGGTTGCCTCATGATTGGAATGGCCGGAGTTCAAATTCCGGCCGTGGCAAGGATATGCACTACTAATGAGCTCTGATGAGAGTAAAACTCGAGTCTAGCGCATTTTTTTAAAGAGGTTGGCTGTGAAATCTATCTGAATGCGGAGGCTGCGATCAAATGTGAGTGATGGTCAACTTGAAAGTAAACCAAGTCCCCAACCATTCATCAGTGATGTCACGAATAATTCAAATGCCAGTTATTGATTTTAAAGCGTAAACCAATATTTACGAGATAAGTAGAAGCAAGCGGTGAACGAGATTTTGCAGGTCGAAGCTGTTGGCCAATAACTGTAGCGTTGCTGGAGTGGATAATCGTGCATTTTGTCGTGAAACATGCCCGAATATTTTGCCAGGGTAGCTTTCGCGTCTGAGCGCCTTTGTAAGCAATGGATAATCTACGTGACGCTTACAAAGACGGAAGTCTTCGTTTGTGTTTAGTGCAAGATACGTTCTTTTTTAGAATCGAATATCCCTATTGCTTCTTGGAACCCTCCGTGATGAACGACCTGATAAGCACGCCAGTGTATTGAGTTATGGTGTAAATGATTCGGCTTCTGTTTTCACGTTTTTGTAAACCCACCTACCTCGCAGGTCTACCCAACATCTGTTCGAGCGATGGCGGTTGGGTCATTCAGTTCCATTGCTCGACTGGGTGCCATTGTGACTCCTTACGTTGCACAAGTCATGATGCCTGAAGTTTCTCAGATTGGTGCTCTCAGTCTGTACGCTGTTGTCGGTATTTTGTGCAGCCTCTTGTCCTTCCTCTTGCCTATTGAAACCGCTGGCTCCGATCTGCCGGTGAGTATTTGCCAAATTCCTATTGACAATAGTGTGTGTGTTACCGTCCGTGTTCTGTGTCTCGCTTACTCCATTGTTATCTCAACAACTCCGTCCTAATTGTGTTTAATTGCCAGTACAAAAAAATACTCACCCCTTTTTTCCGACACTGTCTGAGTATGTCTTGTTGTGTGGGCATACAGAATTCGTGGGGTATCGGTCGCTTCTGTCACTGTATATTGTATCACAGTGATCTTCATCTCATGACTGAAACAACCGAGTGGCAACAGAGCTTCGTTTTCATTACACATCTACGCACCATATTCTTTCGTTTCTGGGGCTAATTAGTGACTGCGTGTTGCACCCTGGACCCAGGAATAAGTTAATGTAATCCCATGTGAATCATATGCTTGGTGTATCGTCATAATTTGTGGTGATACAAAGATCTCCATTTTTCCGATCATAAACTGCTCATTTTCTATCTTCATCAAACTGTTCAAGATTCCCACTAGCACGATTAGGTTTGCTGACTGTGTGTAACTTGAGTAGAAGACGACGCATTCAAATACCATGATCATCACACTAATCCGCTCAGCGGTTGTAGGGCACCCCATGTTAAGTAATAACCGCTATGCTGTTTTACCGTCTGCTCCATGGAAAGCAGGGTCACGGCTAGTGATTAAACACACACATCACCTTAACCAGAACTGCGTTTTTTGTATCCGAAAGGTTGCTAGTGGCAATGTCTAGGTTATTACGATAACTAGCACGTATCACAAAGTACACAAAAGTGTGCAAAGGTACTTGTTTCAACACAGTGGTCGTCTTGGTTCATATCCACTTGGTCCATGTTCGGTTGTGAGTGTATTCCGATTCTTGTCATCGATCCGTGGTTTCTTCGTGTTCAAGATGCATTTTTATTGTCCCTCTCGTGCGAACAATGGCATTACTTCTCTGTGTACGTAGTTAGACCACATACTACTCACCGCTGTCATGAACTGTTCACCGCATGTTTAAAAAAATGGGAATTACTTGTTCTGTTTAGGCAGAGAAATGGTTCCTGGTTCTTTTTGGCATCTGCGTTAAAAGAGGTTGCTGGAAGTTTCAAAATTATCATCACATTTCCTCTATTGTGCGTGTTGCGTTTGCATAAATCATTACAAAACGCCTCCCTTTCTGTAGACTCAAGTAGTAGGCTAAATAGATATCCATTTTTTCGGAGACGTTGTATCACCCTTGGTTCTTGTGCTACGTCTACCGAGTAACAGCTGACGCAACGTGATTTTCCGCACAAAATGTTCAGGTGCATTTTAAATCGTTATCGGGAGTCAATTGGGCACATGCCCAAGTATGTCTGGCTGCTACCCTCCACCTTTAGTGGTGTATCACAGCTACGAATTTTACAATACTCTGAGAGATTTTCGTGTTTTTCGGTATTTACCTTGAAGCCTTCACCTCATTCTCGTCTATCTACAAGGCGGAGTTAAGAACTATGTGGCTTCGGTTCGTAAAACGGTCTTCTGTTTCGACACTTACTATTCGCCTTACCGGATTGCTTCAAACTTGAAAGAGGGCCATCGTGGGCTGTGTTTATTTTTGAAGTAGGTAGAAGAAGCATGATGAATAGCATTTATGGTTTGGACTCTCGTGGCCGTAGTCGACTTAAAAGGATAATGTAAGGTGGACAGTCGGTCTCTATCAGTATTTTGGTAGGTGAGTTGAACTGTGAACTTTCGTTTGACTTCCAGTCAAGTCATAATAAACGACCCAGCCATACTGCTCGTGAATGGACAGACAGGCTCACGCCGTGGTATTGTACACACAAGTGGCTCACCTAGTGATAACATTTCCACTCGTGTTTTTATCTCTTAAATTTCGTGGAGGTCAGGGTTGCAACCAGCTTATTTTGTGAATTTGATTGACATGTTAGCTGCTTCGGATTGACCCACTTTCCATTCGAACATCGAACACGCATTTCACATTTCACAATCGGCTACCTTTACTTTCTCCCTCTTCTACAGCAAAGCTCCGGTGACGATCAGCAACGTTTACCGTTATCTACCACTTTTATTGAGCTTTCCTATATGCCTTTTACCGGTGATGGGCTATCCAGTTAATCAAACTGATTTGACTAGCTCTTCCCTATATTATTTGTAAGTGTCCATTGCGTTCTGCTTACTCAATCTCACACTTGGCTGCTCATAGACGCATTTTAAAATAATGGAACAGCTTTGAATTTCCTCAGGAGCTTATCTGTTGGCTGCACAGCTTGCGGTTGCATGTGCCCTCTTTTTGCCAGCTTACATGATTGACCCTGATTTGCATGCGGAAGAGTACTTGACTGCGAGTTGTTTATCTGTTTAAATTACTGTTTAAAGCCATGATTTCGGTTTGCACATTTTACCCACGTGCAATTTGCGTTTGCGATTCTCTCGGCAAGCGTTTTGCAATTGTGATTTTTGTGCCGTTTATGAATTTATACTCGCGAATAGTTGTTCAGTCACTAAAGTGTCCTTCATGCACATTTGTTCCCAGAATACTGCTGATGAGCTTTCGGTTGGGCAGTCGAAGTGATAACCACTAGATGACAAGAAAATTTACCTAACCGTGTCAACCGGCATGCTTTGCAAATCATCCGCATCCCCATAACACAGCGCATCCTCTCATGCAGCCAGCTTGGCCGCCAAACATCGACTGGCGCTTTCCCCTCTATCTGTCGAATTCGGCTAACTGACAACGTTTATACGTGAATGTTCGTTTTTTGTGCTTGACCATCTATTTCTGTCCTCTGGAAATGCTCCATGTCGTGAATCCAATTCGCCTTCGCTTTCCGTCCATACATATCATGACAGTTTTCACAACATTTATGAAGTGTTCAATACCCTTTTTCTTTGGTCAACTCTACGTTTTTTTACGGAATGTGAAGATTCGGCGCTCGTTGATGGGGATCCAGTTGGTTTTTCATTTTATTTCAATGTCCCTGTCACGTGTTTTATTGGCTGTGACATTTGCGTGCTCTTGTTCCGTGTCTTTTAGAATGAAATGTGAAATTCAGAGCTTTCTGTATTGTCTTTTACTTTCTCGATTTGTAATGAATATTTTTTGCACCATTGTTTCGTTATTAACACTGGCAGGATTAATTAATCTACGCTATTCCTGTGACTATGAGTGGATCCAGTGTAACAACCGCAGTCTGATGGAGTGGCATGGGGCTTAAAAATAACACCGTCGAACAATAGCCGACTCTCAGCTAGAGCATGGAGGACAGAAGATTTGTACGACTTTCGACTCACTACGGTTTTCAGCACTACCGATCGCCTAGATGACCCTAGTTAAATGTCAGTGCCTTTTTGATTGGTCTGTCTTCCACGTGATCCCCGTGTTTTCACTTGACCGGGCACCATCTCGTGAACAGCGTACACTGCCAGACAAAAAGGTAAAAATGCAGCTAATGTGAAATAACTTTCGGTGTGGTAGCGATAGAACTTTACTGCCGTGAAGTCTCCACACCCGCACTCTTCAATCCAGACGGACAGAGCCAATTTATGGCTCAACAAGCCGCGTTCTACAATCTGAAGATTTGTAACCGACTGGCAAATATTTTTGCTTCTGTGGTCAGATATACCCTTTTCAAGTGAACCATGTGAAGCCAAATAGGTGAAGGAGGGTCATGTACAGAATTGTGTAAGAAATAATGATTAGATGAAGGAACGGTATTCACTAAGGGCCAGGCAGGTAGCCGGTGTAATCACAATCTCCTAAAGCGACAACACATGGATCTAGATTAATGATTGCGAAGATGAGGCTTGACAGAGTGCTGTGAATGATATGGCTCACATCTTTGGAAAACGATAAGGAGGATCTGCGTTCTTTACTCTCTATGTTGGCTGATCACTATTCCCATTTGCACGCTCACCAAGTTTTTATGGTCTTCCTCACCGTTCGTATTCGTCGAAGCCGAGTAATTACTAATGTAGCTTCTCTGACCGATGTATCTCCGTCCATTTCCTCGTTAGCCTGCTCTCCTCTTCGTGTCTTCCTGTTGATCAGTGTTATCTAGAGAGTGTTATCTACAGAGATCAAGCATGAAGAGAGAAATGGTAACTTATCAGACTTTGTATACAATCCCCTAGTTCAACTGGACTCTTCGCTTGAGACGTTTCCGCCGCTACAAAGGCTAAATTTGACAGTCTCATCTCGTTTTTCTATGAATAATTTGTATTAAAAACATGGTCTGAAAATGAATGTTGAAAAATCAATCCGTTCTGACACCATCAGCCGGATTGTATCACAAGCTGCGCCTTGTATCAAGATGTGGTTTGGTGAGTTCGTCGGTTGATAACGCTGGGTCCATTGTGAATTATCGTCGTAGCGATTGATTTCCGCGTATCAACTTACTACTCTAGAACCTACAGGATGGACGGTTGGTACCAGACTACCAAGTTTCATACTGCTCAGCGGGATTTCTTTGTGAATGTGACAGCTACTTTGAATTGTACGCCACCTGAACTCTATCGCAGCTTTCGTATTCGGCTGACTCATTCGTAAAGAAACGCAAGACTCCTGTTTTGTTCTTAAAATTCAACAGTGATGCAATTCCTTGTCCGGACCGAAATTAATACTTTTGTAGAGGACTGGTACGTTTCTGTCTAGAATCGTGCCTATTCTCCACAACAATTAAATCAGAAAAACTGATTATAGGACAACGACGTTTATCGCAAAGAGACCGGGAAAGCGAGCTGTATGCAAAACACAACAGAAGCAAAGCGCAACAGACCAGTAGCTAGCGTCCGGAAGGTGCAATTGTAATTGTGACCTTGGGCGGTCGAACCTACGAGAAAACCCAGACATGCAACCAAACAATATCAATAGTGTCAACGGTCAAAATAAATAGCAAAATAGTTGGAATACGTGGCAAACCAAGAATGTCTCTACAGACGTCCCCCCCTAGAAGGCTTCACACTTGAAGGCCTTCGACAAAAGCAAAAGAAAATGGAGCTAATGACATCGAAGTTACCGCGGGTTGAGTGGGGGACCAACGTATTAAAGAACAGCTACGTATGCCACGTTGAAGAAGGTTGGTAACGGTGAAGAGGGGTCGGTCTGCTTGCAATATCCGGAATTGTCCATGCGTCCCTAAGGTGGTGCTGTCGGAGCGGGCTACCCAACCCACCAAAACTCGAGGAGAAAAAGATGGGAGGTAGGCTTTCCCCACTGCTGCAACGACAGACGGGAGTGTGCTCTCCCCCCACCGTGCTCTGCGCGTCACCTGTAATATAGAAAGAAAATAAGTATCTGGCGAGCAAAAATTATGTACAGGCTCACCATGTAACCTTCTAGTGTTTGCTGCACGTCAAGTATTGCTTTACAAAATGTTTTTTGTCGTTTTTTGTTTTGCGATTTTTTTTTTCTTTATCTCTGAAATGAGAAGGTTAGTGGAGGAGAAAAACTATGTATAATAAACGATGACTAAAAAACGGGCTGGGAAGTGGACGTGACGTCCTGATCGCGTTTGACGTGGGGCAGGTGGCGTGGAGGCAACTGGTGAAGAGGGCGGTGTGGGGGTGGGCGTTGCCACGGATGGCTGCGAAAGGACTCGGGTGATATCGTCATCTACATACGCGACCTTCAGGCGATCGATGGAGACGGTGTCGCAACGACCATTACGATCGATTGTGAAGTGCTTGGGTGTTCGCCGAAGCACCTTGAAGGGGCCCGAGTAAGGAGGCTGCAGTGGCTTGCGTACTTCGTCGCAACGGACGAGTACATGTGAACAAGTGGCCAAATCCTTGTGCATGTGCACTGGCCTGTTCTGTTCACGAGGAGGTGTGGGCTGAATTTGTCGCATGTATTGCGACAGTGTCGAAGCAAAGTTCGAAGGAAGGGAAGAAGTTGGAGGAGGGGGTGAAACAAATTCACCGGGCAAACGCAGCGTACAGCCATAAAGCAGTTCTGCTGGTGTGCTTTGGAGGTCGGCCTTCAGCGTGTTTCTGATACCTAAAAGTACTAAAGGGAGTACTTCGCTCCATACCTGACTAGTGGTGGCACAAAGTGAAGCTTTAAGCTGCCTATGGAAACGTTCCACTAAACCATTCGAGGACGGATGGTATGCCGTGGTGCGAATGTGCCGGCATCCAAGAAAGTTCGTCATAGCTTCGAATGTTGAGCATTCGAAATGCGAACCGCGGTCCGTCGTAATGGTTGTAGGGCATCCGTAATTGGCCACCCAACGTTCCAAGAAGGCGTTCACGACAGCCTCGGAGGAGCAATTCCTAAGTGGGATGGCATCCGGCCATCTTGAAAATCGGTCAACACAGGTTAGGATGTAGACGTAGCCACGTGAAGGTGGCAGGGGTCCAACTAAATCCAAGTGAATGTGCGAAAACCTGGCATCTGGGAGACCGAATGAAGAAATTGGGCTTCGTGTGTGCTTATGCACCTTGGAACGTTGGCATTGCAGGCAAGCGCGTGCCCAACTACGAACGTCCGAGCTGACTTTAGGCCAAACAAACCGATCCGTTACTAGCTTAACTGTAGCTCGAATACCAGGGTGCGAGAGATTATGAAGCTGGTTGAAGATAGCACGCCTGTATGCTAGTGGCACTACAGGTCTTGGAATACCTGTAGTCATATCGCAAAGAATAGTTCCATCTGCATTAGGCAGCGGAATGGTGCGCAGCTTTAAGGAGTAGCGTTGCAAGGAAGCTTGAAAATCAGGCTCTCGCGCCTGGGCTGCAGCTAGGTCGCTAAGGTCAACGGAAGCAGGTGTGACTAGGGTGGCGTGGACGCGTGAGAGAGCGTCGGCGACAGGGTTGAGGGCACCTGAAACATGCCGTATGTCGCAGGTAAACTGCGAAACATAGTCCAGGTGTCTGATCTCCCTGGGGGAGTACCTGTCTGATGAAGATCCCAGTGCATACACCAAGGGCTTGTGATCAGTAAACACAGTGAAGAGGCGACCTTCCAATGCATGACGGAAATGGCGTATACCCAGGTATATAGCGAGTAGTTCTCTTCCAAACGTGCTATACCGGGATTCGGCTGGTAACAAACGTTTGGAGAAGAAACCTAAGGGTTGCCACTTGTCATCAACAAACTGTTGCAATACGGCACCGACAGCTACACTTGAAGCATCAGTAAAAAGCGAAAGCGGGGCTTGAGGGTTTGGGTGGGCTAAAAGAGCAACATTGGATAGAGCTTTTTTAAGCTCTACAAAAGCAGTGCGTGCTGCGTCCGTAAAATTGAATTTACGTGTACCGCCTCGGAGTAGGTCCGTGAGGGGTTGCAGAAGTTGCGCACAATGAGGGATAAAACGCCGGTAGTAATTAACTAAACCGGTAAAACGACGAAGCTGTCTAAAAGATGTAGGCTCAGGAAAATCATTGACAGCACCTACCTTTGCTGGTAGAACTTGGATGCCAGAAGGTGAAATAATGTGGCCTAAAAATTCTATGCTATCCTTTCCAAGTTCGCACTTAGCTGGATTGACGGTTACCCCGTGTTGGGCTAACCTGGCAAACAAGGAACGTAGATGTTGCACATGTTCTTCTTCGGAAGAACTGGCCACCAATATGTCGTCTAAGTAGGGGTAGACGAAATCCAGGCCTCTGCATACTTCGTGGATAAAACGCTGGAAGGTTTGTGCAGCGTTTGTAAGGCCAAATGGCATTCGAAGGAATTCGAACAGGCCAAAAGGCGTGATGACGGCCGTTTTGGGGATATCCGCCTCCTCTACTGGGATCTGGTGGTAAGCGCGGACCAGATCAATCTTACTGAACAAAGTTTTACCAGAAAGACAGGCTGTCAGATCCTGGATGTGCGGGATAGGATACCTATCAGGGATTGTGACCTTGTTGAGGCCACGGTAATCGCCACAAGGGCGCCAATCACCTGACTTCTTGGGAACCATATGGAGTGGGGAAGCCCATGGACTTTTAGAAGGGCGGATTATTCCTAGTTCGAGCATGTGTTCAAACTCCGCCCTAGCTATTTTAAGTTTGTCCGGGGCCAGACGTCTTGGTCTACAGGAGACTGGTGGTCCTTTAGTTCTAATGTGATGAGTGCAAGTTGAGGTGACTGGAAGAGGTTCGTTCGCAGACCGAACGAGCTGTGGGAAATCTAAGAATAAGGATGCGTAAGGCTGAGGGATTTCAGGCTGAAGAATAAGAGGACTGATGGCCTCTGAGTATGCCTGGGTGCCGCTGATGCTAATTTTTGTACGGGAATCGACCAGTTTACGTCTTCGCGTATCGACCACGAGGTCGAAATGCTGAAGAAAATCAATTCCCAAAATAGCGAAAGGTACGGCTGCAACTGTGAAAACCCAGCGAAATGTTCGCCGGAGGCCTAGGTCAAGCGTGAGTGAGCGTTGACCATAGGTGGGAATGGGTGTGCCGTTAGCAGCACGAAGCATCGGTAGATAAGAGGGGGTCGCCTCGCCGGATCTTGGAGGAATCACGCTGACTTCCGCCCCGGTATCAACCAGGAACGTGATTCCCGTGCTTGAATCCTTAATGTGAAAGAGGCGACTGTTAGGGAGGGTGCCGGCCGCGTTTGTCGCCATTACGGGCCGGCTTGGGAGTTTCCCTGGTTGAAGTATTTACAAGGGGCGACACAACGCTTCGCCCGGTTGCCGAACTTGTTGTGGTACCAGCACAATTCGCCAAATGCCTGAGATTTACGCGGAGACTTACTCCGACGTCGACGCGAAGGGGATCGTGTCTTGAGGCGGGCGAAATCTCGCCGAAGAGCTGCTATCTCCGCCCAAACCGTGCGCCAATCATCGGGTGGCGGACGAGATGAAAGCTGTGGAGGTGAAAAGTTTGGGGTCTCGGGACCCTTTTCCGTACGATTCGTCACTGCTGTAATGGAGACAGGGGAGACAGTGCAAAAACGATCCTGAATCTCATCAGCGAGTTGTGCTGCGTCCAACAAGGACGGGGACTTGGCTGCTGTGAGAATAGCTTGCGTGTTAACCGGAAGGTGTTGCATCCACAACTCCTTGAGGAGTGTCTCATCCGTGGATGAGGGGCCCAGCAACTGTTGCATTTGAAGCAACAAATCAGACGGTCGCTTATCTCCCAGTTGCAGATCCCTAAAGAGCTGTTGTAGTCGAGATCTATCAGAAGGCGTGACCCGTTTGATGACGACTTCCTTACGGGCTTCATATCTATATTCGCCGGGTAAATTCAGCAGGAGGTCACGCACTTGCATCGTGACATCCTTGGGAAGCCTGGCCAAGAGTTGGCTAAATTTAGCCTGATCTGTCGTAACGCGCTGATTGCAGAACTCCGCCTCTAAGTACATGAACCACAAAGCGGGTTCCATACCTAGGAACTGGGGAACAGTAATTGCGACTGCTCCGACTTTCGGCTTCTGTTCAGGGTCCATTGCAAAAATAAGGCAAAACTTAATGTATATATATACTCTAAAAGAATCAACGAAAATTTACGTATATATATATATGAACAAATAAAATTAGGTAGACTCCCAAAATTGAAAACGGTTTACCGCAATTAAGAGGTTTCGGGTTGAAATAATTTGCGGCGGTCAACCGGAAAAAAATTGCTGAAAAGAATGGATTAATAATCGGGCTCACCGAATTGTAGAGGACTGGTACGTTTCTGTCTAGAATCGTGCCTATTCTCCACAATAATTAAATCAGAAAAACTGATTATAGGACAACGACGTTTATTGCAAAGAGACCGGGAAAGCGAGCTGTAAGCAAAACACAACAGAAGCAAAGCGCAACAGACCAGTAGCTAGCGTCCGGAAGGTGCAAGTGTAATTGTAATTGTGACCTTGGGCGGTCGAACCTACGAGAAAACCCAGACATGCAACCAAACAATATCAATAGTGTCAACGGTCAAAATAAATAGCAAAATAGTTGGAATACGTGGCAAACCAAGAATGTCTCTACACTTTGGACCTCGCGTTTGTGAGATCAGAACGCTAACCACCGCTCGCATTTGGTACGACTGAGTGCTCATTTTCAAACGCCCAACCATAATTCTGTGTTCATAGTGTTAAACTTACCTGATCATTTGGACAGTGGAATAAATAGACACCTCATTCAGTCCTACCGATAACCCTGCAATCAGGACTTCGAAATCGCGTTGAACCTACTCTCCTTGTTGAACCAGTAAAGCATAAGTTATATCGTTATCAGATCTTCGGTGACTCTAACCATTTCAAATTGTTATTCGTGTCTACTCCTTTTGCAATTTTGGCATGGAGATCATAAGTCTACTTCCCAAACGTTTTGGATCGCTGTCTATAACAAATTTATCCTCTTCGTTGTATACTGGTAGAGTCATGACTTGTCGACGTCTGTGGTTCACCGAGAATATTTTGTTTGCTTTGCAAAGAGCCTAACACATTACTGTTTCAAATAACCCTCAAAGTTGGCATGAATGTGTGCTCCTTTGCCTTTCACGTATGGTCTCAACCCTCGTTGCTATTTTTGTCATCCCACCTACACTCTCCAGTTTGATTGAAGCCTCGTTTTTCTGTTTGGACTTCTGTCTGATTCACTTCTCAACCTTGCTTCCTTATTGGCCACAAACGCAATAAATGTGAATCCGTTTGTGACCGTGGTCTATTTAAACGGAGTAATATAACGAAGTTCCGTTTGAAAGCTGGTTTTCTTTCTGTCTTCATGCGCTAGCCTCGGACAGTTGGGTTGGCTGGGAAGTACCGAGTTCGTCGTTTATACTCCATCGTCCGTTGTTTACCGTCTTCATCCGTTGTTCTGTCATTTGCCGTGTTATTCGCAGTGTCGCTAGCCGCTATAATATGTTATTGTTGGGTTACTTGCTCATAGACCGTAGGCCCAGTTGCAACACTTTGGCAACCGGATCTGGTAATTTTCAGTTGTGGTTTGCGAATTCGTTGTTTAGGACATTTTCTAGCGCGGCAGGTCAAGCTAACCGACGTCCTTACTGACCGTTCGTCTACATCGAAAGTTACCACGCTGGCGTCTGCCTGTGGGAAACAATTAGTTGGCGCCGCCACACGTGACATCACCGAGTTTCGCTACGATGTCCAGGTTACCTTGACGTTTGGTGCCTGGTTCAGACAGTACGAGGATCTCTTCATTATCGATTTCGGTAGGCAGGATGAACCGTGGAAAGTCCGTGTCCTCCAACGCAAACTTGGTACAGTCGAGCACGAGAATTTTGTCAACTCCATCCTTCTCAATAACCCTTGCGGTAGAAAATGGTTGAGACGCTGCGGTCCATCTTCGGTGATCGGCCCACTTCGCTCAGCACAAAGCACCAGCGTCTGAAACTGTTCAAGTCTTTCGACGACAACTACGCCATCTATGCCAGCGTGGTCAAGCGCGTATGTCAGAGTTTCCAGCTTGGTTCGTCTACCAAAAACCAACTCACATGTCTGACGTTCGTCCGTGGTCACCACTCTCCGAAAGACGCAGATACCCGCAATTGTCTGCCGAACGATGCCGAGCAAGATCGTACGACGGCTCTCCAGATTCTCACACCTGATTGTCAACTTCTCATTCATCGTGAACACGAAGCCACAATAGTCCAGCACGGCACCGGTGCTGTAAACGCAGTATGTTCCGGCTTATTCACGCACGATTCAGGAAATGGTACGCGAACCCATGATCTCCCAAGGCATCCTGGCCCTGAATCACTTCCTTTAGGGCGCGGCTCAGATTCTCAGAGCTCAAGTGCCGACAAGTCACTTACCTTCCTGTGCAGACGTTGCGACGCCTGACAATTTCGCCGTGACTGTCCATTCAGACTTCACCGTTGCTCTCGGTGAAGCTAACTGGGGCTCAAAGGACTTGTGTCGAACCCAGCGGATTGACACTGGTTCCTCTAAATCTGGGCCAGAACACGACTTCAATTTCAACGAGAGGATCAGCTCCAAACCTGTTGACGGTTCCTTGATCCAGCTGATTACCTTCCAAATCGGCGTTCCTGCTAAGCGGAAGTTCGGTTGTAGTTGGACCCCGAATTTGAGAGAGCGTTTGTCCGACTCTCAATTCCGCAGACGTTTCAGCCCGCCACCAGCGCTTGTGGCGACCTTCTGCAATTGACTGGCCCATTCCAGTTTTGCGTCTCATTTCTAGGAACGACTTATAACGGTTCCTGCTACTCCTTTGGCTTGAACTTCAGTTTGCCGGGGCTCGACTGACCAGAACAACTTAGTCTGGCCGATTTCTCGTTTTGAAGAATGTGCAACAACCGTTTCGTTTACGACCGGAGAAACGCCCGTTTTCCCTCAATCCATCAAAAACCTTGAATTTACTTTTGATATGGTTTGCTGTCATCTCGACCGAGAGAACCTTTGGGCTTTCTAGCAGACACTGCCACCCACAAGTGGCTCTCCAATTCACTCCCTCCTTGGTTTGGTCCCCCACTATGGTTCGTTTTTACCCCCGTTACATAAAATCCGGGCCCCGCCCCACCATCTGCTGGAGAAAGACGCATCTTGCCATTTGTCTGCCGACTATGAGACCACATTGGTTCAGCTGAAATCCATATTTAGCTCCCGACCCACTATAACTCCAAGCTGCTAGTCGTCATGCTTCCAACCATGGTGTTGACGTCTTCTTCCTCCATATGTTTCCTGACGGATCTAAAAAGAAGCCATCACGCATAACTCCAAAACACCAACAGTTGCTGAGGGTCTGTCCGTTGGTGTTCGCAATGGAACTGGTTCCAAAAGCTGATCTGTGGTCGGCCTTTCACCCTATCCACGAGCTATAAGCCACTGCTGTCCAAAAAAGGGCATACCAATGCATTCCACCAACCGACTTCAGTGCCGGCAATCATTTTGCTCTGATATGACTTTAGGATCAAGCACCGGAAGACAGAAGTTTATGCAGGCCGATACTCTCTTCACACCATATCGAAGTCGCGATAGCTAAGGCCGTTACTAGATGATTGCTCGAAGAACTAGTGAAACCGAAAACTACAGCTACGAGTTGCACTAAGTTGTTCATCATTACAACACCCCTCTAAGGGGTACCTATTAGTTGATGAGTTAGAACTTACACATTGCTTACTGCAGCATTCACAGCCACACAACGACATGTAATTTGAAACCTCAACTTTACCCCCTATTGATGTTAGCAAATGTTTTCAACAATAACCGCACCATTGCCAAACTAGTCAACTGTCTTGCTATTCAACACCTGCATGTTAACCGAATGTTCAAATAGTATGTGTGGAGACTAAGTGAGGCGTGTGAAAGACAAGAAATGCTGGAACATTGGTATTCCCTTCCCCTTTAAGCATCGGTTCCGGTAGATAATCAAAAATATTATCTGAGCCATTGTTTGTCGTCCGTCAAACGTATGGAACACTTGAGGGCTTGTCCAGAGCGCACTTAGATTGCAAGAGGTCGAAACAGCTGTACATGTGTATGTACATTGTCTACGGATGGTCTGATGGCGGAAGAAGCTGTTGATTTTGGCAATGTTTGTTGCGTTATTTTGATATTGCTGAGGATTGCTTAATGCTGAAAGGTGTCCCGACGCTCTACTCCCCACCCCAAATGAGATACATTACCCCTCCTTGTTCTTACACAACCTACTTTGACCGTTTCCTCAACCCTGTAGAGTATTTCCTCTTGGTTTTGTTCACTAACGATGCTTCACCATTGTACAACAACGTTTTTGCGTCATCTCTGCAGGTTGTTCAAATTGATTAAAAATGACCTTGCAATTGCAATAAAGTTTCGTGCACGCACGCCTTTCTGCTCTTCTACCTGTGGCGTAGTTGCTTGACGATACTACACGGATCCCATCCAGTGTTAGCTCCGTTGTACTCCGAACATCGTCGCAGCACCGACCGCGTTTCAGCCACTCACAGTAATCTCGGAATATCCTCGCATCCTGGATACTGGTAATTTGGGATGTTGCTGTGGTGGTCTTCTTGGACCGGTTTCTGTGAGTCAAGCTTTTTTTCCTATAACTTGCTAAACCCCCGTAACTGTCCTGTTGCATTCTATCATTTTTGGTTACTGAACTCGGTGAAAAACGTCTGCATTCACTTAGGGTGGTCTGAGACTGTTTTGAAACACTACAAATTGGTGAGCCCGAATTAGTCGATTTCTCACATTTTCCCGTCTTCATTATCCGGCGAACTGGTTGTTTCCCCACCTTGTGTGTATTTCTTTTTTCGGCTTCCGGTTTGATCACCACCACTTCCTCATTGCCTCTTTAACTTTGCGTGTTAACTGTCGTCCGCTGCTGCTCTGTCCGACTACGACGATTCAACTGAGTAGCTGACCGCATCCGTGCACATCAAACTGTCTGAATTTGGAGTCAGTAACCCTCGTTTGTGGTTCGGACGAGTTGAAGCTCTTTTTCAAACGAGGCGCATTAGGTCACAGACCATGATGTACTTCTACATAGTTCAGTCCATCCCTACTGAAATCGCCGAAGAGGTCTCGGATCTTATTGACAACATGCCTGAAGACCAGCCGTACGATAAGCTGAAAGACGCCTAACTTAGCAGGGTAGGTGTTTTTGAACAGCCGAAGCTAGATCAACTATTTTCCAAAATTGGGCTAGGTGACCGTAAACCATCCCAGCTGCTACGACACATGAAACAGCTTCTCGGAGGTAGGAAGATGGATGACACCATTTTTCGACAGTTATTGATAAAAAAATCTACCATCATCAACTCGTGAGATTCTGGCTACATTCAGCAGTGCTGTGCCTATAGAGGAGCTTGCAGATGCAGCTGACAAAATGTTGGATGTTCAACGTAATTCTCAGTTAGTAAACACAGTCGTTAACCAACCTCATGACGATTTGCGACATCAGGTGACATGTTTGACCAAACAGGTCCAGTCATTGGTTCACTCTCTGCAATCTTGGTCGCGCAGACCACGCAGTCGAGCTACAACACCCTCCCGACGTCCAACGGCACTAGCACACAACAACCATAACTATTGTTGGTATCATCGTACTTTTGGCCACCGAGCAAAGAAGTGCACTCAGCCGTGCACATTCACTACTTTACCGACCGCACAGGGAAACCCAGTGACCGGCCAGTAATGTTTACGGCTGTGCCTGGTGTCTCCTTCAAATGTCGTCTTTTCTGCATCTCAGACAGATCTACAGGTAACAACTTCCTAATCGACACCGGCGCTCAGGTAAGTGTAATTCCATGCACTGTAGGCGACCGACAGCGATGTAAGCCCATTTTCTCCTTAGAAGCCACTAATGGAACCCCGATACACAAGTACGGTCGACGTTCGCTCACTCTCGACCTTGGACCACGACGTCAGTTTCGCTGGATTTTTCTGGTAGCAGACGTTCAGACCGCAATTCTGGGTGCCGATTTCCTATCCCAATTTGGTCTCTTGGTTGATATTCAGCACCACACGCTTTTGGACAGCTTGACTTCCTTGAGTGCTAAATGCAAATTAACCACCATGATTTCCATCGGAGTCCATATGGCGGTGCCCAAACCCTCAATGTATTCCAGGCTGATCCAGCAATACCCGCAGCTCATAAATCCGTCGTATCACCCACATTCTTTGAAACACGACGTTACACACACCATTGTGACCAAGGGACATCCAGTGACCGCTCGCCCCAGACGTCTCCCTCCCGAAAAGCTGAAGATTGCCAGGGCGGAATTTGACCACATGCTTCAACTTGGCATTATCCGTCCATCCAGGAGTGCATGGTCTTCCCCTTTACATTTGGTTCCTAAGAAAACACCGGGTGATTGGAGACCGTGTGGTGACTTCCGAGCGCTCAACAATGCCACCGCACCAGACCGTTATCCCATTTCCCACATCCACGATTTTTCCTTCTCTACATTCTAAATGTGTTCTCTCTAAAATCAACTTGGTGCGTGCATATTACCTAATTCCCGTCGCTGAGGAAGACATAACCAAGACCGCGATCACGACTCCCTTTGGTTTGTATGAGTTCCTTCAAATGCCCTTCGGACTTCGAATGCAGCCCAAACATCCCAGCGTTTCATGGATCAAGTTGTACGTGGTCTAGATTTTGTTTTCGTTTACCTCGACGATGTGTTAGTTGCCAGTCGTTCCCCCGAAGAACATGAAGCGCATCTTCGTCTTTTGTTGGAGCGGTTGAATAAATACGGGATTTCCATCAATTTAGCAAAGTGCGTTTTTGGCGTCTCGTCTCTTTAGTTCCTTGGAAATTTGATAGACGCAACTGGCATCAAACCCTTAGACACCAAGGTGCAAGCGCTGCAAGAGTACCCCATTCCTGATTCCATCAAAAAACTTCAACGGTTTATTGGAGTTGTTAACGGATACCGTCGTTTTATTCCTCACTGCTCACAGCTTCTGAAGCCATTAACCGATCTGCTACGTGGTTCTAAAACGGGCGTTATTTTAAGTCCTGAAGCGCTACAAGCGTTCAACGACGTTAAGGAAGCGCTCAGCGAAGCGACGTCTCTTGCTCATTTTAATCCAGAGTCCACCGCTCATCTGATCATTTCCACTGACGCGTCTAACCATGCTGTCGGTGCAATGCTCCAGCAGTGCGTAAGTGGTGAATTGCAACCAGTCTCATTATAATCACAAAAGCTATCACCCGCTCTGGCTAATTATAGCACCTTCGGACGTAAGCTGCTTGCTATTTACTTGTTATCACCCGCTCAGGCTAATTATAGCACCTTCGGACGTGAGCTACTTGCTATTCACTTGTCCATTAGACATTTTCGTCATTTGTTGGAGGGAAGGAACTTTACCGTTTTAACAGATCACAAACCTTTGATATACCCCTTCAATGTCAGTCAGGATAAATATTCTACTCGCGAAATTCGACATCTCGATTTCATAGCGCAATTCACAACGGATATCCGACACGT
>QNGE01000517.1:88970-146705 GCA_008508345.1 Paragonimus westermani | reverse complement strand
CATATTTTTCCTTGAGTAACTTATGATTCCCGTCGTTTCTCGATGCATGAACAGTCGTTTTGCTCTGATCAAACCGATGAACATTTGTTTGAGTGAGCTCAACCCGTTTTTAGTCCACCATTTGTGATCGGTGCCTGGTTGCTAATTTGTTGTGCAGGCACTTTCTTTGATTTATGAGGATTTTCACATTCGAGGTGAGAGAAAATTTTCGTGTACATTGGTTCAATTAGTACCGTATTGAATCCAGTTATTACGAGCGCCTTCTTGTTAACCGTTTCAATGACACATTAACTCTGCCTTTGAATATTGAGAGGCATTTACTGGATCAACAGATTACACGTAACTCGGTGTAAACTTGAATCGTTAGCGAACGATTCAATAGTGGCTAATAGTTGGTTTCCCTAGTAGAATCCAGGATGTGCTTCGAGCCATTGTCCTTCTCGTTCACGAGTGGAACGGTCCAGCAGAACACGACGTAGGAAGGAGGCGCCCTGCTCAAATCGGAGAATAAAGCAGGCCAAGTTGTTCCATGGTTTCAAAGTCCCCTATTTCCCCTCTATATTCATTTTTAGGACTGAAGCACAAGATCAAAGTGTATCCGCAGGCTAGCAAACACGGTGTAATTTGCTCACTATCTTGTTGATGTTGCTTGCTCAGGGGAATCTCAGTTTTCTGTCGGTTCATTCACCGTCTTGTTTTCTTGCTGTCTTTCAAAGTTTTCATGAGTTTTTAACTCTGGTTTTGTTTACTGCCGAACGACCGTACGATCACTATAATTTTATTGCACCACTGGGGACGAACAATTCCACGCATCTGAAGACTCGGAGATGAGGTTGGATTAATAAGAAATGCTGCCCAAGCGCTGTCCAAGTTAGTTTAGCTCAGGACAGCATACCCTTTTTTCTAAACGAATTCTTCCTTTCGATCAATGATAAATCGCCCCTGGTAATTTAGAATTATTAACTCACCGACGCGTTGTCAGTAATTTCACCAACGCTCATCCAAACGGTCGAGTAAAAGGGGTGATCTCCCAAACCCAAAGTACGTCAATTTTTAGGATTCTGTTGACAAAATGACAACCAAACTAGTTGCTCGCTTCGGGTATAGATTAACTGGATACACAAACTATACAGTGGAAAGAGACGTTCAAGCTGGGGCCACCAAACACGAATAAGCAAATGGCCGTCAGTCAGTGGGAGATGAGCTCATCAAAAATATCGAGTTCAGACGAGTGTGATAGAATGTTAACTAATATCAAGAGGGGTGGTTTAAGTACATGGACAACCTTGGTTATACGAAAGAGGAGCAGACGCGTTTTATTTACAGTCACCGTATAAAATTCATCGTGATGGTTTACTACACAGAACAAATTCAAACAAGGACATTCTTAGAATTGGCTCTCTACAAAACAAACTGAATATACCCCCAATGAAATCAACATTCCATATCCTACCAAACACAGAAAGACAAACGAAATAAAATGGCTTCAACAAACACAGCAGACAGCTTCCGTCCTCATACCACAAACTGAATTTTGCTATCAACTTTCGCACAGGCCCAGGAAATGACATCCAATTCGTCAACCTGGTGGAAAGTTGTTGAGGCAACAACTGGTGTTTTTGGCGATAAATAGTGAGTGTCCAAGGCGATTGGTGTTTGAAATGGTATCGCCGTCGGTATAAACACAATGGCGTGGGATTCGAGAAAGTCCGGCTTGTTAGGACTCACACAAAACAGTTGCGTGCCCAAATGTGGTCAGTCGGCGCCCAGCAATCAAAAAACGACGAATGGCTACTACATCAAACTTGTGTTTTAAGAGGTGGAAGTTAAAATAAACTTTATAAGTGTGTGCTGGAGTTAGCTAACCGAACCGCTAAAGACAAGTTTGTGGAACATACCAAGAGACGGGTCAGTCAACTCGCGAAAACAGTTGCCACCCAGTAACAGTCATAAACGCTGTAGTTTCTTTATAGAAAGAATGTTGACTTTCCGATAAACTAAGATTTCCTAGCGCCACTCGAATCTCTACTGTTCCGGTTTTCTTGATTTGGTGGCTCAACAGACGACAGTAACATGCTATCAAAATAGGCCTATGATTTGTATATGGTTACAGTGAGCTTCTGTAGTTCTGTGAGTCAAGTAATTACGCCATAATTATGCCCTTGTTGTAAACGTTAGTGATTCAAAATGCTACCTCTAACAGCAGCGCACTACCGGTTTGCCCAAGGAGGCCAAAATCGGACCAAACTGGATTGAAGTTATCAGAACAAGTACTTCTAATACCTGCGCGGTGGCAGACTTACAGAACGGTTGGCGTGCGAATGGAAAGGAAGCTATTAAGAATAATAACATGTCAGTTCTGGTCGCTGGGACGGTTTCGTTGTTCGTGATGCACTCAATGCTTCCATGACAGGCATGATGAACTGTAAGATGGTGATAGTTGTAAGGGAAGACGGAAACATCAAAAAGATTAGAAAATGGAGGGACAAATAACGGTCAGCCCGGCATTCTCGAGCAGATCCTAGCAAGTAAAAGGAATGAAGTTATAGGGCAGAGACCGAAAGGGACACAATCGTTGGCTGAAGTGAGAATGCCGTTTTCATGACCATTCATTAACCTAAGGTAAGTAGCCACCAGGTAAGTTGGATGATTAGGATAGAAATAAATGCAGTCATGCACGTGTGCTAGTTGAGTTTGCCAGTCCTAAACCTCAAGGTAGGTTTCAAGGGGTTACTGGACAGGTATGCATGGTTACTCGGGATGGACTCACCGTAATATCTGTTGACTCCGCAGGGTTAAGGAGTACTGGACGTCTTCTTGATACTCAGTGCGCAAAAAGTTATTGGCAGCGAGTTAGGGAGCAGCTGACACAACAACATGTGGAATTACAGAATGGTTTGGTGGAGAAAACAGGATATTTATTCAACACGTTAATGAGTACACTGAGTGACCCTATATAGCCCACCACGAGAAACTAAGGCTTCACTCTTTCTCTCCAGAGTTAGTCAAGGGTTACTAGACAGCTGTAGAAATGAAAAGCTGCAGGTGAGTACGGACCATCTGGTGAAATTTTAAAACGTCACGGATCATCTACGAAATGTGCTGCGTCCTAATGGGTTCATTCCATCAGAGAGAAGGAGTTGGTCCATCAGCATTTCCAGCGTGCTCCAAACTTGACTTTAACTAAAAGCAAAGAAACAGGCAGAAAACCGACGCTGGATGGGTCCTGACAGAAGCCATACTACACGATTCCATTGGGAGCTATTGGGGACTGATGCTACCGAGCAGCAATGCAGATCACGGATGAGTTACAGTGCAAATGATATGGCGCATGCTGCCCGGCAGATCCAGAAGGAGTGCCATGAAAGCATTCAACCGCTGTAACATTTCGTTCTTGTGGATTTCATCAGGGCATTTGAGTCCGTAAGCCCCGAAGCACTTTGAGCATTGTTTAGTAATCACAGATGTTCAGGAAGGGTCATCAATTTACTCAAAATGTTGAATGTGAGTATGTACACCAAAGTGGAATCATATGGATCGACCTGTTGTTATTTTAACATGATCACTGTGGTGAGGCTTGGTTATGTGTTGCCCCCCGAACATGTTTGGTTTATTTACCGGTCGTGGTAACAGTCGCTATTCAGAACCCTAGGAGTGATGTTACAGTTGAGTCCTGCACAGATGAACACCTACCGATTATTCTACTTTTCGCTTTGCGAAATGTTTGCAAACAATGAAGTACTTCAGCTGGAAGACACCAGCTAGACTGAAACTATGTTGGTGTTCATTCGGTTTCGTTGTATGAGACATTTCCGCCACATGGGCGACGGCCAGGTTCCGACGCGGCTGCTGTACAGGCAGCTCGGAGCAGATGGACGGAATTTCGTTGGTCCGTATGTCGGAACTGATCCAAAAAAATAAAACTCTGTCAATTATCACTACCGACAATCGATCGACAGTGAAAAGCCAAGTCTCAGCGCGTTGACTTCATATATTATTACCGACCCTGGAAAATAGAGAGTACGTAGAGACACGTCAAGCTAGCGAGGCACGGAGCGAGTTGTGATTTTAGCCCCGGGTCGGATGTTACAAAATGGGTAGCCTGACTAAAACAAATGTAGGTACAAAACCAAAATTATAGAAAATGTGCAGATGAATGCGACTATCAAAATATCATTTATTACAGTCGCTACACGCGTTGTATATGTATTCGAGCCACATCCGTTACATGCCGTACGGACAATAACAACGGTAGTGAGGACAAGTGGCTCGGTAGAAGCGCATAGTGTATTGTCCCAGGCATTCAGGGCATTTTAAAGTGCATCGACGAGTGACCCACTGGTCGTTGAGGCCGCGACCAATCAGAGCACACTTCGAGCCTTGGTACGAGTGTGGGACACACAGGCGGCCTCGACGCGTATACAACAGTCCGGAAGAAGGGTATGATCAATGGCCTGCGGTAAACACTGCAACCATATCTGGTGTGGCCCTAATGACTGCTTGACGTCAAGATAAATGCAGTCGCTAGTGTGCAGACTGCCTCAGGCGAGTGGTTCACCAACGTTCTCTCAGCACATTCTCAGTGAAGATATGACGGGCAGGTTAGCTGTGACTAAGTCACCAGTCATTGCTTCGTATTCATTAACCGGAGGTTCTCGCCGCCTTTCAAGTTACTCGCCCTCTTGAATTTCCTTGTTGTGTTGCCTTTCTGCCATCTTCAACCCTCTTGAATAGTGTTGTTCAGTTTTCCGCGCAAACAGTTAATTTTTTCTGCGTCTCATGTACTGTACCATAATCAGGTACCCCTTGCCTCACATCTCAGGTACTTCTATCATAACACCTTCGGATTACTTCGCTTCTGTTCCCAGAGGGATGGGTGTTTCGTTGTCCTACTGACCAACCGTCCGACCAGCCAGCGTTAGCCGGCCGAACCACAAAGGACTGTATTCAAAAGACTCGTGACCTTATTCAATCAGGTGCGCATTGACCACGTGACGTGCGACCGAAATCATGAATGATGTAGCGCAAGTCACTTGTGATGACAACCGTACACAGGTTTCCTTCCGCCGCGGTCATCTTGGCGCGTTCATGCAAGATGAATGCCATTAACTGTGACTTCATGGTATTGATACAGTCCGTTTGACGAACTGTCTTCCTCCATCACACTGTTGTTACAGTGATGACCTGAGATTTTTATTGCATGAGCGTTCCGTTTGTGTGCTCCTTCTTTGCCAGTCGTCACTAAGATAATTGGGGACAACAAACTGGCTGTTTTCAAGACCGTGTGTCAACCCAGAGAACCGATGAAGACTCGGGTCATGCAGTGACGTATCAGGTGCATCCTGATTTTCTGCGTGTGCTCGTTTTGTCGTCAAACAAACAAACTTATCTAGGTATGCAAAATTGTGCACTATGTACCCGCCGGCGTACGCTTGTCTTTCATTCAGGACCCCACTCACCGGACGATGTCGAAGCCCATTTGGCAAGTGTACGTAATATAGTAAGCAGATACGGTACTAATGGTCGTTCTTCTGTCAGCCGCTGATCATTTTATGTCCACTCAAACTTCCTTACTCTGGGTGGATATGGGACAGCGCGGGGCTGGCAGTTCCGTTGGCCTTCTTCGCCATTGGATACGCCTTCGAGGACCCCGTGTGGTCATTAGAATTTTGGTGTCCTTCCGCCCTTAGAAACAAGGGTCTCGCATGGGGTCAACTTGTTTAGATGTCGTACAGAACGCTGTTCGGACGGACTACCCTGCGCATGTTAACAACAAGGACCTACCGTTACTCAGAAAGATTACGACTCTGCCCCCAGAAACTTTGGATGAGTGAACTTCCTAACCACTGGAGTTTCGGTGACACCACAGTCATTCTCAAGTACGCCTCAAACGCACGCCTCATAGATTGGCCTGATTCTTGGCATGCAGGAACTGCCTATTGCCATCATGCCTGCAGATCAGACAAAATTCTCTCGCAGTGTGTCTGAGAGGAGAATACTGGTCGTGCCTGGGTTGCTCACACCATCACACTACACAAACCCCTTGAAATCCGCCGTTCACAAGGAGCCTCTCTAAATGTCTTTTTGACGCGGGAGTTCTGAATCAATTGGACTAGATGCAGTTCGGGGCTGTTGCCGAGGCAAAATTGCTCCAAACAAATATGTGGACCGTCCGGAGGCTTACACTGACCTTTCGGCATCTCGAGCGGTATGCGGCAGTGTTGTCTAATCCCTTTTTTCGTGATCATCATGGAAACAGACGATCTCAAGAGCTGAATAGGGTAGGCAGTAGTCAGACTAGAGCGTTCTACAGGTCACCACATGGTGATTCCTTGAAACGCACGGACAAAGCAGATTCAGAATATATCTAGCTATCAAGCGCTTCGCAGGTTGACAAAATGCCAGTCTTTATCACGAAATACAAGCCGGCTGTTCCAGCTCAGTTTTCCAATTACACTTGCGGACCAAATATGTGCAACCTGGAAACACCTGGGGAAAGCATTCTTTCGAATTTGTTCCGGCAGTAGTCTTGCAGGAAGGAGCAACGCAAATTAGGTAAATTGTGCGCACAACTTGTTATTGTAAATTTGGTACTGACGAGTCAATACGAAATGCTTGCATCTGCCAGTTTTCGTGTTCTAACGGTCTTGTTCGATCTTCTGAAAGGAATGAACTGTTTCAAAATTTTAAAGCGATGAATTCCCGTTGAAACTTGCAAGTTGTTGCGCCGTGTGGCCAGCTTGAGATGCAAGATAGCTCGTGAACTTGTCAAGATATCGTTTCTTGCTGAATGCACACGTGACGGTCGATATCCTTATCAATTCCTGCGCCTACTAAGAAAGAATAAGCTGAAGGTGACAAACAATAACCTCAGGCGTATTGCAACTGCACACATCGAAACTGCGCGAATGCGACTTGTGGATTTGCGTCAAACACATTGCCGTCTTCTTTCCGTCGTAGAAAACTTATCATTATGCGGTCGTATTGTGTTCACACAATTCTGTAAGACGATCATCGATCGTACGAAGAGAACTTACATCAACCGTTTGCAGAAGTCACGTAAGAAGCCTGCTGAAGAACCAGTTCCACTGGATCCCAGTAAGTATGTATTGAACTGTTCTTCAGTACAATTGACTTATTTGCAGTTAGAAGCCTTAGCTTTGGGTCTAGATTATAAGATACCGTCATACAGGCCTAATCGTATTTACATTGAAGCCCAGTTTGAGAGTTTAATTGATCAGTTATCAGACCTTCAGCCAACTACTGCTGACAACCTAAGCTGGCTTAAGACCAAACTGACTGATATAGCTAACGGATTTATTATGACTCCGATCAACGGCCGGTGTGCTATTACAAAGCAACACCTGCAATCACTAAAAGAACTTAGATCAAAAAATGTAGTAATACTTAAGCCAGACAAAGGTTCTGGGGCAGTCATTTTGGACAGGGACACATATGTACAGAAGATGTTGTCAATACTAGAGGACCGAACGAAGTTTCAGCAAATAGACACCGTAGACAACGTCACTGAAATAGAAGGTCGCATAGCACGGCATCTTCAACTCCTCTTACACATGCGCTTAATCGATGACAGGACATACAAAGCTCTTAAACCATGTGGGTCGTCGACACCTCAGCTCTACGGCCTTCCCAAAACACACAGGTCTGGAATGCCCCTTAGGCCTATTCTGGCGATGACAAATTCTCCGTATCATAAATTGGCACGCTGGTTAGTCGCAATCCTAACTCCATTGAAACAAAAGTTTCAAACACATTCTATTAAGGATTCTTTTGAATTGATCAGTGATTTGGACAACATCAATCTTGCTAATGAGTTGATGTGTTCCATAGACGTTCAGTCACTATTTACGAATGTCCCGCTACACGAGACAATCGATTATATTTGTGAGCTCGTCGAAATGAGCCACATTACTTTGCCTCTGCCTAGTGATATTCTGAGGGAAGCCTTATTGTTATGTACCGAAAACATCAGCTTCCGTTTTCTTGATCGGTGCTACCGCCAAATAGACGGGGTAGCCATGGGAAGTCCACTAGGGCCCATCCTGGCAGACTTTTTCATGTTAAGGATTGAGCAGGAGTTAGCTACAGACATAGCGAGTCTGTCATATTACAAACGTTACGTCGATGATACATTAGTATTCAGTCGGTCTAAGCAGGCAATAGATAACCTAGTGCAGCGCTTCAATGGTTGTCATCCCAACCTGAGAGTAACGTGTGAATTTGAGACTGACAACTGTCTGCCGTTTCTAGACATACTCATTAGTCGCCGGGAGGATGGCTCTATCAAACGAGCCGTCTATAGGAAATCCACGTGGTCCGGTCAATACCTGAACTTCAGTAGTTTCACACCGGTCCATCACAAACGCGCACTAGTGAATACACTATTCACACGAGCAAGGCGAATCTGTACACAGGATAGTCTTGCGAGAGAATTAGACTTGATCACATCTACACTACAATCTAACGGGTATCCAAAAAGGTTCATAGAAAGGCACAGTAAACCGAAACCACCTTCTGAACAGGTGGCCACAGTAAGAAAAAAGAGGGTTTGTATAGAACTGCCATTTAAAGGTGATTATTGCATGCATCAAACAACTCAAAGACTAGTGAATTCGATTAAAAGAACATTTAACGCAGCGGAACTCTGTGTATTAGCCCGGACCCAGAAACTGCCTGTCCCTTCAATCAAAGGAGATCAGCCTATCGGTGCCACCTCACATTGTGTCTACCAATTTACATGTAACTGCAATGAAAGTTACATAGGCAGAACCGAGAGGTGCTTGATCTCCAGAGTGAAGGAACATTTGCCTAATTGGGTGCAGAACTCTGTATTACGGAAGAACGACAATGTGGTTGAAACACGCAAGCAACCAGCGTCCGCAGTCGCGAGACACGTCCTGACCACTGGTCACGTTATCGACCCAATTTGTGCATTCAGAATCCTATTACGTCACTCGAATCCAAGATTCTTACGGTTTGCTGAGGCGGTTGCAATCAATCGAATGAAGCCGACTTTGTGTGTTCAGAAACAATTGCTCGTAAACTTGACCCTTCCCTGGACTTAGTGACCTTTCCTAAACCACCAATTGACTATCCACCCTGCCCCCCTAAATGCTTGATATAAAAAACCTGTTTCATGTTATTGTAAATTTGGTACTGACGAGTCAATACGAAATGCTTGCATCTGCCAGTTTTCGTGTTCTAACGGTCTTGTTCAAGCTTCTGAAGGGAATGAACTGTTTCGAAAGCTTAAATGTTTGCAACACCACAGGAGCATGTTCCTTCACACAATTTAGATACAATCATTGTGCGCTTACTAGATTCTACTGCGTATTTTAGTGATTCCAAAGCTAAATGACCTTGTAGATATTTAAGCACAACGACGTGTGTGTATCTTATGCTTTGGCCCCTTCACCTGTGTGATAGGTAATACCAGCGTTCTGCCTTTGATTACCGTTATACTTGTAATACAGCTGTGTACAAAGTGTTGGTAATGGGACCAACATTCTTATGAAGTAAGGATTGGAACGACTGTCCTGTTGAAAAAGACGACAGAAGCAACCGTGAGCCAGAGAAGTGTACCTGACTTATCCAATGAGGAATCAAGATAGTGCTGAAAACATGGCCTCAAGCGTCATCACCGCGTTACCAGCATTGTTCCTCGCAATCTACTTAGCTTTCACTGGCAGTGACGACCATTTAGAATGGAAAAGTTTGGATGAAGTGTTGCTCACTTTCTGCTGAGTCTTCACTATTTTTGGTTTGATCAATCACAGCTATGCATCGTTTTTGAAGGGGCAATAAGTACTAAATTTTTCATGAAAATCAATACCATATGTACGTACGTAATGAGGGTAATCACGAACCATATAGTAACATTGTGAAGGTGATAACTATCACAGCATTATCCTGCTGTTGTCCACGCATTCCCACAAGCACCTGAGTTTTTCCACGAGTCTTTCGCACCTTAAGCTTCCGTCGGTTAACGCGAATGCAGCTTCTAAGGCTTCCTGATGATGTATCGTGTTTATGTTTACAGTGCCACCAAATGCACGTAAACGAAGGGCGAACCCTCATGATGTGACTCCCTATTAATTTCTCCCAGTTGAAATAAACCCAAACGCACATCATATGGGGGAAGCTACAAATCTTAGATGATGCGAGGACAGACAGTTGTTGGCCGAGAATAGACATGGTAGTTCAATCTATTGAAAACATTCATGAATTTTTCTAGCTTGTGAGGGAAACATTTATCACCATATCTGCTTATTCGAAGAAAGTTAAGTTTTCTGAAAATCCGTTTAATCACTTCTGCCATGCGAAATATTTCGGGAACTGCTCAGAGTTCCGGCATAGTCACTCATCGACCATTGTAGGTCTTTCGACTTCTTCATTGTCAGGAAGTTCCCAACAGTCTCCTCTTTGGAAATCTGTCACTTCTCAACGACTTCCGTAAGTAGAGGAAGCATTGGAACAAAAATTGCTCTTGGGCATCGTGATATACTTTGCTGAGAAAAACTGAAGTAAGCCACTGAGTTGGTTGCTTCGTCGTATCTTCATTAAAGCCTGCTGGGCGTCGGTTCAAAATGTTCATGCGGGGTAGTGGGTTCCTCAAAAATGAAAGTTCATACCAGTTACCAGATCTACAACTTCTGGATTTACTTTGCCATCGTGTTCTGTACTGACTGTTATCATCATGTCATGTTAATAGCTCGATCGGACCTCGTGAGAATATATTTATACGTGAGAACCGCAGGTGCTCTTCGGAAGCGGGTTGAATACTATCTCCTGTTGCGGTATGTGCAACGTTTGGTATCGCTTGAAGCATAGTAACCCAGAAGACCATTTTTGCGTGCTGTACGCTGAACGTGTGGTTTTGAAGCAGGTATGCCCCACTCGTATTGCGTTTATGCTTGGGCGTAAGTGCCTAGACGACCCTGTTTCAACATCATTACTCCAGGGGGACAGCTCAAGCTTATGAAAGAAAAACCAAGGATCGTCTAGCTATAGCCAACACCAACGTGACCAGTCTGGAAGCCAGCAGGGTGAACATGCACTATATGTTGTCGGGGTCCCGATATACTGTGTTCAAGAGGACGCCGAGGAAGCTGTGATGAAAATGCACGGACATCACGAAATGGGCAGTATATAGGCGGCGGAATGGATAAAAATTGGTTCCACAACAACGAGTTGAAAAATAAGGCACTTTCTGCTTCCACGCCGCCAGGCAAAAAACGGGTAATTATAATGGGTGCTTTGACGGTTCTTCGGCAAGGGGTTGATTAACAGGCAATGTTATTCCGTTTATTACAGGAAAGCAAGCACTCCGTGTGCAACATCCTTGCACTCTTAGAAAAATCTAGCGAGGTGGCCACTGATAGAGGGAGAAGTATGGTATTTTGTGCAGTGCCAGAACCGGTACCAAGATAAGGCTGCCAATGAGAGCGTGCTATGCGACGCCACGTGGTCGACCTGTGGCGAACTGTGAACACCCTTGAATATGTGTCGGTTAAGGGAGTTTAAAGGTTGGGGACGTGGAGAGATAAGACTGTTTCGAGTATCCGTAGGGCCAGATGTGTGTTGGCTGAGTTTGCCATCCCTCAGTATAAGGTCACTTTCCTGTCAGCTATATGGTTCATCAGCAACCCTACAAAAGGGGAAACTATAGCAACCGTGGAAAACTCATCCATGACGTAGAAAAATGTTGCGTTATTAGTGGGACAGCCAACTGGAGGTTGACGCAGGCTCAGGCTGCACGCCGAGAGAGTCTGCACGTTTACAATAAAAGGCTATGTTGCACAAGGGTCTTCCTTCCAAGGTAGCAAATTATCGCGTCTGCCAAGTAGTTTATGAGAGATTGGACCCGATGTCTTATCGAGCACGCGAATCAGGGCAGGCAACTGTAAGCGTTGTCTCAGAATGCCCGCTAACCCACAGCAGTTGATCGCTGATACTAAGAAAATGGGATAGGCCCTCAGACGCTACACCCGAGCTCGTCTCCTTTCGTAATCTTTAGTTAGCTCCAAAGAGGATGAATGGAGGGTGACCTTTCATATTCTATACTAAAGCATGCAGTGTTAAAAACTAGTGAAGAAACTTCCAACTCTCACCTCAGGGCAAATTTCACAGCGGTTACTGCATCTTGGCTGAGGCCGGAGATGGGCATCGAAAGACTCCGTACATCCGGATATTGTATATACCGAGAGGATCGACAGGATGAAAGAACTGGGGGAGGGCCTCCGCTTCTGCTGGTCCAGTATTACGAACAGCCGTCCAATAAGGCACTCGTAACGCTTAACGTGTAAGTGGTTGATTGTTCCACAAAAACTAAACGCAACACTGTTGATTGCATGTGTATATGGGAGTCCATTGGCGACAGAATCCGGGGCCGATGAGCTGTTGGCAATATTGAGTGACATTGCGTGTCGGCTTCATAGGCGCTCTTTTTTAGATATCCCAGCTCACCCGAAGTTGGCCGGTAAGAGAAGCTTGTACCGAAAGGGTCTTCCGGTGAATTTTTTCTCAAATCCCCACGTACCAAGGTCTGGGCTCAGTTTGCAGATCAACAGATCCGGTGAAGTATTGTTCAGAAAACAGTTGTTTTGGACCTGATGTTAACCAAGTCAGGCCTCCTATAAGCTAACGCAATCACGGGGTAACTAGGCTGACATTTGCTTTAGTAGACGTTGAACCCCCAAATAAACAGCCTCGGCCCCACAGGGGAACTGAAACTCACAAGATGAACAGGGAGTCGAAATTAAAACCGTTGCCGGGGCGTGGGGAGTGTAACGGTGCTTAAACAATTTGGGCGAAGCTCGAAGCCAAATTACTAGAATTGGCCCTTAGGATTGCCTCATTTCGGAGTGTTATCCGCTGCAGTAAACCACCTCAGTGGGTACGCAGAGCGAACAACATTCACACTTGGGGCTTAGGGTTTGGGAACTATTCAGAGGTGCGGAAGAACGCGTGCGTTGTCTGGAGTACAGGTGCTCGCAGCTCAACGCCACCCAGGTCCAGCAGGCGTGCAGACTAGCAAACGAGTATTGCCTGGCTCAGAGGTTCAAGCGAAATCCAAAGGTGTATTACAATTATGTTTGGTCCAAAGCCTCCACCCGAGTATCAGTTGGGTGTCTAATGAACGAGGAGGGAACGCTTCCAAAAATGAAGGGAAGGCTCAAGCGTTGCTTCAGTCTTCCGAGAAAGTGTACGCAAGGAATAGTGGCAGATCACCGCACTTTGATGTCGGGCCCGATCCACCCATGATGGGGGAAGTGGTAGTCAGTGTTGAGAAGGGATAAAACCAGTGGGTTAAGATGGATTTCCATAGGGCAGTAGGTCTGGATAACATCCAACCGGCAATTCGAAGGCCACACGCTGATGTACCAACTTCCCCGTTGATCAGTTTTTTAATAAATCGTCTCGTAAAGCCAAACTACCGGAAGGTGGCCGCTGTCACAGCGATACGCAAGGGGGATGGCGGAGAAGTGGTTTCTAACCACAGCCCTGTAAACTTTGTGGCAGCTAGTTGAAATAGTTCTGGCGGTTCTCAGGGGACAGGATAGCGCGACGCCTCACTGAGTAGAGACTGATGGTGGCACAGCCGCGTGGCTTTGTAAGCTGTGTTAATCTGCAGGCCTTCTTAGACTGGGTTTTGTTCGGGTTT
This sequence comes from Paragonimus westermani, assembly GCA_008508345.1. NCBI lineage: Eukaryota > Metazoa > Platyhelminthes > Trematoda > Plagiorchiida > Troglotrematidae > Paragonimus > Paragonimus westermani. Next base: position 133,021 of record QNGE01000517.1, on the reverse strand, counting down.
GTTATTCAGACTTTAGGATGGCCCTTGGCTTCGTAAATCATAGTGTTCTGTTGTTGAAATTAGAGGCGTTCAATACGCCTCTTGCTGTTTAAGCGCGGCTGAAGGCTTCCGTGGAGAACGGAGTTTTCTGTGTGTAGCTGGAAGTCTCTGAACCAAATTATGTGCACGCCGCAAGTTGTGTTCACCAGAGAGCAGATTTTATTATCCTGATGTTACTGATATACACAGATGGTTCGATGAAGAAGATGGATAATCCACGACACACGTTTGCGCATGATGTGGAACTCGTGGGACGCTCCGAGCGAACCTCTGATGCGATGGGAACTTCAAGAAACCCACCAGTGAACAGCTGACTGGAAACTCTTGTTAAATGTCGCGAATGTAGACAGCCTACAGGGCTCAAGACTGAGGACTCCCTTAGAGAGGTAGGATAGGGAGGTTAAAATGTGCTCATTCATAGAACTGCTGAAATGAGGGACATGGAAATTCAAGTCACTGGAGACCTCAAGGTTTCAACTCAGTGTATGCTCGCATCCCGGTAAACCAATCGGGTTCTATACTAACTGAAGAGGGCAGCCGCAAGGAAACCCAGTGTCTTTGTGCCTTCGTATAGAGCTTCTTTGAGACTACATTCAGAGTGACATGCGGAAGCCCGGAATTCTTGTTTGACTGTAAATGCTAAGGTCCTAGAAGTTCTTTTTTAGAACTTCGGGAACGGACATCTTCAGAAGACTCAAGCATCAATCCATACTCCTTGGAAAGGAGACGAAAAAAAGTGATCTGACAGAAATATTTGAGTTCCGACGTAGATTGGCTGAGACAGAAGAGCGGTTAGATACTCGTAACAAAAATCCAACGACTGGAGGACACGAGTTGAAAGTTGCGGAGGAAATAGGAGGGGCTCACATCTGGGCCAATTTTTTATCATGTAGATTGTGAACAGCCGGAAAAAATGCTTCCCGATTCGATGTTAGTCATCACAGTTACAGATTTGAGGCGCAAGCCTGATGCTTGTTAATTGGCATTATCTCTGGATATGATGTGATAGTGACCGGGATCTGCCCAACGTGATGACAATCCTCTCTCTTTCCGAATCCGCATCTTTGGTACGCTTCTTAGCTCTTCCGCATTACAAGATATTGGTAAGTTGCGTGGAACCCCTCTGTCTGTTCTTTTTTCATTGTAACCAGGACGTTCTTATCATGTCATCCGGAGGCCTGAGAGAGATCAAGGTGGCACCAGCGTTAACATTGATCCCACCTATTAATCCGAGCATACCGTAATTGCTGAAAGGGAATCCACTTACCATCTTTCCCCATAATTCGAGATATCGCTTGCATATTTCTGGTAAGCAGATGATCGAGATTATTTCCGCTGCCCAGTTAATAACATACTGTTCTCCACATATCACCGAAGGCTTCCGAACGCTGATAGAGGGAAGTTTTTCTTTCCGTTTTTTGCAGCACGATGAGATCATCGGTGCTCCGTTGTATGAGAAACTGGACATCAACCGGTTACTGGACTCAAATAATGTGATCCTAACTTGAGTCAACTGAACTGAATAAAGGTGAACGAAACCACAGAGCAGGTGTTGCCGCGAAACCATCAGAAATTCATCGGCGGAACCTGAAATATTGAAGAACCTATGAACAAATTGAAGTAGCCGTACGATTACTTATATAGCAGCAGAATAACGAAGGGATATTGGACGCATTCACCGCATGTTTTTCGAAATGTTCCACTACCACTCTTAACACGGTATCTGCACTTATAAAGACGTGATTGTTCGTTACCCTTTCACACAGGACACAACCATAACCGATTTGATTTCAAACTGGAGTTATTGTGGCATAAAAACTGGACGTTTCTATTGTAAGCGCCCTTCACACTCGTGAAATATCTTTGGATCAGCGTACCGACACCAGGGGATAGCGTTTCTAAGAGCTAGGTGTTCCAACAACAGTCCCGTAAAAGGAAACATGGAGAGCATGAGCCAAAGGCTCAGGAAGCCTTACGCAAGAGAAAACCAAAACGGCGTTAATAATACGGCAGTGCGCTCTGTTACATATTTCAACTTCCATCCATGTACGTTAACTGTTTCCGCTCACACGTGACAGTTAATAGAAAGTAGTTGAAGTTTTACCAAAAACCAGTTTCGAACAACCACCACTGCTAGCATCAGTCAATCAGATTGCGAGGGACTATTAAGCGCAACCTGTCCGAAAGACATGATTGTCAATGAGGATAGTGGATGATATTAGGTTTGTGGCTATATATTGTATACAGGGTGATACGGAAGCAATGGTCATTTATTGAGTGGTGCGTCGTATGACTTAAAGTGTAAATGCGTTGGCCGGCAGATGACTGGTTTTCGTGCAAGACGTCTGAAATGGTGGACTTCATCGGAGTTTTCCGAACCTATTTTGCGAACAATTTCTGTTGTGACCCGTTAGCAAAAATCCAAACTCAGCTACAAATGTTTCATTTGGAGGTCGAACGAAGTTACTCTCGGAGAAGTTGTTCAACACATGTGCAGTACTAACGGATTTTGAGGGGAAATTTCTGGAATATGGAATATGCATGAAGCGCTATCTTTTACGTGTGTAATGTCCTAGGGAGAGCAGGCGAACTAAAAGCGTGAATGTGATACTCAGAATTAGGGACGTTGAATAGCCCTAGGAATCGTACTTGAATTGAAACCCCTTGCGTAAGTAATAAGAAGAAGACTTGGTACTGGTGGCAGTAAGCAATTTTAATTCATGAATTGAGACGCCGAATTTATTGATGTACAACAGTTTTAAAGAAATCACGACCTGACATTGGCTGATCTCATTAGTACATGCAACATCATAAACTGTATAATTGGTGGAATACGGAACAGATGAATTGGCGAATACCGTTCGTCCAATCCTGATGTTGCATCTTCAACGCGATATTTGGATTGGCCGTTTGTCAGATCTTCTGTTGTGTCGGGGTTTGGATAACCGGTGAATCGAGGTTTCCACCATAGTATACCACAGGCTAGTGTATTGTGTTTCCCGTATGATAACGTATGATAACGTGATTTTGATGATTTTCAGTGTGCCTCCGTTATGCATGTAACGCACATCGACGTATATCCCACGGTTATCCGGTCTTCAATCACCGGACAATTCCGGCTGACCCGTGAGCCTATCCAGCCAATCGTAGGCTGGAAATTACAGCGAAAAAACTTCCTGTGAGCTGTTGGACAGTCCCCATAAGACTCACGAAGCCAACGACCACGTTAAACATGAGTATAATACAATAATGAATAAGAGTGGTGTGAGGTTATGAAGGCGGAGGAAGCGGTTGCGAACTCGTCCTGTTTGAGACCTAGAGAGTCTACCAAGGATACGAGAACCCGTTGGTTTTGTGTTTGAAACCGGATGCTGAGGTATATGTTGGCTCCAACAATCATGACGAAGGGGCCGCAGGACCTCTACATACAGCACGGGAGTGCCATAATATTGGATTACACGGGCGAGTGCATTGATGGAGCCTACGGTTTATGGCTGTGTTGCAAGGTCATGTTGAACCGCTTCAGTCACCTGATACCAACCAGTGATGTGTGGACTATTAATGTAGACGGGCATCCGACAGAGCCAGAATGTTGGGAAGGAGCATTTTCCTAATGCTAGGATTTTATTTGTGCATTACATATGGGTCGGAATATGGTTGACAGATGTGGGTAGTTAAGGACAGGTCCTCTGTAAAATGAACAGCCTCGCGGAGGAATTGAAGATCTTTCGTATTGAACGTCCGGAGATGAGGTTAGTGGGGTAGTTAGCAGCATTGGCAGTCGCAACAGGGAGCCAGACGAATATGTGCATACTCGCGTGCTGTCCGTGAGTAAACATCGGTACACGTATTCAAGACGTGGTATTTTACATTACGGATCTGGAGTGAATAGTTGGGCGAGGGTGACCACTACTTATAATAAGGGTAATCTGTCACCGAGGTCTACGTTATTTGACTGCACGAGGGAAATATTGAATCGGACTGAGTACATGGAGGTAAAAGCCAGGCGGATGATCGCGACTCCGTTAGTGGAGGATCGATGTTCTGGGTGTGGAATGGGCGGCACCAGTTTATTTGACTACCTAATTCGTATGCTCCCAAGACAGCTGCGTTTGAATCATGCAACCGGGAAATGAAAAGTTTCCTGGTAGGCACGTCACTCGAATTTCGGCTCATGGATCCTGTATATGTTCGTTCTTCAGTGAATGGGAACTCCCATACGGGCATATTATATGGTGCTGCAATAATGACCTAATCAAGATCAGTGAGTTGGTGCAAAACAGTGGGTGATTATTACCGCACTATTCCCGAAGTTCCACAGTGGCTGCTGAACGTTCTGGACGTTTAAGTTAAGGAAAGATGTAATGTAAGCCAAGCAAACTGATGGAGACTAACAACCTTACTTCAAACATTTGCGAGTTTGTCGGAAGCATGCCGAATGAGAGGTCTGAATAGATGCTAAGAGCCCTGAAACAGTTTTTGAAAATCGATCCATCGGGCAAAAGCGTTCGTAGGGCCGTCACCCAACTTCGACTTCGCGGTCCCTAGACACCTATCTGCTCAACCACAGGAATTCCAGCCATTGGCGTCAAGTTCTCAACTAAAAACGAAAGCAGTGGGTGCAAAAGAAATTCACTACAGTTGGTTTGAGAAAGCAGCCAGCAGTGGTGGACAATACGGACTTCCAAAACAGCGTCCTATTACAGTATGTATTTCCAACAACTCATTGCCTGAATATGTCAAAAAAGATTAAACATGGTGTCCATCGAAATCGCAGAATTCCGTTGACTGCCGACACTGTTCGAGATGTTGCCGAGGGGGCTTGAAAGGTGTAGTTTTCACAAACTGGATTCTCCGTGACAGTTGTTGTTGATGAGTTGGTTTTTGATTTGTTGTTGATGCGGGACGGTCCAATGTCCTAACACTCCAAAATGACGGTTTCCTTGATGAGTTTGATGATATCACCTCAAACGTTTGCTCTGTTTGCCTCATTTAAACACCCACCCATCACTTGCTTTCATTAATTGGTTTACACCATGCACTTTAACCCGCCTCAGGTGCTCATTTCGTTTTACCCCACCCATCCAGTTTGGTCGCACTGGTCAGTTCCATATTTTGCACTTCAAGCGGGGCAGAGCTGCTGCAAAATTTATCTCCTCCCTCCCAATGCAGTGCAGTGGTAGCTACCCTATCCATGGGGCATAGAAATAGGACGGAAGGCCCACATACTAATCGTCATCGCTGTCCTACTGTAGGTTTACGGAACGCCCAGTGTTCGAGACTCCTATGAAACTTTCATGCAACCCCGTAGTGAACACCGGTCACTTTTGTAATTCGTGAACGTAGTTGCCTCAGAAGACGTCTCCACTATTTCTAACGAACCATCTAATGGTCTATTCTCTAGGGTCGTCACATTTTGACTTTACCTGGCGTCGTGCAATGCACCTGAAGACTCTAGACACCCCCTTGGAACTTCATTGGTTGCAGTCGACTGTAACGCACCGTGTTGTTGACGCCATTTAAGTTTCCGTTCGTATACGCCGCACACACGTCTAACTGGGGCCTTTGGTTCACACTTGTTTCTGTTGTCTCCTTCTGCGGGATTATCACTCGAACCTTTACTTCTGAGGAAAGCTGTCTCCCGAAGTCTCCACGCTGCACAAAGTGAATTTATGCATGAAAGGATTATACGACGGCTTGTCTGTTACACAAGTTGGCTATAGCTCACTTAGAACTTCCTCTCTTTCTTGTATTGGCTGCTGCCGTTGGTCCCGCACCACGCTACAGCCAACTATTTATTGCTTTTTCAAACCCACATTTTTAATGTCGTTTATGAATAGAGCATCATACCTACTTCTTTTCTGCAGGCCAACTATGCCCGTTACAGAAGGCTGAAGGCCATACGGCACTGATGCGTTGCCTTAGACATCCACACCAATGACATACACCAGCATATGCAGCAGTGCAAACAAACGCGTAGCGATGGCTGAATTCAAAGTGTCGCCTAACCTAACAACTCCAACTGAAACTACGTTGTCCATCATTTTCAAAACAGGAAGCTACTTCGCCCACAAATTGTCACCTGTGCGGTAAGCTCGCACAGTACGTTTCAAACGTCACGCCTATGTTTAATGTTATCTCGCATTCAACGCCCATAACCCAAGCCCCATACTTCCAGGTCATCAGCACCAACCCCACAAGCAACGTTATCCAAGTGTTCTACGATGGGTGTTTACGGTGCACATGCGCCAACCATATAGTTGAGCACCGTGTGACGCGTGCTTTTAAACGAACCAGACCACTAACTTGGGGCAAATGCTTGCTACCCGGGTCTGCCGCGTCCGCAACTAGCACCCCGCAAGTTCCCTGGGCGGCAGCCGCTTCTTCCTGCGATCTCACACGTAAACTCCACAAATGACAATTCACGAACAAATATGCTATAACAGCAAGTGACGATCGGACCGCAGCCAACTGAAGACGAAACAGTACAGGGATTATAAGTCCGCCCTGTTGTACGCCGATCGCGGCCGCCTGTGTGCCCCACACTCGTGGCGAGGCTCGAGATGTGTTCTGATTTGTTGCGGCTTCAACAACCGACAGCCCATTCGTCCAGGCACTCAAAAACGGTGCTGCTGCTTGTAAATATGATTATACGGTATATGCCTCTACTGAGTCACGTGTTCTCCTTACCGTTGTTATTGCCCGTTAGGCCTACTGCTGATTGAACCCGAAAAGTGATACAACACGCCTCCCGTTATGTAACGTCGCCTGAAAGGATGGTCGTCAGGAAGGACTTTTCTCCCTCGTACCACACTTTCAGAGTATACACCTACTAGCGTGATGAAGACCACTCCAAGACATCATCAACCACTTCAGAAGAAACGCACACAATGGAACATCACTTAACACTGAAACTGTCCCATTTACCAACCGCCCGGCAGAACGCAGTTATAAACAGGCTGAGAGCAACTGAGCAGAAATTCCAAATCCAAAATTTATACACCCTATATTACTTACATATGAAAACCAGAGTTTATCTAGCACATTACCTAATTCGCGAAACAGTTGCAAGTTGAATCCACAAGAGAGCAAACTACGCCGTGCAACTCTTCCAACAGCACTCAGTAGCGCTAGGTCGCACTCTGCGAACATCCGTCGCGAGCTTACAGGGCTAACTAAAGCGCCATCCTTCCTATTTATTCACACCACCCACTTACGAAAGAAAACGTGCAAACCACTGAAGAAACCGCCACCCCAAAATTGCAGTAAACTGATCACATTTTAAGCGAACGCCAACAAAATTTTTCACCAATCATGTCTATTTCTACAGCCGATGGCCACTTACCGAAAGTGTTAGAAGCTGAGGTCTTTCTTTCCGAACACTTCATTTGTCGCTCGGATCGCTTCACGTTGGTCGTCGGGAAGCAGATGGCACAATGTTATTTATTCGCGAAATATTACAATTACTATACTACTAGCCACAACTTACCTTGAAGATACATAAGAGAGACTGGGGTGAAAGTGAAGATAACGCGAAATAGTTTTCCCCCACGGATACATGGCTACCTGCCCCTACCTGGTGTGCCCCCTCCCTGTGACATGTTTTCATCTCTGCTCCATCCCGTCTACTCTGCGCACCCGTGAGTCAATCAGGTGTCTCCCCAATTTGCCGATCCCCATTGGTCCGCACTTGCAACAAACGTGCAGAACAAGTCATAAGGACGCCTTTCCCCAAACTAGAAGCATGAGCGCGAGCGTTGTCAGTTTATCAGTTTGGCACTTCGTTAATGTCCTATCTCCTCGGCAGTTCCACAAGTTGGATGCAGTTGGAGCGAAGGTTCGGCATTTCGAAGTTCGATCCCGAAAGCGGAAAACGGATAATACACTCGCAGAAAGTGAAACTTGGACTGAGAAGAAACGAAATCGTTCGCACCTATCATACTGTTAATAAAAATTAATCAAGCAAATCACCCTGGTATTCAGTATAACGGGCGTGCAATGAACAGAGTGGATAAGTAAAATTGGCTGGATTACGTCGACGCGCATCGCGAGTCCACGTCGTCGAACTGACGTTGTACACAGGTTTGCCGTCCATCACGCAAATCCCTATCTGAGGGGTAGTCAAGGTCAAGCGGCTTTCGTGAGCTACAGTCTCGGACATCATCTGCACCACCTTCTAGATCAAACGACCACTCAAGCATATATAACGTGCATGGTTATCGACGTGCGGGTATAAGAGGCAGGCAAACGTAGGCTGTACTTGGCGGTCGTTGATGATGTGGTCAAAGATGGCTGCTGCTGTCAGATTCCATCTGGGCGTTCAAATTTTGTCGTTCGATCGAGTGGTGCGTCGCCTCCACGAAGTTGCCGTCTAGCCTGCCGAATGTGGGATCTTCGGGTTCAGGTAGTTGATCTATTTCTTCGATCTCCTAAACAGCTTGTCAATTAAGTATTTGTTATAGAACAATGAATCGGTGATCGTTATAGTAGCTAATACTGCAGTTTACCTCCAGCATTTACATATAAGCACAGCAATCAGGAATCATTTCATAAGAGTTTCAGCACGTTCCGCAAATTGTGCACACGGCACTGCAGTTGGTGGACGCTTGGCTGCCGTTGTGTAATTGCTCCTTTTATGGCCTCACCGTCTTCCAAGATCATGGTCCTGGTCTCCACTGGTCCCATGAAGATGACCGATTGACAGAGGAACATTGCGATGACCACCGCCGTCTCGCTCACAAGCCGAATACTTTCATCCATGGTTGGCGGCATCCGATTCGTATTAGCCTGTCACAGTGACCGGAGCCAAAGGACGCCTGCGCTTATCCATCACTGCAGTTGGCTTGCGCTGCACCAGTTGCAGTTCCACCAATACACCACATATCCAGTGTAAACCCGGGGGAATAAGACCGGGAGGTGTGTCACTGGGGCCTTTGTGTCCAGCCGGCCAACACTGGTTAGTCACTTGATTGGCTAATGAGGAAAGGAAACCCCTATCTCTCGGAAACTAAACAGAGAGAGGCTATAATGACGAGATCTATACGAAGAAGAAAGATTTCTGAAGTGTAATACATGAAGCATTGCAGTGTAGGAGTGCAGATTGGTGAATCCCACAGAAGATATGTATGAAAAGCAAAGTTCTCATTGGACGAAGAATAGCCAGGCAGATCATTCATCATACAGTACACCGACGAAGCCGAAAAAAGAATGGATGGAAGTTTCTGAAAAGGGAAGCGGATGAGTTGTCAATGAGCAGGAGTAGAATGGATACATTCATATTACCTACCCGACCGGTGCCTAACGCACTCGTCGTCTCTTCGCCAACGGGGTACTATGAGTACGTCGGTGACCTACAAGCCCCAAACGGCCAGCGCATTCGCGGCCGCACACATCGCAACGCCATATAGTCACGTCACCGTGACCTATGGCACCGATGGTTCCTTTGCGTACCGCACGCTTCCGCTCGCGACCACGCAATAGTTGCTCGTTGAACTCTCGGACGCCCGCCCGAACCGTATTCCTCCAGACCGTCCGGTTCAACGCCAAATCTTCCCAACATCTAAAATCAATGTTACAACGTGAAAGACTTACCTGCACAACATCCTGGTACCTCCGCTTCTGGCCACCGGGATTTCGCTTACCTGACTTCACTTGTCCGTACAGTAACTGCTTCGGGATACGGTCATCGCCCATCCGACGGACGTGACCGAGCCAACGGAGCTGGTTCAGCATCAACATGGCTTCCATCCCGTCCATGTCCGCTCGCCGCAGTACCTCAGTGTTCGGAATCATGTCCGACCACCGAATACCCAAGATGCGCCTCAGACACTGAACATGGAAACGGCTCAAATAGCTCACGTTCCGCTGATACAGTGTCCACGTCTCACTGCCGTACAGCAGGATAGACAGCACCATTGAGCGGTAGACACACAACTTCGTGGCCATCTTCAGGCTGTGATTCTTCCAGACACGCCTTTCAAGACGTCCGAAAGCAGCGCTAGCCTTTGCCACACGCGCTCTCAACTCGCGGTCCACGGACAGATCTGTCGACAAGTTGCTACCCAAGTAGCAAAAATCCCCGCAGCCATTCACAGTGTCTCCAGCGATGCGAATTTCGGGTGGAGGTACACAAGCAGCACCTCCACCAGGAGAAGGCTGAAAAAACGAATACGTCTTACCTGTGTTGATGTCCAACCCGAACTTCGATGCTGCCGAAGCGAATGCTGTAGCTAGACGTTGCAGCTCTTCTTCGCTGTGCGCTAGCAAGGCGCTGTCATCGGCGAACAGAAGCATCCGCATCCTTGAGGTCTGCAGCCGGGTTGAGGCGCCAAATCGTCGGATATTCAACAGACGCCCGTCCGTCCGGTACTCCACCTCGACACCATCCTCTCCAGAGTTCTGAAAAGCAACTGTTACCATCGCAGTCAAATATAAACTAAATAGGGCTGGGGCTAGAACACAACCCTGCTTCACGCCAGTGACGATGTCGAAATCATCAGAGGTCGATCCACACGATTGCACCTTCGCCTTCATGCCCGCATGCAACAATCTAACCATATTGACGAACTTACCTGGACATCCAAACTTACCAAGCACCGTCCACAGCGCCTCGCGGTTCACGGAATCGAACGCTTTGGTGAAGTCCACGAACAGGGCATACAAGGGCTGATTCCGTTCTCGGCACTTCTCCTGAAGCTGTCGAGCAGCAAACACCAGGTCGATTGTACTCCGACTCGACCGAAATCCACACTGCTCCTCGGGAACATTCATCTCCAGAACGGACGCATTCAGTCGGTTCAGGAGGATTCTGGCAAGCACCTTGCCTGCACAGCTCAAGAGGCTGATACCTCGGTAGCTGTCGGTGCATTGCTTGCTACCCTTCCCTTTGAACAAGGGTACGATGAGGGCATCCTTGAAGTCTTGCGGCATCACCTCGTGCTCCCAGATGGAGTGAACCAGCTGGAGCAGAGCGCGTTCCAACGCCGGACCGCCATTCTTCAGGATCTCACCTGGCAGCCCATCCTCGCCTGCAGCCTTCCCGTTGCGCAGTTGACCAATCGCCCTCTGCAACTCCAGCAAGTCGGGGGCGAGAGCAAGCGAAGATTTGACGTCCTGTTGCGGCAGACTGTTAACAGTCGCCCAATCAATTGTAGTAGGGCGGTTTAACAGGCTGCCGAAGTGTTTGCGCCATATTCCCATGATGTCTTCCGGCTGGCTGCAAGAACAACCGGTGTCCACGTCTACCAGTGCTTTAGTAGACTGGATAGACGGACCGAAGATCGCCTTAAGCGAATCGTAAAACTCCTTGTGTTGCCGACGATCTGCGAAGCCCTGCATGCGCTCGCCCTGTTTCCTCCACCAGTTGTCCTTAATTCCGCGAACACGCTCAGCCAGTTGACGGCGGATATTCCGGAACCTAGTCTTCTTCGCTCCATTGCCAGGGTCCATTGTGCATGTGGCGAACGCGGCATTCTTCTCTCGTACCAAGTTGGAGATAGCCACGTTGTTGTCATCGAACCAATCCGGGCGTTTCTTGCGCTCCACACCGATCGTCTCGGTGGCTGCTACCATAATCTGTTTCTTCAGTTGTTGCCACATACCCTCGGGGGTAGTGGGTACAGGAGCATTGTGCAGGCGAGCGACGACTGCACGTTGAAAGGCAGCCTTCGTCTCGAAGTTCTCCAACCTTCTGATATCCAGCTTCTGCCGTTGTCCAAAAGATCTACAATAAACGGACTTGCGTACATGGATAAACAATTTGGTCCTGACCAGCCTATGATCTGTGCTACATTCAGCCCCGCGCATCACTCGCGTGATGCGCACTTCACGAATGTCGCGCTGCCGCACAATCACGTAGTCAAGTAGGTGGTGGTGACCGCTTCGTGGATGAGTCCACGTCGTGATGTCGCTCGCATCCAGCTGGAATCGGGTGTTCGTGATAGCCAGCTCGTGAGTAGCACACAGGTGCAGCAGACGATCACCGTTCGCGTTGACTGAACCAATGCCGTAGGGTCCGAGGACTCCCGGCCAAGCTACAGAGTCGCGCCCAACTCTAGCGTTCAAGTCACCCAAAACAAACAGTCGGTCATTCACTGGCGCAGACCGGATTGTGGCGGACAGCTGATCATAGAACTGGTCCTTTGTATCATCAGTGTGACACATAGTTGGACCATAAACACTAACAAATGTAGCACACTTACCTCGACCGAGTCGCAGGCGCATCGACAGCATTCGGGGGCTGATGCCGTGCGGTTCGCCTATCATCAAACCATTGATGCGATCAGCGACTGCAAAACAGACACCATGCTCCCGAACACCGTCTGTCGGGTAGCCTATCCAGTAAAAAGTGTACCCGGCGCCTGCTTCCCGCAACTTACCTTGGTCTGCAAGCCTTGTCTCACTCAAGGCTGCTACGTCGATTCCATACCGCCGCAGTTCCATCGCGATCAGGGCGGTGCGTCGTTCCGGCCGTTCTGTGGCGCTGCATCGATCCAGCAGAGTGCGCACGTTCCACGTCCCAATCGTAAGTGTCTTGCGTCCACGGGCCTGTCTACAGTTGGTTTTCCGGGAACTGAAACCTAGTTGAGCATTATCTGCTCGGGGGCTCGTGATTGGGGGGAAGTATGAGGGTGAGTGTTTGGCAGTAGCATGGTTTCGCCTATCCACCCTGCCATGTGCAGCAGATAGGCCGACCCGGTTTAGTCTGCGCGACGGCCGATGCAGTATGGTAAGCCAATTATTTTGTAACATCATTGTATGCATGTGCCTTTGATACTGCCAGGACGCCCAGACCTGTGCAGGAGAGCGATTAGGGCCCTCAACCAAAGCCTCTGGCTAAAAAGCCTAAATCACAAGGCAACAGGTAACTCACACACATGCACACATGGCAGCATCAGCCGGCAAAGAGAGGATCGACAGCCATATCAAAGCAGATCCAGCACCCACTCACAGGAACAGTAACACTGCACACACTGTCCCTGCAGACAGACAGAGTCAGTTCAGGTAGCAACGAGCACCACGCTTGAAGAAGCCACAGCACAACATCAACACACATAACAAACGCGCGCATCTGCTTTATGTCTGGCTGCTCCCTTTTGGCCAATCTGACAAGGTCGAACCTGAAGGAACCGGAGTCCCAGTCAGCACAGCCCTCCGGATCAAAACAGCACGCAAGCTTGACCACCACGCCAAGGTAGCAGAAAAGGTCATACTCAACAACCAAAACATACAGAATATAATTTACTTACAGCTCTTATGAGTGTCGTCTAGACAGGTGACGTCAGGGTAGCGCCGACATACTTCTGTTTGTTCATTACTCATGAACATAAAATGTGTCAAACAGTTCTCGTCATCTGCTTTGTGGTAGCACTTGCCTGCTATATTCATTTGGGTGTGCAAGAGACGGAGGTAACCACCGGTGGTGCTGTTGGCTAATAAGCGTGTTCAAGGGCTGCACACTTCCTTCGTCGTTGTTCTTTTGTAGAAGTGCTGTCGGATGTACTCGGTGATGTTGAAGGATACAGGGCCATTGAGCGGCCATGGTCGGAACTCCCCGATTTCCTTCGCGGTCAGCCGACGTCTGGAGGCTTCGTAGTTTACAACAACAACATCGCACGGATGATTGTGCAACGTTATGAATTTCGCTACCGGAACCCCCCCGTTGATGATCCGGTTGAAGTTGGAGACTGCTCTCTCTCTCGAACACAGGCCAATGAGCACAAGAAACCTATCCTACGGATCGGTTCACCGCAGTTTCTACATGACAATTCTGTTTGGAGCTTCTTGATACACCTGGGTTGCCTACTGCTCGTAACCGGGGCAATGGGTAAATGGCACACAGATTAGCCAGTCTTTGCACTTCTACTATTTTGCTAGCGAATGCAAACTTGTTGTCAAAAAAGACCTCTGCCGCGCGACTGCTGCGGTCATGTTGTTTGACAAGCAAATGATGGAGGACTATATTAACAGATGAAGTTGGCTGCAGTGACAGACTGAAGATGTGGACCTGACGAATTTCAAACTGGCAACTTGTACTTTACCAGCTACCGATCACGAATTGGCATGCGATATTTGTAAACGGATCTCAACACTACGGAAAGCCTTATTGTACAAGTGGAAGTGGCTCCGAGACATTGACAGAGTGTGAATTCTGGGAAGCCATATTGAACGGTAAGAGTGTTAATCACAATTGACTTGCATGCTATTCACGACGGGAGCTTCCCCACAACGTTGTATACAATGCTGCAATGTTCAAGGCTATTGATTTAAAACCACTTACTCTCCAATAATCTGCCTCTCATTGTCTATCTTAGAAATTCAGCTAAAGAGATACCGGATGCGAAAATAATTCGTCTGCTAACGAACGTGACAAACGAATTCCATCCAATTGCATGCTTACGAACGGCGTTACGCACATGCAAGCAACACAACATGATGCCGCTGTCAAACACCAATGATGCTGCCTCATTTGCGCAGCCATTTTGTCGATCACGATTTTCCATGCCGCTATGTGCTAACCCGTCATCTCAGGAATTTTCAAACTACCTATGCAGTGGAGCATATTTTTCAATACGAACGTACTTGTACATCGCATGCTGCCGGTAACTAGAAACTGATATAAATTGCCGATAGCACTTTCTGGGTGTTCTGCAATGTTCGCTTACCCATCTCACGCGGAAAACTCACTCGATGTTACAGGTCTCGGTTTGTCGAATGCTTTCAATGTCAGCGGTTGTGATAAACTTTCCACAAACAGTCACAACAAACTGCTCAATAACAACAGCTAGTGTATTGTGCCCGAATGAGCCCCTGGATTCGTTCACTTCACTGACAGTGGATTTGCGATTTGTAGGATGGGACTCATACCAGAAGATTGAGGGGGTGGCTATGTTTCAACTTGAATTAGCTCACGGCCAGACAGACATTTCTCCGGCCCACATGGAATCGTGGTTTGGTTGTACGCAGTGTTTTTGACCCAACAATTGTGGCTGTTCTTTTAACCCGCTAGAGACGTTGCACACCTACGCACACAGGGCAACATGTCACCTTACGTTATCGTACTTCGAAACTGTTTTCAACTTACGGCTAGTCCCACAAACGCATATAACGTCGACATCCTTGAGGTAATTTTAAAAGCGCTCCTAAAGCTGTGAGAAAGTGTGAAGTTCACGATTTTTGGACTTCGCATTGGATGCTATAATATAATCAGTGTCATGAGAATAAAGAATGCCCTCACTTACTGATGGCACGAATAACATGTGCATCGTCATACACGTATATATTTGGGCAGTTATGTATTAACACAACCGATACACTGCAAACCCCATTTGTGCAGCGTAGAGACATGCATGGAGAGCGTTCCTCAGAAGCGGCAGTTCCAAGGATATTCTCGTGAAAGGAAATAAAAGAAACAAATGTGGGCCAAAGGCACAGTAAGACATCCTCACGAATTACATAAAGGAAAACGAAGATGCGGTTGACAGCACGCTGCGGTACAATACTGTAATATACCAATTGGGCCAATCACAAGTCACAGTACACAAAATTTCTAACTCTCGCAATCAAGCACAAAACAGTCTGATTCACAAAATAGAAAAACCACGAATTAACAAGAAACGTGTATTGACACAGCTAGGATACCGAGAGAGATCGTTCTATAACGTGTCCTTATCCACACATATATACATATATATATATATATAATGGGTGCCACGAGTCGGGAGTTCCCACCAATCAGACGTGGACTCACGCTCACTGACCGTCGACCTCGGGTTTGGTTGGACAGCTTCCTCAGCCCGTTGCACGGACGCGGCCAACCCACGTGTTCGAGGACCTGAAAGGGAGCGGAAGAATTTATGTTTGGCAAAACAAAATGGCGGCGCACTATATGCTACTACAACACTGTAACAGGACGATGAATGTGTTCACGGGACAGCGATCGCAGACAGTCCCGACGCAATCCAAAACCAGAGAAAAGACGTAAAGAACAATCACAACCAGTGTACTGGCGATACAGAAACGAGGTGGCGATCCGCACAACGTCAATGGCAACACGAAATCAAAGTCCCAATAACAACGCATTTTTTAATCGTTCCAAACATGTGATTGCAGGGGAGAACAGAATGTCACAGTTTTACGGATGTTCATGTCCTGTGGGACACGCTGAGTAATCCGTAGGTGGGCGACCTGAAATAGATAACAAGAGAGAACATCAGCGGAAAGTTCAAATCAAATGCACAACATTTTCCATACTGTTACACTGCTCCCCTCTCAATGAGGCAGTGACCGCAGTGCCTCGGTACCGCCAATGTTGCTGCAACCACCTTCGGCTGGTATTTTGACTGTCTGCTCCGCGATCGGAACGCTGACAGGTGGCACTGGTAGGGACCGCATCTGGGCTTCCTCTGGCGTTTGTAATGTACCGTAAGTACATCCGCTGTTGAGTTTGTAGTGTAGTGAATTACATATTCAGTGAGTGACCACACTCGCACAATTGCGAATGAACCTAGCCACGGGCGATGAAATTTGTGCGCAGCCCCCAATGGTGGTTTCGGTCTGTACAACCAGACGTGATTCCCGATGCGGCAAACTGGTACGTTTGCTGTACGATCATAACAGTTATTCTGATGGTGTTGCGACTTTGACCGATGCTGGGCGGCAATTTTATAGGTGACTCGCAACCGTACGTCCAGCTCCTTGACATAATGTGGCAAACCTATGCATTCGGCTGGCGCCAGCGGTGTTAGTACTTCAATTAGCAGGAGTAGTTCATGCCCTAGGGTGAGTAATGAAGGCGTGTACCCTGTACTGGTGGGGACGGCAGCCCTATAAGCTAACAGACTCCAGCAGGATTTCGTCCCAACGATCTGACTGGTGTTGTTCAATAAAGGCATGCAGAATCGTCATTACAGTACGATTGGTTCGTTCGACCAAGCCGTGACTCTGAGATTGA
Organism: Paragonimus westermani; assembly: GCA_008508345.1. Taxonomy (NCBI): domain Eukaryota; kingdom Metazoa; phylum Platyhelminthes; class Trematoda; order Plagiorchiida; family Troglotrematidae; genus Paragonimus; species Paragonimus westermani. The sequence goes on along the minus strand of QNGE01000517.1, from coordinate 116,031 downwards.
TAAGGAGTTTTTCGTGTTTTGTGTATGCGCAACATACGACATAATTCTTCTAGGAGGCGACTTTCAAACGCGGCGCCTTGGTCATAGTGTAGCTCACTGGGTGTACCGGAACGAGCGATCCATCCGTTTAAGAACAACGATGTTATGGTAGAAGCCTCTTGGTTTGGCATCGGAAAGGTTTCACACCATTTGGTAAAATAGTCGACAATCACAAGAATATATTCAATTCCCCCTCCTCGACGTCGATAGTGGTCCCATCACATCAACTCCCACACGGTGGTTGGGGCCAACTGTTGCAACCTTTTGAAGCAGGGCCCTGAAAGCTACACCGGAGGATTTGATTTGTGCACATATGCTACAGTTGGCACAGTTGCGAACAACATCGTCATGCAGCTTTGACCACCAAAGGCGCTCTCGGACAGCTGCTTCAGTCCTTTGCTGACCCGCATGTCCAAGTTCTACATGAACATTCCGGACAACCTCTAAAACCTTGCCAGATGGGACGATTAGTCTGTATGTTTGTTTGGCTCCATCGAATAAATGCAATACGCCATCAGTAACTCGAAAATTCGTCCACTGTGACCATAAGCAGCGCTCTTCCGGGGATCTACCCTCTATTTCACGACCAGTAGGCTTTGGTTTTTCATCAAGTTGTCGAGGTAAATGTTAGAAATGTACGGAGCATTCAGTTGATATTGTACCCACGTGGCCCCGACTGATGGTATGGATAACATAACGTTGACAGGTTCCGTGGGAAAGCGGGACAACGCAACAACATTCGCGTGACGGCTGCCTGGGCGATAGATACAGTCAAAGTCGTAATGCTGGAAATATTCCGACCAACGTGGTACTTGACCCACCGGCTCTTGAAAGTTGCGAAGCCATTGTAGTGCTTGGTGGTCCGTTCGAACTTTGAAGGATTTCCCGGGTAAGTAAGAGCGGAAGCGTTTAAGGAAATACACTCAAGCTAACATTTCACGGCGCGTAGTGCAATAAAGCCTCTCTCGCTTATCGAGTCGATGACTTGCGTGGGCAATCACGACTTGCCCGTTGACCGACTTCTGAGACAGTACAGCACCGATAGCCAGGTCACTGGCGTCAGTGTCCAGCATGAAAGGACCGGCTGATGGCGAGAAATCGGGGAATGCGAGAATGGGAGGGGGCTGAGCTTATCTTTAAGAGTGTTGAACGCTACGTGACATTCAGCAGACCATACGAATTTCTTGCCCTTCTCCGTAAGTTGATGCGACGGGGATGCTATCTCCGCAAAATATGGAACAAATTTCCGATAATACGAAGCCAGTCCCATGAAACTGCGTACTTTGCTTACTGTATGTGGTACTGGCCAATCAGCAATTTGTTTCACTTTTCTGCCATCGGTTTCTACTCCTGTGGGTGTGATTAGATGGCCTAAGAATGATACTTCATGCTTTGAGAGGACGCACTTTGTAGGCTTCAGTTTCAGGCCCGCCATTCGGAGACGTTCGAATACATTCTTCAGTCTGGAAATGTGCTCGTCTCTTTTGAGGACGTGAGCAATAATGTCGTCGAGGTAGATTAAACATTGGCTTAGTACTAAATCTTGCAACACTGCCTGCATTAATCGCTGAAAAGTAGCAGGCGCGTTAGCTAGGCCGAACGACATTATTTCAAGTTCATACAACCTGGATGGAATGACAAATGCCGTCTTCTGACGATCTGCAAAACAGACTTCAACCTGCCGGTACCCGGATGTTAGATCAATCGTGGAGAACCACTTTGCGCCATGCAAAGCATCGAGTGTGGTGTCTATGCATGGCAAAGGAAATGAATCTCTTTTTGTTATAGCATTCAGACGTCTCTAGTCAACGCATAACCGTAAGCTCCCGCCATCCTTTTAAGCCAATACGATGGGAGATGCCCAGTGGGAAGTCGATGGGCGTATAACTCCCTTGTTAAGCATGTCTCGAATCATGGTATTCAGTTGTGACTGATAGTGAGCAGGAATTCTTCTGGCGGGTTGTCGAAGAGGGTGGTGATCAGTTGTATCGATTTCGTGTTGTACAAGTCCAGTTCGCCCAGGTTCCTCACTACCGTACTGGAACACGTTTATGCTGTCGGAAGTATCTAGTATATTTACTGTTTGAGGCTTGCCTTCCACTCTGGTACTCTTAGCATTATAGTAAAAACAGATTGTCTCTGAGGGCTGGTCGATCGTATTGCAGTACCATCGTTGCAAGACAAAATGGCGGCGCACTATATGCTACTACAACACTGTAACAGGACGATGAATGTATTCACGGGACAGCGATCGCAGACAGTCCCGACGCAATCCAAAACCAGAGAAAAGACGTAAAGAACAATCACAACCAGTGTACTGGCGATACAGAAACGAGGTGGCGATCCGCACAACGTCAATGGCAACACGAAATCAAAGTCCAATAACAACGCATTTTTTAATCGTTCCAAACATGTGATTGCAGGGGAGAACAGATTGTCACAGTTTAGTGCTCGTCGCACTAAGTCGCTTTTTCCCCAGGTACGTAATTATCAGACGCGAAAAGCAAAAGGCTTTTGAGGAGAGAGACCAAATATTTATTCGACGAAATATACAGGTGGTCTCTGATAGCGCTATAAAAGGCACCGACACGCAAAATAGTTATAGAGGCTAGAGACCGGCCGTCGACGAGCGAGTAAACCGGAAGAAGGTGACACGTGTGTTCTTCGGGTTCGCGCCTCGGTCACATGACATATAGACGAACAATCGGACAACATGCATCATGTGAACTTTCTTAATAGCCTAGGTACAATATGCAACTATGAGTTTTGGAACTATTTTACACACCATACCGCAGGCAGGCCAGTGAAATCTCCAGGCCGCTACAACAGTTCTATGGACGTTCATGCCGTGTGGAACACGCTGAGTAATCCGTAGTTGGACGACCTGAAATAGATTACAAGAGAGAACATCAGCGGAAAGTTTAAATCGAATGCACAACATTTTCTATATTGTAAAATGCAGGCCAACCGACTCTGCTTTGAATGCCCGTGACTCTGCGGACCAACCTTCGTGCAACGTGGACGTGGAAGTGGACAGCGTACTTCTGATGTAGTGTGTCGAACATCAGTTTTGGAAAGAGGAACCTTACAGACATGCATGAGCCGAAGTCCCAGTAATCCATACACACGACTTACACAAACGCGAACCAAGACGGCACCGAAAACACAGCAGCATGCTCCGTCGCACAACTCAAATTCAATTCGTGCGCGCTCGCTGGTTTCGTTTGCGCGTTACGATATTGTTACAACACCGATTTTGAAAAATACGCGCGATGGGTCGTTTACATCCATCTTCCAGTTAAAAGAAACATATATGTCTACGACGCAGGTTTCGGTGATTTAGGTCATCGGACCAGGTTTGAAGGCGGGGTGTGTGGTGAAATAATTTCTTCTTCTGTGATAACTGAAGAGATCATGGTCTACCGTGGTAGTGCACTAGCATTTTTGCTTTCTGACGCGTAGTAGCTACTGCACTAGTGCAGTCAACTCCCCTTGATCCAACAAGTTTTGTGCATTAAACATCGTAAACCACCCGTCAGGTCGCCCTTCCTTAACACCGCGCGCATTGCCGTCTTCTAAACCCCGCACATGGCAGGCGAAGAAGTCAAATTTTCCGTGGGTGAAAACTTCCAAGCACCCCCCAAGAAGCGGGATTTGACAGGAGCGCTGAGGTTGCAGTTCCTGAAGGGTCATTGACGTACGCACAGGCGGTGATGTCGCTTCCACAACTTCGAAGGAGGGCCTTCAGAACAACTCGGAAGAACAGACCGAGTCGAGCCCCCCCCACTCCTCAATTCTGTCTTTTTTCCCATGCTCTTCATCGCACCCTCCTTTCTCAACCAAGAAGTGGCTTCCAAATGCATGTATACGAACTGTCTGAGTCTTCTCAATAAGTTACTGGAAAACAGACAGTTAATTCATGAGACCCAACCCCACATGTTTGCTTTCACGGAGACCTGACTTACAGGCGATATCAGTGGCAGTGAACTGAGTGTCCCGGGGTATTCGGTTTATCGGGATTACTCCGCTCGAGGGAGAATGGAGGTCCTGCGATTTTTCTTCAGCTGTGTCTTCCGACATCCACGGTTATCGGTGGCTTTCAGTCTTCCGATACATGTGACGCTCTGTGGCTTGGACTAACACTGTGTGACCACCGTTCCCTGAGTGTTCCGCAAGTGTCTAGTTAGAACACTCAAGGATCACTCGGGGAACGGTCAGGGAACACTCAGGGAACGGTTGTGCTACTAGGGTTCCTCCTAGTGGGGTTATTTATCGTTCTCCCTCATCCGAAGTCTCCGACGGCGACATGCTTCTGGTAAGTCTAAGGCTACAACGCTTTACTCATCCGCTTATTATGGGTGACTTTAATGCACCCAAGATAAACTGGGCACCAGTTTTTCACCAGGAATGTTAAAGTGGATTCTCGACATCCTTATCAACGCTGCTACGACGGAAGGCGTGGAAACAGCACGTCAGCGCCCCGACGCAGCATCCTTTTGGTCAGATCCATTCTCTGCTCGACTAAGTCATCACTAATGCGAGCCACTTGGTAGACAGCGATCATCAAGCCGCCATTTGGACACAGTGTTAGCCTATGACCTTATCTGTTACTGGTTGCAACAACCAGCTTAAAGGTCTACCGTTCGAAAATTTAATCAGGCAGATTTTAATGACCTGAGAACCTACCTAGATTCATTTATTGACTGACTCTGTGGGCTAAAACCACCTTACGTTTCAAAGCGCAATTCTGAAGGTGGACGACTTATTTATACCACGCAAAATGTGCACTTTCTCTTATCGACCACCCCTTTGGCGCAGGATACGTCGTCTTCTCGATAACAGTTCTCATTTATTCGCGAAGCGTAAGGTTGCAGAAAACTCAGAGGACCTAAGCACGTTCCACATTGTCCGAAACAGGTGTGGGTGGGAAATCCGCGAACACACCAAACTCGTCTAAGAGAAGATCCTCCTCAGAGCCTGCGGGAACAAAACTTCGTATTTAAGCATATGCGACGACTAGGAAAGAACAAACCTTTAGCTCTTTCTTTACGACTGCCCGATGGAGAGACTTCATCTGACTCTTTAGTTGTGGCCGAGTTATTCAGGGAGTACTACTCGGCAGTCTACAACGTCACATCTAGAGTTAGTATCTTGTCCTACCGCTGCAGAACTTCAGGCAACCACTCGTGACCGCTGAGTTTTCTGCGCTAGATGTTGAAGACCTTTTACTCAGGGTTAATTCATACAGTGCAATTGGTCCTGACATGATCCATCCCAGAATACTCAAGAAAGCAGCTGCTAGTTTGACTTAACCCCTTTATAGGCTGTTTGAGGAAACATTCCAGACTGGCATTCTGCCTAGCGCATGGAAAGAGTCGACGGTCACACCCATATTTAAAGTGGGCGACTGGCATTCTCCGGCTAGCTATCGACCAATCAGCCTTACTAGCTTTCCGTGCAAAATAATGGAGCGCCTACTAAAGCGCGCCATCCTCAATCACTTATCAAATAATCTTTTCTCTTCCACCCAGCATGGCTTCTTTCCTAATCGGTCATGCATAACAAACATGCTTATTTTCATGGATAGTCTGACGGAGGCCATAGACAATAGCCTCATCTCAGATGCTATCTACTTTGATTTTACCAAGGATTTTGACCGTGTCGCACACGGCCCCCTGAAACACAAACTGGAAGCCTATGGTATTCAAGTTGAGATTCTTCGCTGGATTGCCTCACGTATCACCATGAGATGGCTGCAATAAAGGGATTTTTTGCCATTAGGATGATTTGACGCACTTTTCTCCGCATGGACAAGAAAGCCTTTCAAACGCTTCACGGGGTTTATATAAGACCGCTCCTCGACTATACGAATCAGGTCGTGTATACTGGCCTGAAGAGAGACATGCTAGCTGTTGAGTGTGACCAGCGCGCGGCCACCAAGGTGGTTGCGGGCCTGCGCAATGTTACTTGTGAGTCTCGACTTGAAATTCGTGACCTGTACTCACTTGAATTTCGAAGACTCCGTGGTGATTTAATACTCACACACTTCATTAGAGTAGGTCTTGTAGAACACTTCTTCACTGTAACGAATGATGAAGGCCGGCGAGTAAATGTTAGGAAGCCATTAATGCTTTGTCCTCGGACATTTCTCCGGCAGCGGTTCTTTTCTTACAGGGTTATTAACTATTGGAACAGCCTTCCTTCTGAGTTCGTCATTGTGCGAGTAATCTTACTTTGTTCTCGGTATTTACTGTAATCACCAAGAGCGGTGCTGCGCTGTTTTGAATAATCGCCTTTCAGATCAACAGACGTCCACTGACACGGAATAAGGAAAACCGACTGGGTTCGTGAACCCTGAGCCCCTGCCTCGAATTCGTGTATCCATCGCTGAATCGCAAAAGCCTACCACTGTTCACGTGACATGCACACGGTCAAAATAACCTAGCTGCAGAGCACTATATGGGCAACTGTTTTGTCCTTTGTGCCGTCGCGTTCCCGTCACGCTACTTCGCTCAAACTTGCTTAATTATATGGACAATTGTCGTTGTCTTCCAGTGAAGAAGTCCTATCCTCCTCAGTCTATATTCGAGATCTCCCTGAAACCCCCTCTAGAAATTTGTTAATTGTTGCAGTAAAGTAAACGAGGCACGTTATGTGTTGCCGCAGTCATGACTATGACGGTTTGGCGAACGTTTCCATCTGTATATCCATATGGGCGCAGAATTTCCACCAAATGACGTGTGCACACACTTGCTGTCGTTTAGGGTTGGACTGTAAACATCTGACCACTGTTTAAGCGCGTCAAGTTTTACCTGCAGTGCAGCGAGATCACCAGCATTTCAGAGTTTCAATAAGAGAGCACCGTTGCCAGAAACATTGTCTGGAAGATCGTTGATGTAAATAAGAAACAGCAAAGGCCCGAACATTGACTCTTGGGAAACCTGTGTCTACGGCTAAACACCGGGATGCTCGCTGTCAACTTTGCTGCTGTACAGTCATATTACTCTATATTAAATGGAAAGCTTGGGTCACCTTTAGACTATCTGGGGCTGAATCTGATTGGAGTCCTGCGTTTGAATTCCAACTCGACGCACGGCTCGCATTTGGGTAGACTGCTTTTGCTATCAGCAATGGCTTGCAAGTCCCATACTTCAGTTCAGATTAGGGTTTACGGTGAACTGTCTGACAGTTTCAGCACCATGAGCGGCGTACGTCAAGGCTGTCCGCTCTCACCATTTTTGTTTAATTTCATCATGGACGAAATAATGGAGGATTGTCTCTGGCACTCACAAGATGCCCGCGTGGTCCTTTTACGTGGTGAAAGACTGACTGATATTGATTATGCTGACGACAAGGTGTTGCTGTTTGACAACTTTCTGGCAACACAAGCAATGCTAGAAGCTATTTTACACTCTTTTAAATACTTCCGAATGCGCTGTGCAACATCAAAATGCAAAGTGCTTCTGCAAGGTTGCTGTGATCGCGGAGATTTGATGTTAGATAATGTAGTCATGGAGTTCGTTGACCGGTTGCTATACCTGAAAGCCACATCGGTGGCGTCTTCGCAGGCGTTNTTAGGTGAGATGGCGGCTAATCGAGCTCAGTGGCGTGAATGTTGTCGTTGTTTGTCCGAGTTGTCTGTGAAGTGAGTGCATTTGATGACGCGGGGCAGTGAAAGCCGTAAGGGAGTTGTCTTGCTGGTGACGCCTTACTTTCACTTGCAGCTCGGTTGTTTGTTTGCAGGGTGTAGATACCTTGATGTTGGATGTCTGAATATAGACGTAGTTATTTTCAGTAGTTAGGTCCCTTACCATCCCATTCTTTTTCCCTTCTCTCTCCTATACACGGTTTGCTTTTTCTTCATGGTTGTGTGGCAGTTAAGCATTAGTGTGAACCACTGATGTATTGTTGTCTATGGTGATGATGGTGATAAGTCAGTTTGTCTCTGGTGCTAAAAGCATGTTCTGTTTTGTGCCTTCTACTCACAAAGCAGAAGTAAGTATTCCCCATCTGATGGGTGCATCAGGACTTGCCAGTGCCGATGCTGGGTCTGCTAATATGTTAACTGACTGTTTCGACATCATCTCCACATCAGCATCCCTAGCTGTGGGCATCATCCCGACCGTCATCCCTCCACTTCAGATACATCTTTATTGGCTATATTATCCAAGCTGAGTTACCTCTGAGATAGCTCCCCTGGACTTCGTGGAATTACTTTCCTCGCTTTAATTGCATGTACCGAACAGCCTGCTAACTCCGCGAGCAGGTCAATCTAATAGGGTTCTTTTCCCATCAGTTGGAAAGTGGCTAACCTACCTCATATCCAAGGGTTGTCACCGTCATTTTCCCGCTAATTACAAACCTATCGCTGTTCTTACTAGCGCATCCAACTTGTTGGAAGGGCTTGCATATGATGCCCTCTCTAGTTATCTGCCTACTGAAAAGTTTCTGCTACCCAGCATGACTTTCATGGGGGTCACTCATGTGCAACGAACCTGTTTGCCACTGATCACTGGGAGCGGTCAGCCAACCAAACCACAGAAGTGGATATTGTGTGTCTGGATTTTTCTAGGGCGTGTTATTTGATGAGTTACTTAACTTTGGCGTCCATGGCAATCTGTTTCGGTGGCTACACTTCTATCCCGCCAATCTCTGTTGCCTTGTTCACGTCACTTCTTCCTTCAGACTCCCATTGGAGCAGTAGTGGAGGTCTCCAGGACTCGATTCTCGGAGATCTCTTTCTCATCCATATAAACATTATGAACTTACTCTTTTCTCCCTTGTTATTTGGGGATGATGTCAAACTCTGGCGTGACAAACTCCAGAAGGTCCTCTCATTCTGCAAAGCGATTGAACACTCAGTTCACCTGGTCTCGGACCGGAGTTTTAGATTTCGACGTCGAGGAGTGCAAGTTGATGCAAATTCCACACACTTCCAGCACCACTTACTATTTGCTGTTACTACCCTTCAATCTCTACCAGTGAACACAGCAGCCGGTGCCACAGAAGCCAACAGGGCCTTCGTGCTTCTCAAACAGTTCTTCGGCAAATTTAACTCCGCTTGCTTCAAGCTTTTCTACAACGACTTTGTTCGACCTATTCTCGAGACTGGCACAGCGACTTGGCCTCCTTATTTTCAAAAGTATAAGGCCCCACTTGAAGCTGTTCAACAAAATCACTCGAAGACCATAGTGGAAATGCACATAGAGTTATGTGAAGAGAGACTTTGTGAACTTACCATGTGGTTACTAGAGTTTCAAAGACCGCGGAGTGATTTGGTGTTTGTTTTTCTAACTCTTAAGACCCTCAGCCACCCCTTTAGAGCCCTGTTTAGCACCTCTACGAATATTGCCTTGAGGGATCACGTCCTGGGATTGGAGGTTCAGCACAGTCGATTAGAGCGTCGGAGAATTTTTCCTCGTTACACGTTCGTATTATTTGGGAACTATGCTTGATAGTATCGTCTGTATAGGTTCTGTCTGCTGTTAACTCTGACTCACTTCTGGGTCGTTTGAGAATGCCTGGTATGCCCGCCGGATCCTTATCTTTTGCAATTACGTTAGTTCCGCTGTCCCGAAAGGCATCGGTGGGATGAGTTTCTTCTGTCGCAGTCCTGACCATAACTGACGCTACTCTGAAAGCCACGTTCGTTCAATTGACCATGAATCTTGGATTATTTGGTTCTGTCTTCGAAGAAAAATCTGATCCGAATGCTCTGTGTAATAGGGTGTGGTGCTTCATATCGCATCCTTCTACCGTACATGACCGCCGTGTATAACAACTGTTTGAGATGTAATTGACATTTAAGCATCAAGAAGTTTCAGGAATCGCATAGAGACCCGGCGGTTGTCAAATGGACGAACAGCAGTACCACGCGAGGCAGTACCGTATGTATGCAGCGCATGCCGTGCACGTGCCCAATGTTCTTCCATATCGCCTGGTGAATGGAGCCGTAGACTGAAGACAAGTACACTCTGATAGGTGTGGAGCGCTAGTTTCCTCACCATTTTTGATACATCAGTTTGTGCCTGACGAAGAAGCGGCCTCCTTGCAACGCGCTGACCTTTTCTACTCTTTTCACTTGGTGATCAGGCCTATACACTGCATCAATCCGACGGGTTATGCTGACCTGAACTTTTGTTCTTCGAGGCACAGCCATGCCAAACAGTTCAAAGGGATGCATTCGGACGAAAGAAAGTTGCACTCATAGGGTTGCATGTGGTACAACTCATCGTATGAGTGCTTAGGTGATGCGACACTATCTTGTGAGCGTCCAGCAGAATTAAAAAGCATCCTAAAAGAAAAGAGCACTGCGATCGCTCAAGGGCTGACTGTAATCGTCGGAATTTCATCCCTAGGTTAAATAGCTCTCGGTATCACTTACAATTCTGGTATGTTTTGAGATACGTCTATTGTGAAGCTGCAGCAATCATGATCAGTCGTTTTCTCATTCATTACGCCCCTGAACTGAATGAGCTTTTCACTACCAAATGAATCAGACTGTTGACTGCAGGTAGGGTTCTCCAGGGAAACCCTATATTCCTCTATTCCGTTGTGTTGTTGGTCAGACTTGTGAGTCAGAGACTTGGCGTGGGGTCGTGTAAGTCAACACCCTTCTGTGACACAAACAAACAGGAAGTTTCGGAAGTTCCTGTTATCCTGATGGACCAGTCCACTCACTTTTACTCTTGCCAACCTGCTCCTAATCTTTCCTTTACGTCCGAAAAACTGGTATACATTGGCGCTTTTAATATCAGCCTTATACGATACAGAGATCACCAAGCTGCTAAGTCAAGTATGCAGCTGGGTGTGTGCCTTATATATGAGCCGCTTTTTCGCGATTCTGGCATTGCCCTTCACTCGACCTTGCCCCTAGATAATGCTATGGGTTGGCGGCGATGGAGCCGAATCATGCCATCAACCGGAAGCGGGGATTATACTGAGCTCTTATGCAAAACAGAACCTGTACAACCGGATCCTAGTGAATGGTCGTCCACACACCGAAACGCCTATTGAACAACACCAACAGTTAAACTGCACGGGTCACAACAGTTGAGTGATTCAAACGAGCACTGGGTAAAAATTTCGACAGTTACGTGAACCTCTTGTGAAGTGGACTATTCCAAGGGAGCGTTGAAAATACGATGGAAGTGGATGCCTGCTGATTCAGCAGAACATGTGAACAAACGTCTACTTATTCTCTTTGGCTCCTGATTGGGCACAGACCACCGTAAACTGAAACGTAAATTTGCGGAGAGTTTGAGAATAGACAGCGAAGTTTAATTCGAGTGTGCCAAATGGCCAAAAGAAAGCATTTTTTTGGAATAACTGGGTGCTGTTTTCCCTGAGCACTGGCTGTCGACAAAATAGTGGCGAGGTTATATATAAAAACGGTGGCTTTTTAATTTAACAATTGTTGCGGCTACTTAACAGAGTACTTTAATGGGCGGTTCAACTGGCCCAAGTCAGCTCATTCACTTGAGGTTAGTAACAACTGTGGTTACTCATGGCATTCCAGACAATTCGCCGTCGGGCACTGAAGTATCCTTAAAGCTTAAACTATTAAAAATATAATAAAACCCTCAAACCCGAACCTTCCTTTTTCGGCTGTTTTCGGGGATGGTAATGAGGTTGTTATTCGAACTGACCACACTCCTCCATTCCATATGGGAAGCTGAAGAGGTGCCTCATAGCTAGTGCTTGCCGACAGTCTTTCCCATTTTCGAATGTAGGTGGCAAGTTATTACGTGACAACCACAAAGGTATTGGGCTTGTCTCTGCTGCATTCAAGATGCCCACAGGTGTCTACGCGGAGGTTTCTGAAACAGGGAACGAAGTAGAAGAGGAATAGACAGGTTTCCGGTTCTGTCACGGATGTGTCCATCATATCTTCTTACTACAGGCGCTGAACCGTTGGTACTCCTTTCACCATCCAGTGGTCATCGCATTTCTGCTTCGATTGCCATATATGCTCTCTGTAGTTGTATTCATTTCACAGGAGCCCTAATGAAGTGTCAATTTGCAGAAGGTTTTGTGTACCCACTCTGATTGCAGAGTGCTCATTTCTGGACAGCTGTCTCTCGTGTGCTCCACTTCAAGTGGCCTTCGACAGGGATGTTTGATCCCACCTTTCCTATTCAGTCGTGTGGTAGACGTGGCGTGAATGTTGTCCGGCCGAGTTGTCTGAAGTAAGTGTACTTAATGACGGGGACAGTGAATGCCGTGAACGAGCTGTCTTGCTGGTGACACCTTACTTCTACTTATAACTCGGTTATTTGTTCACAAGGCGTAGGCACCTTGGTGTTGAATGTTTGATTATAGACGTATCTATTTTCTCACTAGTTGTCTCTTCCTGCCCCCTTATTTTTTCTTCTATACCGGGTTTGCTTTTTCAAGTTGACCATCACTAACATTTGATCGCAGCGTTCGCATTCAGATAGACTTTCCAGCCAGCCTCTTTTGAAAAGAGGCTCATTAAAGCTCGTCAGTAGTGCATATCCTTGCCACGACCGGGATTTGAACTCCGGACATTCCAATCATGAGGCAACCGTGTTAACCACTGCGCCATTGACCTCACATTAGGCACGACCGAATTATCAAATCTGAACGCTCAACCACTCTCGCTTGTGAGCAATGATCAGGTTGCCCGATCGTCTCGAGAGGAGACACAGTTACTGCCTGTTAACTCCAATCGATAACCCCGCGATTAGGACTTCCGAGACAGGTCGAGATCACAGAACTCATTAAACCTGCAAGGCGATATTTTAGATTACTGATGAGTAGTCGGGGATTTGGTTTATTTTCAAGTTGACCATCACTCACATTTGATAGCAGCGTTCGCATTCAGATAGACTTTTCAGCCAGCTTCTTTCGAAAAGAAGGATTGTGTGGCAGTTAAGTATTAGTGTGATATGTCGCTGTCTGATTGTGGTGTTGATGTGTTAGACAATATCCCGGAAGGGAATTCGGGGATTTGGAGGTTTTTTCAGAGTAGGGCTGTTGGTAAGTAGTAAGCCGACTGATATTGACTATGTTGACGAAATTGCCATACTTAATGCTCCTGCAAAGATTGTGGTGACCATGCTGAACGAATTAAGTAATCTGACTGGTCTGTTTATAATACACTACACCCGGGAAGTGTTACGAAAACTCTGTTGGCACTGGCCCTATTTTTGTTAGTGCAGGCAGGCCGCCAGCGACTACGATCACTTCACCCAGCCGGGCAATGTCGTCTCATCAGCTGATAATATTACTGACGAGGTGTGCAGAAGGATGTCGAAAGCACATGATGTGTTCTCCAACATACATCAATTGTTGCTTCTCGGGGACGTCTATTAAGAGATTAAAAGCAGAGCATACGATGCATGTGTGCGTCAATTCTTGTTGTGCGGTTCAAAAACCTGGCCTGTTTGTGCGGATGATCCATAGAATCCCGGTATTCCATGATCATCGTCTCCGCCAGTTAACCCGTATCAAATCATCTGACGTTGTGAACAGCATGACAGTCCGCCGCGGCCTATTTCCGAATGGTGTAGGTTCGCTACTGATAACCGAGATGGTGGGTTACGTACTACACATGGCGTCAGAACGGCTGCCACACCATGCATTGTTCAGTGTGGCTGATGGCGCACGACAGAAGCCACAATACGACCAAACGATGAAGTGACCACAAGCTATGAAACGTTGCCTGTTCGGATTGCGAAGACTGGTAGGTGACGTCTTCCCAGTTAGGAGATTCAGGATCACCTACATCACCGGCTGGAAACGCTCTTGGATATGGCAGTGTCTCAGTCAACAAAGAATCTGTTTTCACAAGTTTGTTAACTCTTCTTTTTCACGAGGCTCTACCATTTCTGTCTTTTTTCCTCCCTCGCGTCCGTCCTTCTCTACGTATTTATACCCACTTATTACTCTGCCACATCTTGGATCATTGTCAGAACCACCGGCAGCCTAAGCCATGGTATCTACGGGTGTGGCCCAGATGTGAGAAGGATGATGGCGACGAGGATGGTATGCATATTCACCAGTATTTGCAAGGTTCGCGCTATCCTGTCGTGCCTTTATAGCGACTTCATTTGGGATCGAGGAGCTCAAACTGTTACACCGAAAAGCATGATGATTTACAAACCCCTGTGTTTTATTTTGTCTCCCGTTTCGAACTTCTTTTCCTAAACTTGCCGATCATAAGGGGGGGGGGTTGAGTACGCGGTACCTATGTTTTTATGTTTTCGATCAGAAGTCCGGAATCTGGACGTTCGGGACCTCATAAGTAGTTTATTCCGACTCACTTCCTGAGTTGGATGTCGTACAGTAGTTGCTCAATCAGTAGAGATTAAAACGGTTGGAACGGTGATCTTATTGGTTGTTTTTACATTCAGACCGCTAGCTGCTGTATCACTCAGAGTAGTTCAGTGGTGGCTGCGGTGGCCGTTAATCACATGGTTGCTGATCCGTCTCCCGGTTACCGCCATTATTGCTTGTATGTTTTGTCAGCCTGACCGTTTTTAGCCCAGTAAATACCTCGATGCGCAAAAGATGATAACCTTAGTTTACTTTTTGGGTATAAACAGTGAAAACGAACGTGTACGCCTGCGAGCTCAGTGAACAAACGGCATTCGAAGTTGCATTTTATCCTAAAACATTTCAGATTATTTACCCAACTGACGGTAGGTAACGTTTACCGCGGTTATGCACCTTCTGTTTTTGTGACTGTTCTGTATGAGCCACATGGTGACTCGGTTGCATTTAGAGAAATTTGTTCAGACGGTTGTGAGTTATACTACTTTGTTTTCAACCTCTTTATTTGATTAGGTGAAGTAATATTCCATTTTTATTCAGTTTCAATATCCCTCCTGTCCGAAATGTCTGATTTTCGACCCGGATTGACAGCTGCGAGTTCACCCGACGTTACGAGTTTGGTGGAATCCTTTGTCTCCGAGGTAAGCCCACGCTGACCTCACTACCCAGATATAATGAAGGACCAGTTAGATTCCGATATAGAGGCTGATCTACAACAAGCTTCTCTTGTTTCTGAGGTTGTGACTACTGGCGCAGAAAGCTGCTCAATTGCGAGCTCTGATGCTCTGCTCAGCTACTGTGATACAACAGAGGAAACCAAACCGCCCCTGTCTCGAGGAAGCAAGCAATCCACATTTTTCAGGAGGGCTATTTTATCTGGTGTCTCAAGCCAGTTAAACAGCTTTTCGTCAAAGGCTGATTATGGATCCCCTTCTTGCCTGGTAAGCTTTCGACATTTATTTTATAATGGGGTTTGTCCATACGGTTCATCAACATCATCATTGACAGCAACACGTCAGTGGGTCACAGCCTTCAGTCATCTCTATCACATGGATATGGCGTTTAACTTCACGTCATGGTAAATTTGCTGTTTGAAGTTCCAGTTGGTCTGTTGGTTACGTTTTGCCCAATAATGCTCTAAGTTGCGAAAGTACGATGTGATTCTCCGTTGCCAACTGCAGGCAATCACACCAAGTGCACCACTCAGGACACCATAGATCTTAAAGTCTCAGTGAACATTGAAGCGGTAGGTTTCTATTATGCATAGTAACCAGACATTGTTAGTATCGTTTAACTTCTGGATGTGGGTGTTTAATTTCCATTCAAACTGCGAGTAATGGAAGAGCATGTTTTTGTGGTATGTGATGGAATTTATTGAAATATACAAGTAGTATACTACTTGAAAAATCTCAAGACAATCTTCCATTTCGATCTACCTGTCAGTTGCTCCAATTCCCATTATGTTGTTGGTTTCCAGCATCTTTAACCTTTGTTCGGCGGCTCTGATACGTTTACTCCGCAGTTGTTTATCCTGGTTGAGGTCAGAATGACCACCGTTTTTCTCATTTTATGGGGTCACTGAACCCATTTATTTTCTTAGCTAATAAATGAGGTTACTTGTAACACGTAAGCTGCAACGGTGTACGATTTTCTCTCACTACTTACATACCTATTCCGCCGTGTACGTTTCAGCCCAACGATTGGCAGCAAATCCTAAACGTTAGTCTTTCGTAACATGTTTGACCAAACGGAGCACCGCGCAATGTTATGATCCCTTGGTCAAATTTCTTGGGGAACAAAGGGCTTCCGAGGCGGTGATGACGAAGCTAGCCACTGAAATGCAGCGGTGTTGGTGATCGGATGAAGATGACCAGCACAGTGCTGTTACTGAGGACGAATCAGACAGCGATTGGCCTTGTTTTATCGCAGGACAGCGTTGTAACGTTCTTGCACAAATGGCTAGGCGAGACTTAGTGCCATGAAGACACCCGTGATACCCGCTATCTAAAAATTCCATATTGAACCTTTTGCGGGAAGTTTATACAACCATTATTCGAGGCTGTTTAACGTTGTGCCAATCTGGTGTATACTGTGCAAAAGTATGCTCAGTGACCTCTGTTAATTTGCCTTGATAGTCCCACTGCGGAGTCAGTCGAGAAGAAATGTCGGACAAAATTTTCAAAGACGTTCTGCTTCCGCCCTTGACGGACTGTGGCCTTTCTCAAGACCTGACCTACACATCAGGTTTTGAAGAAGGTGCTTGAGGAAAATGGAGGAGTATGTTCAGAAGTGGTTCGCCAAGAACAGTCTGCGATCTCTAGAGACCCGTATGCATTGGTATCGTTGAAATGTTCTTCCAATTCTCGCTGCATAATCAGACCGCAAACTTTTTGACGAACCACGATACCATTGGCATTCACTATCGTCATTCTCTACCGTCATTAGACACCATTGCTCGAGTAGACGGTTGCCTCAAGGCTTCCGTCCACACTAAAGAGCCGCTGTCTTTTTGTGTTGTGCTAACATGCACACGCACAGACTGCTGCCCAGTTGGAACAGTGAATGGTCCACGGAAATGTTTCAAGCGCCCACCGACTTAGAAACAAGTAAACTTTCAATCATTATCATTAATAGAATGAATATTCCAGTGGGCGGCTACTTTGGTTATTTGTAACATCTTTGTCATCCACTTGCACTTCCATTTACCAACTCTGTTTACAGTGAACTTAGGTCGTGGCTTTTGGCCACTGAGCACACTTGCGTCATTATGGTCCTCTTATTCATGTATTTCTATGAGATGTCAACTACTACTACGAAGTGTATATGTGACTAAGGCACATGTTTCCATTCCGGCAACCTAACGTACGCTTGGCTGTCATTACACTGCGTATGCCGCAACGATACGGTCTGGAATATTACCTGCAACTTTGCGATAACTTTTACTTTTTAGGAATATCTTGCCTGTAGTCTGTCAGGATCGTGATACCATTCTCTGAACATATCGTTAACTTCCATGAACAGTTTAACTCAGTGAACTGTCGAGACCCACGCGGCACAAAAAAACTAGTGGGCTTTACATACACCACATTGGGTTGTCGACCTTACGCCATGACGAACAACGATGATCATTAACAGGACGACGGGCCAACGGAATATCTGTAACGGAGTTTGTGGGAAGCTGAAAGGTTTTCCGTGGATCGGGATATTTTGCTCACAGATGTACGCTGTAATGGGTCAGGAGTTACTTCCCCAAATGGCCCGTTAGGTTGGTATCAACACAGAAGAGCTATTGTCGGACTAGTGGGTACAGTTTTTCAATCTGTTATGCTGTGAGCTGCACACGCCTTTATTTCAGTTCTAGTTGTGACATAAACGGGTCACAATGTAACGGAAGTACCAAATAAAACGTTAAAAGAATTTGACTACAGTTTGTCACTAATTATAACAAACGGGAATGTACACGCTATCGCGTGTGCTCCTGTAGAGCTTGCTGTTACTTATTGACGGCAATGCTGGTTCACCAGTCACCACCACTCATGACTACTGTAACAGTTCTTTGCATGTTTGACAGCCTGACTGTTTGCAGTCTATGTAACTCGCATGAGGGCAAAAACTGCGTGATGTAAAAGTTGGATACTTACGTTGTTACTGTGACCTATGTTACAACAAAATGTAATCCGACATTGTTTGAATGCGAGCTTCCGTTAGTTCTAGTAAGATATCGACAATGGTAATGGGCACTATTCTTTACTGACATCCGCTTTCTCGTCTATGCAGGTTTGTTTTTTGTTTACAAAAAATGTCTGATTCCACTATGAGGCGTTGGTTTGTTTGTTCCACTTTTGCTGGGTGGTTGCACGATTTTTTACAACGTTTTTTCTATGTTCTGTGCTTTTGTTATTTACGTCTAAGGTTGAAAATGCGCTTTATCCCTATTAGTACTCATATTTTTTGTTACCTCGTTCAGTCTTGTCGAAGACATTTGGTCGTTGGTACTAGCAAGGGAATCATATTCGTTTTCAGTAAGTCTGTCCTTTGGGGGTTTGTTTTTGGGCCCGTTTTTCATGTTTACCGAACTTCATTTTTTTGGCATCTGTGTTTTGAACATTGTCCGCCTGTTTCTCGTAGTCGGTTTCTGTCGGTCTTCTGTCACATTACCGTTTAGCTATTCTTCCGTTAATTTATCATCGATTGTTATTTGGATTTCCTCGCCTCTTCCTCTTCCAGTACTGTATGGCGGCTTCTGTGCGCACACCACTGCATTATATGTTATCTACATTTATCCATATTTATTAATCAAATAAGCAAGCATTTAGGTCCCATGTTCGAAGATGTGTTGCCTGTAATAATAAAACTGTTGATAAGTAACGCAATTTTTCAATATTGCTTGGTTCGCGTCGATTTTCAGTGTTGGTAAACGGCTACCAAAGCAGTAGGACTTTATTTCGGATCATTAGAATGCTTGGATACCTTCTGTTGATAGGACGACTAAGTGGTTTGTTTCTGGAAATTCGTTTATGGTCGTACCACAATAATCGGGCACTGTTCATCTGTTATTATTGGAGCAGAATGTTTGTCCGAAATAAAGGTAGCCGACGTTTCTGCCACGTGACGCGGGAATTTGGCGGTATGTTAAAAAAAGAAACGAGAATTATTGGTTACGTTTGCAGATACCCATTATGAAAGTGTGAATTATGTCCAGAATATGTTCATTCTGGTGTAAGTTATGTTAGCTTCCTCACCATGCAAATATGTGTATTTGTGGAGCAGAGTCTGAACATCAAAGATTGTGGAGGTTGCTTTTTTGTTTGGGACAGATTTTACGATCAGACCTCGATTATAGCGTCCGTTTTTGATTCGTCGATCTACTCTTCCTTAACAACTCTTTAGCCAGACGTCGTCGGTTGCGCCACTTGTACAATCGCGCTTCTTCGCCAGAATCCCCACTTGTTCGGCGCACAGATAAATAAGACATACTCAGTCACTTCCACTGACAACGTCACTAGGCAAAGTTAATATTCCCACTGGGCAGCTTTAAGGTGGGTCGCCCAAGCTTATAAAGTAGAGAATTTTCACCCCACCAGTTACCTCCCACGCACTCACTTGGCATTCTGGTTGACAGCCCGTGCTAAAGTCATGTGTAATGCACAGCACACAATGCTTCAATGTGCTGCGTCAGCTGGTTTGCAAATCATTGCTGCGCCTACGATTGGCTGGTCACCAACCGGCAGATCAATTCACTTATTGAGCAAATTGGAAGACCGCCGGCGTCTGTTCAATCAGCTTTCAACGTGCCGGGTCACAAGAAACTCAACTATCCGACATCACCGAAATTGAAACTCCTGATGTAGATTGATGATGCTGTAGGCTGGCATCAACTCTTAGACAAATGTGGCGTTGGTACAAAAAAGAGCCAAAAAGTTTGATTCTCAACAACGAATAACGTGCTGAGGAGACCGATGTCACCATCCCCTCAAACGTCCGTGAACAGTTATGTTGAATTCTGATCTTGACAACGCCGGTTTTAGTAGTTCGAATGAGTTAAGGCTGTTAACCTTACTATCCCTGACCCGAATCGTTGCACGGAATGACACTGCAGTGCACTGAAGTGTTGTGAATGGTGTTATCGTCGTCTCACCTTCTCACTCAGCCCATTACGTATCAAGCTGTTTAACTTGGGTGTTGCTTACTATTCCACCCTACACGTGCGCGCTCACATATTCATTAGCTTAAAACCCGTTTCCACACCGGAACTCACGCGCGCGCGTGGTTATCGTCAGCACACTCAGCCAATTGAGATAATCCAAATGAATGTGATTCTGTGCGGTAGAAGCACAGGCAGGCGTGACACGGTTGGACTCGGATCGGAACAGAAAGTAACTGCACAGACGTACTGGGCGGGACATGGTCCCCACGAGCATGTACAACAATCCCATTAGTGAAGATCCAAAAAATTATCTTTATTTATTAGCGGGCACTCAAACTTTCACAGGCAAGAGATCCGCTGCAAAGGCTGTAAAGCTGCCGAAGTCCTCGATATACTTGCTGAAGGATAGTTATCACTGGTGTGAAAATTTTTGTAACTACATGTTCTCTAAGAGTACTTAAGGTGCCACGATAGGATAGCGCGAACCTTGCAAATACTGGTGAATATGCATACCATCCTCGTCGCCATCATCCTTCTCACATCTGGGCCACACCCGTAGATACCATGGCTTAGGCTGCCGGTGGTTCTGACAATGATCCAAGATGTGGCAGAGTAATAAGTGGGTATAAATACGTAGAGAAGGACGGACGCGAGGGAGGAAAAAAGACAGAAATGGTAGAGCCTCGTGAAAAAGAAGAGTTAACAAACTTGTGAAAACAGATTCTTTGTTGACTGAGACACTGCCATATCCAAGAGCGTTTCCAGCCGGTGATGTAGGTGATCCTGAATCTCCTAACTGGGAAGACGTCACCTACCAGTCTTCGCAATCCGAACAGGCAACGTTTCATAGCTTGTGGTCACTTCATCGTTTGGTCGTATTGTGGCTTCTGTCGTGCGCCATCAGCCACACTGAACAATGCATGGTGTGGCAGCCGTTCTGACGCCATGTGTAGTACGTAACCCACCATCTCGGTTATCAGTAGCGAACCTACACCATTCGGAAATAGGCCGCGGCGGACTGTCATGCTGTTCACAACGTCAGATGATTTGATACGGGTTAACTGGCGGAGACGATGATCATGGAATACCGGGATTCTATGGATCATCCGTACTAACGGACCAGATCTTTGAATCATATAACAAAACTGGTCATACCGAAAATAAATATTTCACCGAGAATGTTACACATATGGAACCGATGTATAAATCCTGTTTTATCCGACTTGAATTCAGCGTTTACGTGTAACACAGGTTCAAATTCACTTGAGTATTTTTAGCGTACCCTTTTCTGCAGATTTTCCATGAATCTACTTAGTATGTTATAGTCTATACTCCCGTTTGCATTTTTGGTGTTTGAACAACGGATTAAGATTACGAAAACTGGTGGATACAAGCACTTCGTTTTAACTCATCAGTACCAAATTTGCGATAACATGCTTTGATTTTTATAGCAAACAGCTGGAGAGGCGGATATTCAGTAAGCGGCTGAGGATAAGTCGTTAGGCCCAGGGAAGATTCATGTTTACGAAAAGTTGTTTCTGAGCACGGGAAGCTAGTTTGCGTTGACTGATTGCAACTGCTTTTGCAAATCGTAAGAATCTCGGGTTAGAATGACGTAACAAGATGGATCGATAGCGTGACTTGTGGTCAGAACGTGTCTAGCGACTGTGGAAACTGGCCGTTTACACGTTTTAGCAACATTACCATTCTCCGGTAACACGGACTTCTGCACCTGTTCCTTCATTCTGGGGCTCAAGCATCTCTCGGTTCTGCGTATGTAACTTTTTCCGCAGTTACATAAAATTGGTAAACGCACTGTGAAGTGGCACCGATAGGCTGATCTTTGATTGAAGGCGCCAGTAACTTGGGAGTCCGAGCGATTACACTGAGTTCAGATACATTGAACGTTCGTTTAATTGGATTTCTCAATTACTGTGTTGTTTGATGCATGACATAATCACTCTTAAAAGGCAGCTCAATATATACCCTCTTTTTCTCTACAGTAACCACCTCTTCGGGTGGTACTTTTTGTTTACTGTACTTATCTATGAACCTTCTGGGGACACCATTGGATTGTAAGACAGAAGTAATCAGATCTAGTTCTTCCGCAAGGTTGTCGTGCACCTTGCTTGTCGTTCACCTTGCTCGTGTGAACAGAGTATTCACTAATGTTCGCTTGTATTGGATCGGTGTGTAGCTGGTGAGGTTTCGTATTGACCGTGCTAATTTATGATAAGAGGAGTTTGTCATTGCCAAAATTGACCTAGGCGACATTCCAGACTTGTTCGTCTTCAGTAGGCCGTACGGTTGAGGCGTTGACGGTCCACACGGTTTAAGAGATTTGTACGTTACTTCTTCATTAATTCGCAATTGCAAGGGCAGCTGAAGATGTTCTATGTGGTCCTCCATTTCGGTAACATTATTCACTCTCTCTGTTCACCGAAACTTTGTTTGGTCATCCAATATTTGATAACATCTTCTGTACAGTGTCAAACTGTTTCTGTCTGACCCATTTGGCATTAATCTTACCAAGCTTATCTGAATCCAGTGTGCCCTGACGGACAGGACCGCAAGATATTCCCATTTTGTTTGCATGCGCTCTTGGTACGTAACCCAATGTAAATTTGGTGCATACATCCTGAGCCAGAATCAGGGGTCGAATGTTAGAATACTATGTACTATTGTGACAACAAAGTCCATTGTACACAAACAGCAGATTCAGACAACTCTGAACTCTGTCATGGTGACCTTCTGCGAGCGTTTGCTTTCAAGCTGTTGTACATCTGCCCCATTTTTGCCCGATTGTTAAAATGTGTTCTTTTTCTTACTCATGTGAATACAAAACCACAGGCGTCAATATTCTTCCTGCGCTTTTTTCACTCAGACTGAGAAGCGTGCTTCATGTCTGTGTCCCCGTTAACAGATTTCCCTAATAAAACACGTATTCGCCAGCTCTGGAACTATTGTTGTCACGTTTGCTGAGTGCTCTAGACGGTTACAACTAGCCGGTTGACGTCACTCTCTCCAGCACGCTGGTGCTTTTTTCACAAAACCTGCAGGACTATGTCTAAAACTTGGTAGAGCTGCCTATCTGGACTTAGGCTACGGCTGCCTTTCCATGGTCAGAACCAATCACTGGTCTCATTGAATCATTCACTTTGAGGCAGGGTATCCCTCCAACATAGTGGTTTGATCGTTTATTTTTGTACATACGCATGAACCGTCATACTGTGGCAGCATTAACGTCATCATTCTTCCGATCCACTTTAAAATGACACCTTTTTGAGATGCTCTATGATTCATTTACTGTTCAACTAATCTATGGCTATTAATTACGTCGTGGGTCTGAAAAACACCAAGTAATTTGGTCACATACCCTTATGTGGCGCACAGTTCCAAAAGTCTGTCAGTAGTTTGCACTTTGTCACCGATTGGCAGTCACCCTTTCATGTTTAGACAGGTTGGTCACTCCAGTACGTTTTGTGAACTTGGGGTTCGTTTATTAAGCCTACATACACATACACACATGGGTTCGCGATTTACGCAGCATTGTTGTGTAACCGGTACCATCACTAATTAGTAGTTTGACGCAAAACTAGGAGCAATTTTCCAACCTTAAGAAGACGGGAAATTGGGTGCGATGTGTGTTTGTGTTGTATGGAACGTGTTAAGTAAGTTTGTGCTGCATTACTGGTAACGAATGTGCAGGTGTTGATAAATGGATTGAGAATAACAACGTTACGAACGAGTTGTAATACAGTACGTTTCAACCACTTCGGCTGGCCTTCCTCAGGAGTGTTGTGTTCGCAACGTGTGTTCGTAACGGGATCCGAATGTATAACCCACCCCTGTGCGCCCAAAAACGTTTTGTTCAGGCTCTGGATTTGCCCTGGCCAACCCCCCACCCGGTTAGTCTGTCAAGACCCATTGTTCAAGTGGATACTTGATTGCAGTGTGACATTGAACTGATTGACCTCGTTAACCACACGTCCTCCGTTTACTCCCCTAACGATTCTCCCGTGAAATGTGTGATATAAATGTGGTGTATTTAGCCTGATGATGAATCACTGAAAACGAGCTTGTTCGCTACACATTGTTTTTCGTAACGTTGTGTTGTTCTCAATCCATTTATCAATATTATGGTAAACACGACGCCCAAACTGTTTGACTTGATTCGTACTAAATTTGGTACGGATATATTACAACTGATTAATGATGTGCACGTATGTTTGCTGTGCGAACTAGTGTTTGCGTTCGATGTGTGTTTCCATATAGTCTGTAACCGGCGTCCTGCAGTAAACAACTTTATAGGCCGAGTAACTTTAGTGGTCACTAACGTAATAGGAGACTGGCTAATGGTCGTACATGTGGACGGTGCCACCGGGTTATAGTGATCTTTTAAATAGCAGGATTCAGTAAAACTAGTAAATCCATGCACGGTTGCCGTATGTCATCTGTTAATTTTCGGGATGCTTGTAGCAAAGTGACACTGTGCACGTGTCACGGAAGGAAGTGGGTTACATATTGCAATATGATGTTTTTGAGGCCGCTGCACGTTAGATCCGTGGGCACGGAGAAAACTGCAGGAGAGATTTACCGCTAGTGAAACACGGGATAATTGTGGAAGATGCAATTTAGGCTGGATGTGAAATTTGAAGAGGTTTAGAGTGAACGTCTACGTGAAGAATGCAGATGTGGATGTATGCACATTGTTGTATTTCAAAAACAGTATCTTTTGAATCACCGACGATTATAGTAACATCTTCATCTGTGGACTTTTGTTCCCAGAGAACACCAATACAAACTGCAGTGCTCCCGGCTCTGCTTTACTAAATCAGCTATCTCGATTCCATATATATTACTCCATGCTAAGGTTTGTTTCGTGTGTTCTTCATCTATCTAGATCTTAAACAGGTCTTGCGATTTTGTTTTGGACCCAGTACTCTTGTCGGTGATGGCGAAACTGCCTTCGAAGGGCCTCAGGGGTCTGTATGTTCACTGAATCAAAATCGCGACGGGACTTTGCTGTTGTCTGGTTTCTCCAGTGGCTGTGTTGCTGTTTGGCAGATGTCATCGCCAAACGCGCTAACTAATCGAGATAATCACGTGGTCCAAGGCAAACTGCACGATCATGCGGACGAGGACCACGCAGTCGAGCCAGAACATGGCCAAGGTCCCCGAGTGTCCGCAGATCGGCCGGTCCCGAGCCGAACTCGTTCGACAGGCTCGCTTTCCAACTTTCGATTGTTTAGCGCCGGTGGTGGCCACACCGGTGAACGTTTCAGAGGTCGCCTGCTATGTTTGATTGAGGATGCACATGGTGTTGGACAAGCGGCCGCATTATGCAGTTTCACTACCATATCCTCACTGGCTGTGTGTGTTGATACCGGTGGCTCGGTATTCCAATTGAACTTCAAGTTAGTTTGTCTATTGCTCACCGTTTGTCTATGTCAACCCCAATATAGCTATTGCTGTCCATTATTTCTTTCTGTCGGCTGTCTACTTTGTTGGATGCTACACCATAAAATACACAGTGATATAACTTCTTATGTAACGTGATCTGGCTTGATTTCTAATCTGGGGATGTATGTTTGAGAATTGCGTGTAATCGCGGGCTGCGTACAATCACTGCCGACGGATGAGTTCAAGATGTGCCTACCAATTAAGGCTGGTTCGTCAGAGTGCAGTTACCAGTCACCTCTTACGATATCAGTAGTTAAAGCAATGACTTGTCGAATAAGATGGTGCAACCAATGCTCACTTGATACACAAACCGACCGGTGACGAACGTGCAAACAGAATCATTCGGAAAACAAGCTGTGCACCAAATGTTCGTTCTTCTATTTTATTTGAACAATATAACTCAGTGTCTAATAAGTGAGATTGTTCAGGTCGGGATGAACTGGCGTTCTTGCTTTTTCGACAGTATATCCCTAGATGGAGCTAGGGTACAATGGGATAGCATATCAGAGTGTAGCTGGTGTGTACAAACCACATCATTTGTACGGTTGAACCTAGAAGAACTGAATGAGTCGATGTGCATAACCACCTTGCTCACAGTCGGTCAGTCTACTACCTGACAGAAGTTTTATTCCTGGATTAACGGGATATCTGAGTATTTCTCGTGGAACTTCATCTGTCGCACATTGAAAGAAAGATTTTGGGTATTTCTGCTGGACACTATTCGAATGCACATTCATAAGTTCAGTAAAAATGTATAGACCGGTGGAACTCACCTATGACAGAGGCGTTCATTCTATTGTTCACCTTTGATGGTCGAGGATAGAGATTTTGGTAATGGTACTTACCATGTCTTCCGATTTCTACGGACTTAGAGAGTATCAGCGTGGACTGTGTATCATGCGGCTGCGGATTTGAATTCCAAATAACTCACTTGCGCTTCTAGCTAGGTTTGAGCATCCGTACACTTTCCAGTCCATGTAGGATCTAATGCGTCGCGTACTAACAGACAGCTGGTGTAAAAGCTGCGTTGTGAACTGTTCGCTTCCGTTTTGTTCCTCGTTTCGCTGCTACAGATATGTGTATCCGTTAGCTGTGTAAAGATGTGGATAAGTCCACCTTTGGATTTTGTTTTAGGTAAGTGTTTCCGCTTGGGATCAGCTAGTGCGGGGTTTGAAGCTACACTCTTCCGCGTCCAGGCTTGAACAGTGGAAGAAGTTGCAGCTTTTGCGGGCGACTACTTGATGACCTTTCAGGGGGACCAATCGTAAATAGGTTACACTGTTTGTTGGTTTACGATGGACGTTTTGAACCGATGTGTTGTATAGTACACGGCTTGAAACACTGAGTTCCCTTCAATAACTTCATCAGCGCAGAAAGAAGACATATGTTGCGATATGTTAACATTTCGTTTACTCTCATCAGTCGCAAACGTAAAACATGCAAGTTATATAAGACAGACAATGAGAGATAGACAGGGTATGGACACGCATACAATCACACCACGTATTGTCATCACCACCACGGCAACCCTATAGGTTGCTTCACCCACTTTTGTGCACACAGCGCCGGCTGGTGAGCTCTAATCAGCATGGCTTCGCTAAAGGCCAGTAGCTT
>QNGE01000517.1:55157-84394 GCA_008508345.1 Paragonimus westermani | reverse complement strand
TTGGACCTTTTACTGCACTTGGATAACGAATCTGTTGTTATATATATATATATATATATATATATATAAATATTACTGGTAAGATTTCGACGCGAACGGCAAATTCATGTGTTGTCTTTGCCAGCCTGCTTCTATTTGTCGTCGGAAAGTAGGATATATAGTGCTTGCTTGCGTTCTGCTTTGCTGTGCGATCCGTAAACTTGGTCTGTTCTCAACGAAGATGTAAACATACTTGGTGAGTTTGGCCATGGTTGTCTCCGTCGGTTTGCTCACACCAAGTCGAAGGATCGCGCAAGCAATGTGGTCGTTCGGCAGCACTTTTTTGGAACTTCGGGGGTATGCCATCAGTCGGGCAACTAATCACGATACACAGTCTGAGATCTTCGGATCTCATACTCCGCGTGTCAGTTCAACGTTTGCCGTACCGGGCTTTGTATACCGAGACCATCAGCAGTTGGATAAAACCACATACTGGTCAATCAACGGCGTGATCATGAAACTTGCATACGTCAGATATTTGTTTAAACAACGTGGGCAGGTATCGCTTACCTGAATTACGATCTCCTGGTCACTAAATTCGTTGATCAAAAACGCTGTCTGAGATGACGGTGTGCTTCAGTCGATAGTTTGTCCGTATCCACAGTATTTCCGTCTAGTTCTGTTCTTGTCCACATATTTTTTCCTTTGGGATGTTCCACATGATTGCTGCGCTGAGCGGCTGCCTTCTGGTCAGGTTCATGGCCATTATGAATGAGCGAAGTCCAGACGCACATCCACCAGATTGCAGGATTACAGTGTTTCCCTGTTCGTCTACAGGCTAACCATAAATGAGTTACCTATTTTGGATCACGATAAAGGAATACGCAGTAACCGATAAACTTTATATCTGTTTGTTGCTACAGTTCTTTTTTGGTTTTGAAACCTCTCTTAGTTTGACCTTTTATAGTTAGTAACTCACGAAGTTGAAACACAGGGCACTGTCTCGTTTCCCCTAGCTTACGGGTACACTAATACTTGAACATATTTCTGTCAGCATCACAGTCATAAATCCATTTTAAGTGCACCCCTTATTGAACATAACACCGATTACTCGCCTACTTAACTCAAATGGCGAGTTTCCTCTGTATGTGTACATCTCGTTTATGATTTATCGCTTTGTTGATTCTGCACATTATCCTTTAGTTTTTTCAAATAGCGTATAAAACAATCCCTCGAATTCTGTAATGCTTTGGCAAACTCCCCTATGTACGAATTCTGTGAAACCCTGAAGTCTCCCCTTTCAAAATCACTTTTGGAGATAGCATGGACAGAGCCAAATACAGTATGAATTTTGGACTTAGTCAGGCAACAATGAACTTATCGACAATGCGGCCAGGCTACTGGCTAAGTGATGACACGCATCCGGTTCACAAAACACACTATGTTTACGTGACCAGCTACCGTTGGACAAGCCCCTCCAGCCTGAAGGCCCCACAGCAACCTGAGATGGTCGAGGTCATTTTTCATACTTATTTTCCATAAAGGCTATTTAACTTACAGCTTTCCCAAAACGTTCGTTGCAAGAAATGGTTGTTGCCAACTTATTATGAGGAAAACATTGCTAACCGTTGAAGTGGCCGTATTGCTTCGTTGTGCAGTGTAGCGCGATTTTTAACCCTTATGTGATGCATCCTAATCCCAGTTACTTAAGAAGACCGTACTTGGCATGTTGAAAATAGTGCTTGCTGTTGTCCGCTGGTCTAATTCTTATATAAATTGATCTTAGGAGTTGGAAGTCTAATGTTTGGCCCTATCTTCCGCTGCCGCCCTCACTAGTGAGCTACTCTCTATCACCCTCTATTTCACGTTTGCAGCTTGCCGTCAACGATAATCTGCCAGTTTTCGTTTTCTAACTGCTTTGTTCAAACTGCTCGAGGGAACCAATTGTTTTAGATAATCTTTCAGTTTGTTAATTTTCTTCTACCAACAGTCGCGGCGAGATTTGCGCTCTGGACGCTCTCGGCTCTGCTGCACCTTTCTCAGAACACTCTGAAAGTTGTGTTTCTGAGATGGTTTCACACAAACTTAACGGCGCGTTTCAAACCTCTGGGCACCGAACGCTCGCCAACCATGGACTAATTGCGATGGCATCTTTCACCAAGTTGATTGTCGTCTCGCTTCGGCCGCGTATCCAAATTCTACACTGGCAGCCACTTAACGTAGGTTGCTTTGTTATTTGTCTTGTTAATTGTACGAACTCCTGAGTAAACAATGCTCACCGGCAAAGATCGCAATTGCTCTACCAGCTGGGCGATCAGGGTCTTTTCGACTGATGACTGCGTGCTCGTCTGATCACCTCGGGACTTTCCAAACCTCCGTTGATCTCAGCGCCTAACGTTGGATGTGGCGAACGTCTGGCAAACGTGCGCAGTACACAGTCTAGCTACCAACTTGTTTAACTGTTCGATCACCTATTCGAAATTTCTCAAGTGGAATCTTTGGTAGTTCATGTGACCATACAACTTGATTTGAATTCACTGGCCGGGACATCGACGGTCAAACGTTACAGGTATCTTTACATCCTCTCGACGACCATACAGCAGGACGAATCATCCACAGGCATTGCATACATTGGTTGGGCTCTTTTCCGATGCCACGGACAATGAAAGTTGGCAAGGATGATGTATACCTTCACTAATGTCGCCTAAGCAACATCGCAGAACGATCAGATGGTGCCACTTTGATAAATGAATCGGCCGGTAAAGTTAAGATGACTGTTTTCAGTTCCAAGTTGCCTTCCATTGTTGTTTGGATTCTGTCTGTTGTGTGCATTTATTACGGTTCCATGAGTTATACCAATACTTTCTGTTGCTCACTCTCACTTCCGTACTACACGATGAGCTTTCTGCTTGCGTAGACTCATCTGTTGGACATGGTCTCAAAAACCGCTGTGCGCAGTCGCTCGGTGCCTGTTATTCACGTCCATCTCATTTTCATATGCCGTCAGTGACCCTCAGCTGATGTCTTCCTTACTTTATTCGAATGCTATCATCGATGCTGCAGTCAGTCAACATGTATGATCGACCTTTAATACTCGGGCGTTGGTGTGTACGTATGCCGTTTGTTATATATGATAATGAAATGGATACGTCTAGAGATATGATTCTGAAACTGAAGGAAAACAGGAAATCGGTACACGAGGTTTAGAGCTATACACTTATGAAACAAGTTCAATCAGTTCATATGGTCGAAATCATCTGCACACCGAAAAACGATATCACACCATTTATTTTGGAAGAAACGTCCTCCTTCTCAGTGTTCCACAAAACTATGCGGAGCATTCACCTCTCCTTCGAATGGCTGAGTTGATGTGTTCTGTTTTACGATAAATACGATGAGTGGCACAAATGCATCGACGAAGACTAGGGATTAATATAGCGCACCCACCATCCTACCTATAACAAGAACTACGAAGTATAAAACCGAGAAAGTCATGTTACTTGGGTGTTGTATTTCAAGCGGTGGACACAAACATCAGGGTTATGCAGCCTCGACTACAGATGTATTCATTCCTGCCCAACCGTTGACAACAACCATGTATAAACTGAACTGGTGGCGGCGAAAATTTTGTTAGCACCGTCATCACCTGACCGTGTACCAGTGTAGACATGCGAATGGATATCTGTGAACGTTCTTATCAATTAATACTCCATTTTAAGTATCTTTACTCATTCGATTTTATTGCGTTACTCGTGTGGAACAAATTCTGGAGTTCCATGTCGACTTGAGAAGTGTTCAGTCCCACATTCTTGACTTCTCACCTAACCGGTACAAAATCTTATTTTCTAACTCTGAGGTTGTTCCAACTTTCCTACTCGTATAACTGTTGGCAGCCCCGTATGTCTTTAGCTCGATGCATTGAGAAAGCTAAGGATTGCGTCTATTTGAATATTCGAGTCTAATTTTAACGTGTATTTAGAATACACTACTAATTACTACTGGCGTCTAAGCTGAGGGTGACGTACTCTTGATAAGTTTGAACGTCATATTTATTGAATGTTTCGTTTGCCTCTTCACCCACGTAATCTGCGTACATCAAACGTCTAGCCGTAGTGTGAACTTGATTATTTTTCAGCCCCGTTCATCATGCTTCCGTACGTTTTCACCATAGTTGTGATGTGACAGTGCTATAAGAGCTTTTAGTCTGATGCTCGACCTTTACCTACCGTGTAATGCACATATCTCAGAAGAGCTACACGAGTATGTGTATCTATCTATCTATCTATCTATCTATCTATCTATCTATCTATCTATCTATATGCAAATAAATTTGCAAATATGCACTAGGTGGCGTCCGCGCCTACCGTGTTCCGCACGTCATCTGTTTACCCGTGCCCACATGTGTGTGTGTCTAACACCCTGGCCCCGAGCGATCCAATCATGTTATCCGCACAACCGATTAGATGACTGTCTTATGTGTCTCATCGTCAACATGATGTCATTCTCGTGTTCGGCAGAGCTGCGCGCAATTACCTTCAAGTGTTTTCATTCTACTCTGCGCTGAATACGTGTCAGCGCTCGCATTTTCACTTGTGTTCTAAATTGTAACACTAGACTTACACATCGGCTTTAACCACCCATTTATATAGTGACGTACGCGGTCACTAGTTCACGTCGATTGTAGCAGTAGTTTTTGAAAAACATTATTTAACTTGCTAGTCAGTTAGTTCCACTTTTATCAAACAATGCTCACTACACCTGTGGTCCGGTTTATCTATTGTTGAACTGATGTGAAAGCTGCCAGTTCAAATCTCGGCATATCTCTCACTGTCCGATAAGTCCTTTTTTGTTGGCTGATTAGTCTTTTCGAAGCCATAAGCACTAGTTTGACATACGTGTAACTGTTTTCCACTTTCCCATGGTTAAAGTTAGCCTCTCAGGATTGGGCATTAATCTGCATTTCGGTTATTTGTTTAGTAAATATACAGCGGGGTTTGAACTTCTCCCGTTTCGTAGGGTTCGATTTCTTTATCTAATTTCGCTTTACACCAATTATGACCTGTCTAACCTAAGGCTATCGTGTGGCTCAGTTTCACTCAATTTGGTGTGCTGTTCACTTTCCAGGGTCCGGCCGCATGTCTCCCTCATCTTACATGGCAGTGGGATTTTCGGAACTGTTCGTGTGCCTCCTCTTTTCGGGCCGTACTCGCATTCGGTCGCGGATGTTCTGTGCATCTGCTTAGCGTTTTCCTATCCCCAAACCTCAAACGAGGCGCTCATAGTCCCGATGCCACCTCGGATAACGGTTTGGTCAACTTTCAGTTGACACATTCCATTGAGCTGAGTTATGACTTGATGGCTTTGCATGTACGCGTTTTCCGTTCTTTTTTGTATATCACATGCTTCATGATTATCTTCCGATCCTACCTTATGCCATATCTGCCGATACGTTTATTCATGTAGACCGTTATCTTCACTTGGGTTTTATTAAGCGTTGCCACTGTCTTGTATGGGTTACCAGATCCGACCGTGTTCGAGTTGAACAGTTATGAATGTGCACAGCATTTTGGTCCGTCTGACTACCTGTGCGTCTCAAATGTTGGTTGTTGACTCACAGATGTTTGTATTGACACTGGTTAAAAGCTCAACTTTTGCACCGTAGCTAAGCGTACACTTTCTGCGCGGGTCTTTACGTAGCCTGAGTTGTATTACACCATTAGGTTATTACTAACAAAATACGTCGTTATAGACTTTATACAAACAGCACAGTCGGTCTCCCTAGGGTTTTGTGTCGGTGAAGCGTCAAGTGCTGTGCTTTCTTGTTGTAACGATAGTGTTTTTTTCGAGCTTGTACACTTGGTGGGGTCCATTGCAATGAAGATGGCTGGCTGCTGGACACACCGAGAGATCAAAGGTCACTTTCATTCCAGACGAATACCTAATTGTATTGTACGCGATCCCGACTGGTGCGCTCAAACACCAAGTCGTTTTCTGCTTACTGACCTCTGTGGTAAATGCTTGTACCGGCCTTACGTTCTGTTTTAACCGTGCGAACTATATGCCTTTACTGATCAGTCACACTTGAGGACAACATGAGCTACTGGAGGTGAACACAGTAGTGAACAAAGCACCTAATTAACTATAAGGGCGCGTAAAAGATTGTAATCCTCTGACAAAGTGATGAGGTGGTAGATCTTAATTGTGAGTTGGGCGATAACAACCTACCGACTCGGATTAAACGAAAGTCTAACGCTAGGGTATTTCATTGTGGTCAATCTTCACTTGAATTACCAATTCGCGTGCATATTGGGCTGAACATCAGGTGCGTTGATTCCACGTTAGGTTCTGGAAAACGTTCGAGCATCTGGGGAAATAAACGTCATACTTCTATAGGATGACAAACTTATTTTCCATGTAATGACAGCTTAACGTATGCTGCCCGTTTCCTTAGTTGGGTATGCACAACCTAAAACAACGTCATTAACATATTTGGGTGCAGTTAGGTGTTACACAAACGTACATAGAAATCAAGATACATTGAAGGTCCCAGTGGTTGTTCAGCATATAAGTTGATCTTGTTTTTTACAGGTCCCGAGTCGGTCGGGCTAAGCTCGTTAGAGTAGGGGAGACCAAGATGGACGTCTCGATTACGAGTGCCAAGGGCTTTACTGAAACCCGGAGGCAACGCCGGGCAACTCTTCATCTGTTGTCATAAACTAAACATAAGTATCATGGTCTCAGGAGGCGAGCCGCTAGGTGATTGATTGAATTGGGTCTGTCTGTTTCTCCGCTTGTTTGCGCCAAAAACCATTGTGTGAATTATTTTGCAATATGTTCTTCGCGTGTATCGTCTCGGTGTAAGGTCGGCTAACGTGAAATGATTGTCATTTCCTTATCGTTCCAATTGGAGACTTCCGTCCCACGCATGATTTGGTTTTCTTTTCTGTTTGCAGTGGATATCTTCTGAGAATCAGATGGTTGCACTGGATATGTCAGAGAACCTTCATCTGTTGGACAGTGCACACGGGGAGGATATCGAAGTTTGTGCTGATTTTTGCCACTCTTGCTTCTGGGTCCTCCAGTTATCTGGCGGTTCAAGATTACCGTTGAGCATGTCATTTTTGTAACCCGCTTAAATGAGGAGAACCACGTAGCGCCACAATCACTCTAAATCCAACATAATTATTTGGATCCACCATGACAATTAAATAGTAAATTAGTGGGGTAAGAGATATTGAGCAGTAACGTCGTGTTATTCTGATTCATGAGACCTAGCTGCATATCAATCACACGGGTTGTAAAAATGTATGAATAACTCAGCACGTCTACGTAGTAAGTCTTTGTTGGGTATGAATGCATGGTCGCGGGAGATCCAGTGTTTTGACCAGACCTTTCGGACGCATAATGAAGGTGAATGTGAGGGTTTGCAATAGCTTCCGTGGTTGGTAATACGCGGCCTTTGGCACGCTTAAACCGCTTCCCCAGGAATTGTTCAACTCGACCAAGTGCACAGCGATCGCGGATGAGCAGGCCTTTATCGACCCGCTCCTTGGCCACATCGTTTGATGCTCCCGGATATATCGCCGTGTTATGGGGCCTGTATAGTTTGTTCCATAGGAATAAACGAAACAGTAAACGCAGGAAAACAGCATCTGCAAGCAGTATATCTTGCTCATAAGTAGTGTGGCAGACTTCATAACATAGGGGAGACCCAGTTGCGAATAATCTGGGCTTCTGCTGGTTGTGAGCCAGTGACAGAGACGGCACGCTCAATTGGGGCGAGCGCATGATCATCTGGTGGATTTCTTATGATTGGGTTGGCAGGATGAGGCTAACTAACGCTAACCATGAATTTCCTGAGCTACTGGTGTTGCTTTGCAACTCGGCTGGTAGAGTGATTGCCGCGTTTGGGCATGCTATTTCCGTCGCTGGCTCGACTCCAACCGAAGCCAACATTTTTCACAGTTGAGCCTCTTCTAAACATATCTTCCAGCCGGGGCCGCATAACTGCTATGAATTTAATCCAAAAACACAGTTGAACTTCGAAATGGGTTTTGTTAATTTCTACACTGTCTTTACTGTTTTGAGCAGGACCGTCGTTTTAAAAAGACAACAAAACCTGTACAGGCGGTTCATCTGCAGTCCGAAGCACATTTACCTTTGTGTTCATTAGCATGTGTGCCTACGGAAAAATGATCTGGCTAGTCATGTTTAACGAGCATGTTAAATAGAAACTATCTTCCATCTTCCATGATGTCATTTGACCATATTTTGGCAGCCGTCTGTACCAAACGTCGGATTGGCTTTCACTGTTGTTTCATGGTGCAAAACTATTAAAGTTCGTGTGTTGCCCTTTGTAGGTTGCTTTACCGGATACTTTCTGTTGTGTTGTGACATCTTCAACACGGGAAATGAACACGTTAAACCTGCAGATGATTCAGGCTCTAAACTAAAGAGGGGAGAGTCTAAGTGCGCTTTTAGTTGGATTAGATTCTTTGATTCGTCTACGGTATGGTTAACGTCATCTACATGTTTGAGTTACTATCATGCTTTGATGTAAACCTATTGCCCAATAAAGGGCCATTACTACTCATTGCTGCTCTGTGAGTGCGCAGAATACACAACCATCGTGCCACTTGTTATCGTGGGGATATCAGCTGCATATACACAAAGGTTGCTATGACGTATTGTGATGGATTACCAAATCAGAGACGCGGGTATTCCAATATTCGGTGGAATATCTTAACGCGGCGGTGAGATATGTCCAAAACCCACAGCGAGTAGATTGTGGGCAACATGGACGACGGGACGAGCCATCACGTAACGGAATGAGACGAACGGACGGAGAATTGGAGGCAAATGATCCACGACAGAAGGCGTCAGCCACAGATACACACAAACCAGGCAAAAGTGCATGTTAAATCGCCCCACACGGGTAAAGAGAACACGAGTTGGTAAGACAAGTACAAGGTGTATCGATTGGTTCCGTGGTACACGCATATAAAGAATGAATAACCAAAGACAAACGATCAATGACTAACTGACGAATCGGCAAGCACTAGTACACGTGATTGGTTAATTTGTAGCATGACTTATCTGGCATAAGTTAGGACGCGTGATTGCGTGGGCGTGTAAGCGCGAGACTGCCTGTCCGATTCGAGTCCAACACCCTCCTCTGTTAGGATGAACACTATTTGTACGACCCTTTAGAAGGGTCCACGTTGAGGTGCTTTATTGGAGTCCGAGTTCGTCGTGAATGACGTTTCAATGATAGGGTTTTCTCGTGTCACGTTTTCTTCCGTGTTACTCTCAGTCGTATGTGTTGGCAGTTCAAACGTATCTAACAGAATATCGAGAGGTAATTCACTGATATCTTCCGGTTTGTCGCAGATGTTGAGATCCCGTCGTCTGATGTGGTTTATTTGATGAGTTTTTCTTGCCGTGGACGGTGAGTTCATATAACGCATGACCTCGACGCTGAGTCACAGTTCTCGGCACCCAACTACACCCCTGACCGTGAAATTTTTTTAACAAATACTGGGTCACCTTTATGGAATTCTCGAGCCTTGGCTCCATGATGTTGGTTAAATTGCCTCTCCATCTTGATGTTGCGGTGACCCGCCCGCTTGATGGGAATCATGGCATCGAGTGCTGTTCTCTTTCACCGCCGAAAAAAAACTTCACCTGATGGAACTCCATTTGGTACGACTGCATTAGGTGTTGAACGGTAGGTGTCTAAAATTTCACACCTTCCTTCCCCCTTCAATTTGTGAAGAGCCCTTTTGAATGTATCAACAAAACGTTCTGCTTGTCCGTTAGTTTGAGGATGGTATGGAGGACTGCGGACATGCTCTATAGCGAATGATTTACAAAATTGTGAAAACTGTGTTGAAGTGAACTGTGTACCATCGTCAGTCACAAGCGTTTCTGGAAAACCGAACTAAGCAAAGATGCGATTTAGACACGAAGTAGTGGTAGTCGTGGAAATTTTACGTAGTGGAACGATCTCCGGCCATTTAGAAAAGGCATCTACGAGGATGAGAAAATATTGGTCGTTGAATGGACCAGCAAAGTCGGCATGAACTCTTTTCCATGGACCATCTGGTAGGGGCCAAAGCGGAGTGCAACTCAGCCTTGACAGGTACTTTTGCAGCACGTGCACACTGTTCACATGACCTGACCATGCTCTCAATGTCGGAATCGATCCCTGGCCAATATACGTAACTACTTGCCAAAGCTTTCATACGTTTTATGCCGGGATGTGCACAATGTAACATTTGTATAACACGTTTTCTCGGGATTTGTGGTGTCACTATACGATCCGCTAACATTAAACACCCGTCCACAAACGTTAGAGCATCCCGTCGTTGGAAGTATGGTTTGTTAACTGCACATAACTCTTCGGGTCAGCCCGTGCGTAATTAATACGTTATGGCTTGTAAGACAGGATCCGATTGAGTTGCACGCCGGATCGTGGTAGAAGTGACAGGCAAATTCCTGATGGACTCTTGAAACACGTATTTTACGTCAGCGTCAACTTCCACAGAGGAAATGACCACGTCCTCACTTGGATGGTTAGTCGACTTATGCGCAATCAGCCTGGAAAGGGCGTCCGCATGACCAAAACGCTCCGTCTGGATATATTTGAGGACAAAATCGTAACCGATTGGTAATGTGGCCCAACGTTGAAGTCGGTTAGCCGTGTGAACAAATATACTCTTTGGTGGGGCGAGTATGGATAACAGGGGCTTATGGTCCGTGCACAGTTTAAACCGACAGCCGTGCAACATCTTGGATTTTTTTAACAGCGAAAATTAAAGCCAAACCTTCTTTATCTGACTAATTTCTCTCGGCAGGTAACAGTGTTCGCGAAGCGTGGCTGATTGCCTTTTGGTGACCGTCAGGGAATTGGTGTAAAATCACAGCCCTAATGCCATAGTCAGAAGCGTCAGCAGCCACAATAAAAGGGAGATTAGGATCATACTGTGTCAATAATAGATCCGAAGACAAGGTTCACTTGAGGCTGTCAAACGCAGATTGACACTCGTGAGACCGAACCCATTTGGTGTCTGCGTAACAGATTGTTTAAAGGTTGGTTGATGCATATTAGGCACGAAACTGTTATAATAGTTCACAAGACCCAAGAATGACTGTAACTGTATTCGATTAGTTGGCGAAGGGAGGTCTTTAATCGCAGAAATTTTAGTGAAGTTTGGATGACGACCATTGCAATCGACATTAAATCCCAAATATTTGATTTGAGGGAAGAAAAACTCACATTTTTGTTTCCGTAAGTTGAATCCGTATTCATGAATACGATTAAAGACTTGTTCGAAATGTGTTTTGTGCTCATCTGGTGAGGGGCTTACAATGATGATATCGTCCATGTAAGAAACAGCGAACGCCAAACCACTAAGCATAGTATCCATAATTTGCTGAAATATTGCTGGAGCACATTTAACACCGAATGGAAGTCTGTTGTAACGGTACAGTCCTCTATGTGTGTTTATTGTTAGTAGGTCTTTACAACTATCATCCACCTCAACCTGGAGGTGTGCATCAGAGAAATTGATCTTAGAGAATATTTTGCCACCATTAGTCGAGTAAATGTCTTCTGGCACAGGAAGTGGATACTGATGTGTCTGCAAAGCCTTGTTCAGACCCGTTGAGATATCACCACAAAGTCGAATGGAGCCCGTTGCCTTTTTTTACTGTTACAACTGGGGCGGCCCAAGAGGAGTAGTTCACCTTTGACAACACTCCTATGGCTTCTAGACGATCTAGTTCAGCATCCAACGCTGCTGTTGTTGAGTATGGCACGGGGCGCTTGCCTGTAAGGCATGGATAAGGGGCAGGCTTTTGATTAAATCATTCCTTATCCATAAACAATTTCTTTCTCTATCTACTCTTTCTCTGTTCTTCCGAATTCGATCATGACAATTCTGATTTGTTCCTCATCATGGACATCCGCTACTAAACTCTTGATTTTTCCTCCCTACCCGCCCGCTGATTACACATTTCCACACTGAACTGGTCAACGTGGCGTATACGTTCTCCTGGGTCTTATCATCTTCGTCCACGACCCTTTCTTCCCAAATTCTCCATGTTCTTTCTGCATACTTTTGCACCACTCATGCATATGTATTCGTGGTGGTGTTCACTGTCGTTTTATGAATTCCTGACCTACACGTGTACCGTGCCTTCTCAGTTCTGGCATACTAATCACTTAGTGCACCCAAATATACTTCTGATTGAGTGAGTTGATGCCTGTCATCCTCACTCATTCGAATTTGTTGTTGTCTCATAGTCTTGAAAATCCTGTGTATATTGCTGTTTGCCTATAGCGTATTCAACTGGACATGTAGTTCCTGTTTTCGTCTGCCTCACATGACACCAGTCAATCAATGCATATCGTATCCAACTTATTTGCCGACTAATAAAGCTGTATGGCTTGTTCAACCATAAACCTGCCCTCCTGCATCTAGGTCTCACTCCAGCATAGTGGTTGCAAACTAGAAGCTAGTGTCGTTTGTTTTAATGTGTGCTTCGTCACATCCAGGCTATTTCATCCTATGATCTTGAGTCCCTTCAGAACTACCTTCCAAAACGTCATATCGTTCTTTTTCTCCCAGTCGTTTTTCACGATTCTATAAAGCGAGTTGTTCAGATTCGCATCGCATTTAATCTGTTGTTTATTAGGTGATCAACCTATCCTCGGTGCAAATAGCATTTAATTGCGAACTTTTTCGCTCTCTGCGTGACGGTGGATCAGTTAGCGAAGCGCTTGTAAGTCGATTTCTGCCCAACTGTGTTTTTGTAGGTGATTTGTTTTACAACATTTATTTCTGTTGACGATTAGTCGGGGACTTGTTTTATTTTCAAGTTGAACATGATTCACATTTGATTGCAGCGTTCGCATTCAGGTAGATTTTCCAGTCAGTCTCTTTCGAAAATAAGCACTAGACTCAAGTTTCGCCCGGATTATAGCTCGTGCACATACACAACGTTCGCTTTTGTGGATGTGATTCGCGGAATCTGATAGGATTTTCCTGATTTGAACTTCTACAGGTAGCAACGGAAGTCCACGATTGGATTGTGATAGGAAGTTATGTCAACACCGACATATGTACTCATTTACTGGACCACACGTGTGATTAACAATTAGTTTGTCACTATCTGTAGCAAAGCACGCACATATAAGTCACCAGCATTAGTTCGGTTTCCGCACTATTGAACAAACACAACGATTAGGTGCGTATGTGACATTACAGTCATTCGTCCTGTCTGATGCTGTATTTTGAAACTAGATGTCTGATTACCAGCTGTTAGGTTCTTTGTGTTGTGATTCCGACTGCCTACGAAATGATTACATTTCCATCACATTCGTTTATCTTGGTCTAATTGAGCGTATTAACACTCTCCACACTCTTCCGCCACAGTCAGCATCTTGTGCTACCTTTCGTTGAGTAATTAGTGTTCGCATGTTTGTATTAGGCCACCGCGTTCGTGTTGTTGAAACCACATGTGCCCGAATCAATTCAGACGCACATGAACAGTGTAATCGAGCAATGTAACTTATATTATATTTGCACTTTGTTTCTCAAACAAATTATTTTGCCGGTTTGATGGAGCAACGTATGAACACCGTAAAATGACGCGAATCTTATCGCTGTCGTTAGTTAGATTGCCCCCACTAAACACAGTTGCTTCGGTATAGGTGAAGACGATTACTATATTGTTTGCCTTTCTTACGGGCTTCCCACTAGAGTACATCAAATATAGCCTTTGCTTAAGTGATTTTGGTGGGTGTTTGTTCGTTTGTTTGTTCACTAACGTTAACCAATGAAAATAATTTGTGAGACCGCAACTAAGCTAATGGACTGTCGATTACTCTAAACTTTCTGAAGAGGTGGTGATGTGCCAGTCGACGAGGGTGATGACCGATTAAAACGAATGTCAAACGATTTTAGAGAAGCTTGCGCAGTTGTACGTTACGTGGCGGGTGTATGAGCTCCTCATCAGTTCTTAGTGGATATGATATTAATGGAATTTTGTTTACCTCGCTCATTATCATTTTGAAGATCTTGATAGAGTACCTGACCGTCGCTGCTCCTACTAAGAACGTACTGTCTATCTCACATGACTGAACCTCAGACGAAAAGTGTACAAGCGGGTCACCGGCCTTCAGTGCATCATTGTCGTTATTATTGGTTCCTCCTAAATCCGTAGGTCAAATGCTTTCGGCGACCCCCCAAGCCTGCTCCCTTACTGAGCCACTGGAAAGCACTCTACCCGGATGACTATTGAACATTTTAGATTGCCATGACATCGAACTCATATTTCTTTGTTCGATTGATTTTTTCACCGTTTTGGATGCTCTTACTCGGTCATATTATGTTTTTTTGATCAACCGCCGCTAGTTTGGTTTTGTCCACCAAAATGAGGCTGTCTGCTTAATCTGGGTCACGCCACTGGGTTCCTTGCAGATTGTGGGTTCAGCCTATTTTCGAGTCGTTGCGAAATCAACTTTTCTATTCTTGACTTTTACAGGAAGTGGCGTAGTTCCTTCGTGTTAAGTAGGTATTCCACTCTTCACTTTCTTTTTCGTAGCCTCGATTTTTGTCTATCGGCATTCCTTATATTCATTTTAGGCGTATGCGGGTGAACGTGCATGCCTCCATTCTGTGACGGTCTATGGTTCTCAAATTCTCTTGCTTGGCTCTACCGGGATTCACTTGTTTGCCATGCGCACATGGTTTGAAGTGAGTCTCTGCGATGCACTGTTCCATTTTCCTGTTGATTTGAAGAAAAATCTGAAACACTTTTTATCGGTTTAATCAAACAGCTCCATGTATGTATACAGCCTGTTTAGTAATAAGGGGGTTTCGGTTGATGTGAATTGAACATCATTCACAACTGTTCACATTTTCTGCATTCTGGCAAGCTTTTCAGCTGGCTCCTTTCGTAGAGCAGCATTAGATTCGAGTGTGGTAACATATCCTTATCGGGATTTCAACTTCGGTCTGCTTCCTCTTGAGGCAACCGTCTTGACTATCACATCACTGATCTCTTGTCAGGCACTACCGAGTTGTCCTACACAAACGCTCAACCACATTTGCTTGTGGCCAATACTCAGGTTGATCGATCCACTCGAGAAGAGACAGCTACGCTCCTCTTAACTACGATCAGTGATCCTGCTGCTAGAGCTATTCTGCAAATTTAATTAACAGGAATCATTAAACTTGGTGAGCGATGTGTTAATTACCGATAGTTTGTACGGGCTGGCTGTCCGATTTCCTGTCGAAGTGTCCAATTATAGCGCAGATTTGAGTGACATTTCGCACTCTTGACTCGTCAGAACCATTCTGAGCGGAATTCATGGCACATTATAGGGAAATCACTTTTTGATGCATATTATGGTTCCAGTCTATGGCATGGATTGTTTTACAGATACAGTAGTTACCTATGTGGATATTATCGTAACGTTCTTTGATTGCTGTCATCATTTTCGCAAACTACTTGAACGGCCGATGCCACGCAAGAGCGGTAGCACAAGCCTCCTTTGCTTGCATTGTACACCGAAACTCCGATAATTGCGATTCGTTTTCTTGTTTAGGTCCGCCAAACATCTGTGATTACCTAACCACATGTTGCGCACAATTTTACAATTTTACGGTTATGAGCTTTATCGCATTAGTACTCAATCATGATTTCTTCGACTACCAAACACGCAGTAGTGGTGCCAGTCTTGTACACTTTCCGATAGAGCTTACTATCCCACAGAACATCCGATTAATACTCGAAGAACCAAATGATATGTTGATACCAATGCGTTTTACTATTGTGAAACAGTGACTTATAAACACTTTTATATTCGTATAGGTTCATAGATGAATTTAGAAGAGGCAGTCGTGAGGAGTATAGGTTTCGTTTGGTTTCGAACCGGCGACAGCATTGGAATGCCCGAGCGCGGCAAGTGTTCTATCAGGTCAGCTATGAAGCCATGCTGAGAACTTAGCAATTTCGCGTTTAAACTTATTTACCCATACATCCTATTGTGACACATGAAGTCCTTCAAGTGATCCATGGGATGACTTCTCTTGCAACTATTTCGCCTCCGAAACCCATGTTCCTCGTAGTCGAGTCCCTTTAAACCTACCAGATTTGCCAAACTGTTTATAGGTGTGTCCGATTTTGTGTTCTGATTTGTGCACACACATTTTTGTGGCTTCGTGTGCATTGTACCTATCCCGTGATTATATTACTCCACGTAGATTGTGAAGTCGCTTTTCACGCAAGGAACAATCGATGTGGCTCTGGCGTACTGCGACAACGCGCTGAGATTGGCTCAGTCCAAGACGGGAGTGGACGTCGATGTGCCGGTCCTTTGCCATGTGAAGCTGCCACCTGTTCCGGAGAGCGGTCTCGAGTTGTGCAAACTTCAATCTGAAGTGCTAAGTTTACTTCGTCGACGGTTTCTACCTCACCTCTCAGATACAACAGGCGTGTCCTGGGCCTTGTCCAATAGCACACTTCGAACTGCAGTGTTCATTGCCGCTCGTTCGACTTCCGGGTTAGTGAATTTCGGCCTCCTTTCTACGTGGTATTTCCGTAACCTGCCTTTCTTTTGTGAAGTTGCGGTTCTGAGATGATACTATTTCTTTGCAGGTTGTACTGGCCCAGCTCATCGTGCTTCAACTCTGGAATACGTCAGTTTCATAACGTCTTTGGTTCTCTGTGCCTGTCTCTCCGCAGCGACTGGTTCGGTTTTCATTTACCGATCCGATTGTGCGACCTTTGTTTTACGAGCCAATAGCCTCATTTATTTACCAGTCTGGAACCCGAAAGCATCGTTTGAGATTGATTGAATAAACGTATTGGTATGCTACTCACTGGCATCTCATTCGCTTTACTTGATACGGTTTGCATCGAATTTCCAGTTTGCACCAGCTCCAAACAGTAACGATGACCAGTAGTCCATTGGATAAGGTGTCGCTTGACTCGTTACAGGAAATCAATTATTCGAAATGTCAACCCGAGGATAGTAATTGATGACGAATCCAGATATAAGATGGTTGTCATATGGTGTTTGCTTTCATCTCAGACTGGCAACCTGAGATGAACACTTTACCCGCCTAGACCAACTGGATGTTGATGAATGAATGACCTGAACCACAGATCTATGTTTGTTTTCAGTCTACATATTCGACGGTTTG
Source organism: Paragonimus westermani (assembly GCA_008508345.1). NCBI lineage: Eukaryota > Metazoa > Platyhelminthes > Trematoda > Plagiorchiida > Troglotrematidae > Paragonimus > Paragonimus westermani. The sequence continues at coordinate 67,199 of QNGE01000517.1, read as the reverse complement.
TAGCAAAGGCATTAACTTCTTTCCGTCCCATGTTTATACCGTGATTTAATTGAGGTGGTATGGCGGCCTATTTTTGACGCACTTTTATTAAGACAATGAATGATATATTGTCAAAATTGCTTTCGACATATTTCATAGTTGAAGTGTTTTCCGATGTAGTATTGTGAATTGTTTGTTTCGTGTTTCGTGACTTACCTGCTCACGTTGATAACTGCGATCTCCAGTTTTATTCACCTTTCAATCCTCCCGGTTACTGTCGTGTCGAACAGCCTGACAGTGCATAGCCTGTGTGTGATAAACATGGTCATACAGTAAACAACATCCACTCCTTGTAAAACGAAAATTCCGAGACGTCTTTCATACCGCGCAACTGAGAGCGTTAGATGTCATTGTTTTGTAAACGACAAGCGAGCCACCTATCGAGATTGAATAGAAAAGACTTTTTGTCCAAAGATGAGGTTTATTAATTTAACAATAATGGTGTGGGAGCTGAACAGTGAGAAAAAAAAGTGTACTGGAACAGCCAGTCAATTAATAGGTATTAATAGGCATTAATAGGTTGTTCGTTACGTTCTCCCTGGGTAATTTGATTTGCTTGGGAACGTTTCACGGAGAGTGTTTTAGAAATAGTCAGGAAGATGGTTGATGACGACCTCTAGAATAGATGCACAACGTTTTAAGAAGTAAGAGTGAAGATGTTGGTTGAAGAGAGGTTGAAGGAAAGTGGTTTCATGGATAAGTGCGAAAGGCTTCTTCGTTAATCAGGTTATATAGACGAGTTCTTTGATGGTTTACTAACAGTGATGTTATATCTGGTCTGTCGGTACTTTTGACGTGAGGCTGAGGAAAAGAATCGGTATTTGTGATTTCTTGTAAGACAGCGCCGGTCTGCAAGTTGAGTATCATGTCAAGTTCGAGCTGATTTGAGCCTTGAAATTCAACAAAGGAATAGGAACCGTTATTGTCAAAGCAGCAGAAATCACTTAGAGGTGAATACTCAAATTGCCCTTTCGAAACTAGGTGACGAGTGGCCACCGTCTCGTCTTTCCCGTGGGAGAGAGGGTGGACGTGAGCATATCGTGGATTGCACTCGAGTAATTCGACCTCATCAACTAGAGGATCATAGTTTGACATCACTGTTCGACCGGTCCCGGAACGGTGAGCCAGCTGGGTAAAGAGACGGCTGAAGTTGATTTTCCTTTGTAGAGAAATAGCCGTTCATGTGGGGTTGCGTTCGTTGTTGTGCTCAAAAGAGATCGTATGGGATGTGAGGTGTCCAGCGCCTCATAATATCACCGCAAGCATTAGCACTCGCCAAAGTGTACCGTTCAATCTCTTGACCTTCCCATTTGCTTGGGGTTGTAAGCCGTAGTTTGGTGGCAATACCTTTAGTGTGTAAGAAACTTCATTTCCTCGTAAATGAAAGCAGGATTCCAATCTGAGTGCACGTAAGAGGACATACTGAATATCGAAAACAGCTGGCAGAAGCACCCGATGGCGGTGGATGCCGTCATATCTGGACAGGGAAACGAAAACGGGACTTTTGAGTATGCATCAACGATCGTTAGTGAATAGTTGTCAGTAATGGGTGGGGAAGAGAACTTTAAAAGTGAAATTCAATCTTCGAAGCGCATTGGGGTTTTAATTAGAGGTACCGTTTAGCATGACAGAATTTCGGCTTCAACCCCGTACGTAGGGAACAACGCGGAAGGATAGATTCCACTTCCTGAACTGAATGGAATATTTGTTCACGTTTATTCAAGTTCATAAGGGGAACAAACTGTTTCAAATTTGAATGGAATAGGTTTCTGGACCGTATGAATTGCAACATTCGAACGACGCCTGAATGGCACAAGAATCATGTAGCTCCTTGAGAGGCATATTGTGAGTCGATGATACACAGTGCGTACGGGATGGTATATCAGCAGTCTGGTTTTTCTCCTCCTAGGTGATACTTAACATCAAAGCTGTGGTGAGAAAATTCGAGATTCAATCGTTGAATATAGTCATTCTTAATCTTCTCATGGTGTTAAACATCGTACGTAAAGGTGACAGATTTCTGATCAGTAATCCATCGGAAATGGGTTCCCGGTAAATAGTGTCCTCGCTTCTTGATGGTTCCGACTATGGCGTTGATTTCTTTCTCGACAGAACAACGACGTCGTTCACTCGATGACAACGTTGTAGAGAATAACGTCACACAGGTCTGCCGTTTTGTGATGGAGCAGCATCGGGAGCAATGTCCGAAGCATCAGTTTTCATGAGTAAAGGTGATTGTTGGTCAGCGGTGGTAACCACCATCTTCTCCAGATCGTTTTTGAGTGACTCAAGTGGTACGCCGGTATCGAGTGACAGAGGGAAAGTACAAGTTTTGATCAGCGAAATAATCTCGTCGGAAACGTAAGAGATCCATTATGGATGGTGAATAACTAAGCACACAACGCGTCGTTGTGAGTTAATGTCACGTGGTAACGGTACATCATGAGGCGCTTGCATCCTTCATGAATCTGGTTTGATTGTTCGATGCGAAACTTCGTACCATATCGGCCTTATTTATTGAGCAGCGATAAAATTTCTTTTGTTGAATTTTAAGTCGTTTTTTTAGCAACTTCGAGAAGTCGTGTCAGATTTTTGTTGATCCTTGACCTTTACATCGCATACGGTTATATTATCCACGTAAGCGAATTAGGTGTGCAACTTTTCGTCTTTCATAAGTTTATATATTACTCTTTGGAAACACGCAACATCATCGGTCACTCCAAACTGTGTCCGGCAAAACCGATGAAAGTATCCACAGGCCTCGAAAGGAGTATAAATTTTCTGTTCTTTCATACTAGGTGTTTCGTGGTAAGCGCTTTGTAAATCCAGGCGTTAAAAATAGAATGTTGAAAGATTTTCTCGAAAATCTCTTAACCTTCGGTAGTCTGACTGTAGTCTATCGCCGTTCGTTTTCCGTTTCGTTTGTTTGCGACTACCAATACATGAGGATGCTAAGGAGTAGGCGACGGCTCAGTAATTTGGTCTTCCAAAACTGTCTCGATTTCCGGTCGAATGAACTTTTCGTCGTGTACCAAGTGACGTCGCGATTTGATTGCTATTGGTTTGCAGTCGGACACTAAATTTCCAAGTATTGTAGAAGGTTCGATATGAGCAGCTAGAAAAATGTATAAGTAAAAAGATGGTTTCTCGCCATTCAGATGCATATAAACTTTTTCTTGAAGGTTGAGCAAGTCACAGCTAAAAAGTACATCAGCACATAAGTTGGGCAAGACGGTTAACTTCATCCGGTCACAATAGCAATTCTTGTAACGTACATTAACACAGCCGTGACCTTATGTGCCGCTAAATAATCTAGTCGCAGTCGTGGTTATCGTATTGCACGATTTTTCACTTCACCGATAGGGCTTGAACTGTAGTTGTTAGCACTACCCATACCTATTAAAGCTTGCAAAGGTGTTTCCTGTACCAATATTTCAATAGGAGCGCTAGAGGAACCGAATGGAATGTGATACTCGGAATTAGGGACTTCGAATAGCCCCAGGAATCGTACTGTGCTGCCTAGCTGGCGAGTGATCAATCCTTTGGCAGGTCGCAAATCGTTTCCAAAAATTATATCACACCCGTTGAATCTACACACTGAGGTGATGCTCTTAGTCGTCTTGATTTAAATAGCACCGCTGGGCTCTCCTTCGCTGTGCAATGGGCTGCGTTCCTGCACTGAAGCAGAAAGTTATCGAGAAGCACATCCAGTTCAGCAAATGTTTTGGGATTAGTGGAACTCACGACACTTTTGAGCGTTTTCACCAAATTTTCTGCGGCCCCGTTTGAGCATGGATGTCGAGGCGCCGTTTGCAAGTGACGACACCAGATGCTGTCAAACCACTATTTATTCCAGCGGAACAAAATTGTGACCCGTTGTCTGTCACCAACACCTGGTGAATTCCTTCGCGACTGAAACATTTACGAAATGCTTCCATGGTAAATGCTGTGGAAGGTGATGCTGTAATAAATACTTCTGGCCACCGTAAGTATGAATCAATTAACACCAGAATGTGATAGTTACCAATAAGTGGTCCACAATAGTCTGCGTGCACCCGTTGCCATGGTAGGTAGCTGTCCGTCCAGGGTGTCCAATTCTTCGGCCATGTCTTCATTTTGTGGAGGCAGGAGTGGCAGCTCATTGCAATGCTCTTGATATCCGAGTTTATCTCCGGTCACCAACACATCTGTCGAGCCAGAGATTTCATTTTATCCACTCCCAGGTAACCTTTGTGCAAGTCGTCTAATACCGCCTTTCGTAGCGGTGATGGAATGACCAATTGATCTCTCCGACACAGCACACCATCAGGTTGTATTGACAACTCCTCCCGGTTCTGGAATAATACTGGGTGTTTCTTCTTGGCCATCACGGCAATTACCGTGCCATGGTAGTTTTTAGTTGTCTCGATCAAGTACTCTCGGCTTATTGGAATATCTGACGAAGCAAGCAAACATGCTTCAACGGCCGAAAAACTGGAATACCGTGATAAAAAATCCGCTTGAGGAATCTTTTTATCAGGACGATGAACGATGTCATAGTCGTATGTTGCTAGAACTAGACTCCATTGCTGTATCATTGCCGTTGATGATTTGGCAATTGATTTGTGGGGGTCAAATAAATACTGTAGAGCTTGGTGATCAGTAGCAATTTTGTATCTAATACCGAATAAATATTTATGCAACCTCCTGACAGCCCAGTAGACTGCTAACGCCTCGTTTTGTGTTTGTGAATATCCTTGCTCAGCCTTATTCAACAAACGTGAAGTGCAAATGATCGGATATCCTTCCTGTTCCAACACTGGATGCATCTGTGATCAGCGTGGTAACTTTAGACATAGTAAATGGGGCTAACATCAGCCTTTTAATCACAACTTTTATTAATTCTCGCAGAAGAATTTCGTCTTTTTGAGTCCAAGACCATGTTTCTGCTGATTAAACCGCAAACAATGGTTGTGTTTTCGTCGAAAAGTTTGGGATAAAACGAGAATAGTACTGCAAACATCCCATTATTGATCACAGTTCATCCTGGTCTCTTGTCGATGTAACGGTAACCGAAGCTTCGTACCAGTCAGGGTCCGGTCTGTATCCTTTATCACGTATGGTGAAACCAAGAAAACTCACCTCTCGCACTTGGAACACGCACTTAGAAGGCTTTATGGCTATGTTCTTATCTCTGAGTCGTTCCAGAAGTGAAAGCAACCTCTTGTCATGCTCCTCTGCACTGTCGGCGTATGTGATTACATCCTCTTAATAAGCGCGTACTCCTGGTAAATCGGTAATTACTTCATCAATCGCAGCCTGGAATATCCCAGCTGGTACGTGTAATCCAAACGGTAAAAAACTGTACTGAAATAATCCCGAAGGGGTGTTAATCGTAGTGATCGCCTTAAAATCATACTCCAATGGAATGTGTAAGTATGCGTTTGTCAGGTCAGTTTTAGAAAACACTTTGCTACCGTGCAGGGCTTTCATAAAATCCTCCGGCTCCTCAGTTGCTGCTGCGCACTTTTTCAGTCTTGGATTCAGCGTTAACCTATAGTCACCACATATCCCAGGTAAGTTGCCATCTTCTTTCATAACCACATCGATTGGCGTGGCCCATGCTGATGAGTTAACCTGCGAGATTATGCTGTCTTCTTTCAATCTGTTGAGAGCACTATGCACATGTTCTCTCATTCCATAAGGCATTATTCGGCGCTTTAGAAAAACCGGATCCCCTTGCACCACCAGTTTTGCTGGCTCTACTTTCGTCCTTCCTGAAAGTTTTAAACACTGAACAATGAGGTTGCGTAACTGGATTTGGTACTCTTCACTTGGATCATTTTTGTAATTAGTTTTTAGAGAAAGAGCACAGTTGAGCTGTTTAAAAGCTTTTAATCCCAGAATTGCTGGACTTCCTTCCGACGCCAAGAAACGCAGTGTAATCAGTTCATTATCATTATCAACAATCATTACATCAGCTTCACCCAGCAGAGCTAACCGATGACCAGTGACTCCGCGTACTTCAGTCGTTGTTGGTCTCAGTTGAGCATCAGGGGCCATGAGATCTAGTAGCGGTTTGGAAATAATGGATCCGCTACTTCCTGTGTCCACAGTGAATTCTTGCTTACATCCCGATTTGAACTTGAGGCATCTATGAATAAATTGCTCAGCCCTGGATTTCATTTGCAATTCATAAACAACAGTGGACGGTTCTATAGTGCATGTCTCTCTAACTTGACTCAGGTGACATTTCTGACTTCTACATACCTTCTTAATATGACCAGATTTACCGCATAAATGGCATATAGCACTACGCAATCGGCAAGATGATCGTCTGTGTAGCTCACCGCACGAGAAACACTTGTTAAATTTCTCTGAACCGGGATTGATGATGGGTGCATTAGAAGGCTTGTTCACTGATTGTCTTTAGGTGGCGATATGCGCTTTGGTCTTCTGAAATAATGTCACGTCAGAATCAGCTGTAGCGGCATTGACGTCATCCTTCTGCTCGCAGTTGTCTGGGGGCCTCTTGGAAAGTCACGTCTTGGTTGACCAGCAATTTACGCTGAAGATCAGTGTCATTGACGCCAGCAATCACCTCCAGCTTTTCACCAAAGTTGCAACAGGCAGCTTGTTTTTGCAATTGTAGAATGAACTCACGGAAGCTCGTGCTTGTTGGACGCACTAATGACTTGAACTTCGCCCATTCTGTGACCTGGAAATTGACTGCTGTTAAACAGCAATTTCTTTAGTTCGTCGAACGGCAACAAGGCTGGGGCATTCGGATAAGCCGAATTCTTCAGTAACGAATACAATTCACGACCACCAGGGGTAATGTACGACAGTGTTAGAGACATCAGAGCCTGTCATTGGCTGATCTCTTTAGCGCATGCAACATCGTAAACTGTATGTTAATTGGTGGAATACGGAACAGATGAATTGGCGAATAACGGAAGGCACAACATTGAGACCGTTCGTCAAATCCTGATGTTGTATCTTTAACGCGATATTTGGATTGGCCGTTTGTCAGATCTTCTGTTGTGTTGGGGTTTGGATAATCGGTGAATCTAGATTTCCACTCCATGGAACCAGTGCGATAGTCATAGGGGAAAGTAGTGGTTTGAAAACTGATGTAATCTTGGTTGATGCCGTTGACCGACATACCTTTTGGTAATGGCTTCTTTTATCACATCCCTTGCATATCGCGTGTCTCACACGATATTTGGGACGTGGATGTCGATCGTGACCATGAAGATAGCATTTGCTACTGGCACCCGGCGACACATTTTCCCCAGGTGGTTGGAAAAGAGACTGAGCCTCAGAGGTTGCTTCGAATTTCGACGGTGAAGCGGAGCGGGAAAAGGGACCTATCTGAAGCGAATGGGATTGTTTGTAAGCCATCTTGAAAGGTCTAGCCTGTTGGAAAACAGATTGTAGATTCAATGACTTGTTCCCCAGGAGCCATTGTCGTTTACTTGTAGACTGCGTTCCGCTGATGATTGTGTTCCGAATAGCGTTGTGTTGATTTTGTTCAGTAGTGAAATCTTTGACCAGTATCTTCAGTTTTGGAGGAACTAATCAAAATTCTATCAGTTTTCATGTTTGCATGTTGCCAGAAGTTGGGGATCATAAACCTCGTTCGAGGGTTTCATTTATGTCTTCTGGTGTGTTGAAATGACGTCTTCGAAAGTCATACATTCCATAGTTTATTTATAAACAGACGGGGAAACTTTATTGATGGGAATGTCGGGTTTATTGGGTTCAGGAGTTTCCACGGTGGCTAAGAAGTTAGTTAGTGTGCGGTACCCATGAGTCCATCATATTCAAGATGTGCAGTCCTGATCGGCATCGAAGTTTTCTGGTTGCAGAAAGCGTTCCGTTTCAATTTGTTAGGTGAACAATATGTCGTGAAACACAAGCGACCGACCAATTGAGATTGAGTGGGGATGAATTGTTTCCCAATAATCAAGCTTCAATTATCTAACAACATTGATATGGGAAGTGGAGAGAGAACAGTATTAAATCAGTCAGTCAATAATGTACATTGGTAGTTTCAGTAAAACAACCAGGTAATCGGTAAGAAACAATCAGCACTTGAGGATAGCTGACAGAAGCTTAGTTTGTTGGCACTACCGATGATCTCATCCGAATATCCGTGTATGAGGATTGACTGGATTTCTGCGGTTAAGTGGGTTTACTTTTAGGTAGCTTAAAGTAGCGTCGTCTGAACGAATTTACCCAAAGTTGAATGCAGGCATTGTGCAAAGTGTGAAGAAAATTTGATGGAACATTTTTTTAGAGAAGAATAAAGCGCTTCATACAGCTCTTATCCTTGTACTGGGGCCGAATGTGTGTATGGCTCGAATATATATATATATATTTAAATATATATATATATAAATGTATATATATATATATATAATCACTGGTGTTAAGTTTAAGTTACACTTGCGGAAGTGAAGGTTGGGATCTCGCTCAGTAAAAGTAGTTAATATACAGATATTTCGATTGTGATTTCGTTTCGAGCTAACATACAATGTGATGGTGATGGGGCCGTTGTGAAGAATTTATAGGCAGCATGTTTTAAACAATCGTTTTCGTCATAATCACTGTAAAGCGGCAAATATTGCTGTCATCAGGTTAATAAAATAGCATATATATATATACATTTGTTGGTTATCGAAGTTTTACTTATTCGTTGTCAAAGTTGGTCACTATTGATCGTCACATAAACCTCAGTTTGGATTATGGCCGGCTGTATGATTGTAATCGTGCACCTTGAGCAGTTAGACTGATGGTAAACCAACTGAGTTTATGTGTTCGTACGAACATTGTCTGCGTTCACAGATTAGGATTTTGTAGTTTGTTTATGATAACTTCCACAGTGATCAGCCAGTGAAATCTCACAACCACTGGTCGTTTTCCAAGCTCTCGGTAGACGATCTGGAAGGCTGTCTTTTTCTTAACGAAATAGAATAGTCCTAGTCCCACTAGTAAATATTGACTACACTTGAGTACGGTTAGTTTACCCACTTAAGGATGGAGTTCGACCGAGGCCGAATGTTCGGTTCAAGCAAACAAATAGCCGCATTGAAAATTTGACTGTAAACTGTGGTGGTTTATCTTCGAACGACAGTATGACTACCGAATCCCAAAAGTAAACTATGTAGTCGTCCGACCCACCCTGTTAACCACTTTCATGTGTGCATATTGTACTACAAGTAGCGTGTAGTCAACTACAGCAAAATTTTCGTTGTTTTTCAGTGTGACACTTTCATCTAATCATAGTTACTAACTTGTATCAGTAGACTAAACTGTTCAGATTTTTCCTCATGGGTTAGATTGAGATATAACAATGGACTAGAGCATCACTACGATTTCCTGAGTGGTCTCAAACAGTTTGCGATCTTCACGTCTTGTTCCTGAATTTGGATTGCTCAATTTTTACACCTCGATCCGGCTATAAACAATGTGATATGAACCCTGCGGTTAGACTGTTACCTTCTCCTTCCTCCCCCCACTTTATTTTATCGTGACGATCCAGACTTAAGTGAACTGTTCGACACAAATCATATGTACCGCTTTGAATGCTGATGTGTTTCATACCTATCCCGTGAATCGCATCTCGCTATTCTTCTTTACTTTCTCCACACTATTTGTTTTCGTCGAAATTGTGATGTATCTGTTTTATTTTCCTATCTTAGGGAATTTCTAGTGAATGATTTATATCCTCTGGTCAGCAAAAATGACGAGTGGCGATCGTGGTTTTTTGTCGCGCTTTTCCAGCTGATTCAGGCATTGCCTCCGTTCGGTCAACTGAATGACGTAAAAATGGCCAAGCTACATTCTGCTTCACCCTCCAACTCCATATGCTATAGCCTACCAGTTGATGTATCCATGCAATTGATTCACTGGTGTCTGGATCCGGATTATAATTCCTCTAGAATCGAGACAGTGACGGAGAACTCGGTCACCGCCGATATGGCTGAGTCACTTGGACGAAAATGGGCTCAGATTTGTCTTCTTCGTCTAGCACCATCGAGCATGGACTTGCATCAGGTAAATACATTCATTTGATCTCCACTTGGATTACCACTTATCCTGTTCACATCTCTATCTTAGTAATCGCAAGGACTGTGTAAACGTATGTATCCATTTTGCTGATGAATAGTCCCAAAAATAGGACACACGCTGTTATGAAAGTTGATTGGTCTGATTTTTGTTCCCATGCCATTTGCTAGCTCAGCGCTTCTGCCCTGGCTGTTCTATCCTCATTTGGGCGATTACTTCGTCGTTCCTCTTTATGAAAAGATTCTATTATCCTAATGATATTCAGTATGTCTTAAACGGTAGAGGTTGGTCTTTATTTCCTGAAACAGGTTGTGAAATTATCATGGGCCCACCGCTTGTTCCCTGCCCTCTTGCATTTGTACACGGACGTCCTTTTGGATTTTGAAACTCCGTTCAGATTGTTACTCGACCTATTAGCTGGCACAGACAAATCATCAGACCCGAAATTTCCAGGTAAGTTTTACTCACTTTTTGTGACTTCATTTTTTCGATATGGAAACTCTTTGTTTCTCTCTCGATTGTTCGATTTGTTGTTTCATAATCATATATCAGCCAGAACGCACTTCATGCTTGGAATTTCAAATTTTGATCTTGGACGTTCTCACTACCACCTTCTCTGTTACAGACAAACTTCGCTTGGGTGTGGGGAACGATTTATCTCTCTGAATGGTACACGTCCAGTATCACTGAAGATGTTTTAACGGGTCTCCATTTGAGTGTCCGATTGTTTATTTCATGAGTGAATGTTATCTGCGTACCCCATGGTTTGAAAACGTGTCCTGTTCTCTACTAGAACGTGAACAGGCATGTTGTGTTTGACAATGATTATTTCTCCGGTTCGCGGAGGCGGCAGCAATTAGCAAATGGAAGCCCCCTCTGTGAACAGAAAGACTTGTTCGTCGGTAGTACCAAATTGCCCTGGTAATTGATATGCATCGATGTATCTTTGTGTTTGTTGATTTTGTCGTTTAGCTTCATACTACCTATTGAACTTTGTTATTTATAAACCCACAGACTGCAGCATGTCTGATGAGATGCAGCGAAGTATGCTTGAGAGATACATTGTGCAGAAAACTGCTTCTGACTTCCTTGTTCAAATGATCGCTTCTACCAGTTAGTCTTCATCGAGTGAGCTGATCGCTTGGGCAACGCGGCCGTCCACCAATGCCTGTTTAAAAAACGAATGTACTATTAATTGGTCACATGATAAGGACGCACAATTCTCACTGGTTGCTGTTCATGCTCCGAATGGCAACAGCGCTTTCGTCGCTCCCTGTGGTGCTCTCAGGAGCTATCATGGGTCGGATAGAAGTACGTGTCTTTGATAGGAGTCTTTGAAGTACTGACCGCTCCAGTGGACAGTTGATGAATGTTTTTGGCACATTGAAGACTTCAGGATTGTCCAACGTAACATTGTCCTACAGTTGGACGTTTGCTAGTCTTTCTTTTCCACTCAAGCTTTCTCTCTGGTTTTCCGCCACTTGCTCAGTCCACTGGGTCAGGCTCCAAGTTGGCTGCTTATGTACCTGTGTCTCAGTGAGTTTACTGTGAATTGCACGAACTGTCTGACGGCAACAGACAATCGTGGTTTCAGCCAACTTTTGGTAACCGGTCGCTTACTTACAGCTTTACATTTTAAGAAGATTGTTGCCATGTCATTCCAGGCGAATCAGAATTGGGCTTGCGGATCGTTTAATTCATAATTGTTGTGCACTTAAACGTTCCCACGGGGATCATTCCGTACTTCAGATGTTCCAACTTTTTCAGCAAACGTGATACTATCTTGGTTGGACCCCCTCAACATGGATGGCGTATTGTTGTTATCGTCCTGGTCACGGTGAGACTGGACCTTGACGTGGTGTGACGGCTTGCGCATCTCTATGACCTTTTGGGCTAAACTGGACAGAGTTACTCATACCAGGCAGGCCAACAGGTAGAGGTCTGACAAAC
>QNGE01000517.1:0-52861 GCA_008508345.1 Paragonimus westermani | reverse complement strand
GGCAGTGAAAGCCGTAAGGAAGCTGTCTCGCTGATGACGCCTTACTCTCACTTGCAGCTCGGTTGTGTTGTTTGCAAGGTGTAGGCACCTTGATGCTGAATGTTTGAATAGGGACGTAGTCATTTTCAGTAGTCAGGTCCCTTCCCGTCCCCTTCTTTTTCCTTCTCTTTTTCTGTATAGGGTTTGCTGTTTCTTCATGGTTGTGTGGCAGTTAAGCATTAGTGTTAACCACTGATGTATTGCTGTCTATGATGATGATGATGAACTTGCTGCGGTCGGCTCATTGTACATCGGTTTTGTTCTCAAACGTTTCAGCTGATCTTTTGTAGGCTATTCAGCATTAAACTTTTCGTCATTGTTTAATGGCGTAACATAATTTTCGTTTTTTAAACTGCCTGATAAAATCAAGTGCTGTGCTCAGTTTATACGGTTTGGTGTACCAATCCTAATTTTGTCACTCCAATGGCATCCGAACTTGAGCTTCCATCATACGCCAAGAACCGTCACCATCCGATTTCGATAGTTTGTCTGCCAAATCTGCTGACTCTATTTGGGTGCAACTGCTGCGCTGCGGTACTTACGATGAATTGGGCATGAGTACTCATGGCTTTAGAATTCTGTAACGTATCTGAAAGCGTCTGCGTATTCTCGGCTCCTATTCCGGGACGCCTAATCTGAATAATCTTAACGCTTTTTGCAAAAAAAATTCAGATGGCGCGTACGGCGCTATGTAAAAGTTAATGATACTCATTGAGTTACAACAGGTGAATTGTGAACATTACAAACATCAAGGTATGAAGGCGCATTGAATTGAGAGACCTGTTCTGCCTGATTTCCAGTAGTGTTGGTGTGATACACAAAGCGAGCCGATTCCATGAAGCATGTACGGTCAACCTAGGAGGGCTGTGTACGTTTGGAATATATGGAAGAACTGAAAAACGTGTATCCTCTTCTGTGAGAGTAGATGTACACTGTCATTGTAGTCAGTGAATGTGAAACCACTAACTGTAACGAAAATGTCCTGATGGACACTTCTTGTGAGATGCTGTTTTGACGGAGTTGCGCATTCCACACATGTCCTGCTTGAACACTGCAAAAAGTCGTTTCTCTTCGGGGTTATTTCTTATTCTTATCCTGTTGTCTTTCTGATCATCAGCATCATTTCTTTGTTTCAGATCAAACAATGGACTATGAATGTGGTCAGTCATTATTGTTACTATTACGTGCCGCCCTCGCAGCCGAATCATGTTCTCATGAGCTCCTTCCCGCTCCAATGAACAGAGATGTACCCACCCAGGTGAGATCTTATTCATCGTCCATTTTGCCCAAATCTGAGTTTATTTTCTTCAGACTTTAATCAGACCGTAAAATTAGTTAGCTGTTTTTCCACCTCTGCTGTTGCCGATTATCAATGTAGTTTTAAAGTTCTTGGCATGCAAATAATTAGTCGATATGAAACTCATTCTTGCTGAAACTAAGCAACTTCCACCTTTGATATTTTGCTCTTCGGTTAGACCTTCGTTGGCTTTACTGTAGTCTCCAATAGGACAAAATGACTGTATAGAAAAGACTATAAATTTCATTCTGAATATGAACCACACCATCAGTACGGGAAGACTGCTCATATTTGAAACATAGAGTACCTTTAAATCACTTGAATAAAATAATCCGAATGTGAACTTCTTTACTTGACGGCAACGCTGTACGTTGAACTTTTCCTGCTAGAAGTTCACGTGAACCGTTCATTTGAAAGTGGCGCAAAATTATTCCGCCGGAATTTTTAGTTGAACATTACTCACCATATCACAGCTTCAATCTGCTCTTTCCCAAAAGTCGCTGAGTTGGAGTTGTATTCGAATTCTAGCACATTCGTAGTGCATGTACTCGCTATGACCGGGGTATCAATTCCCTTGAGACCACCTCTGTTATTTTCGGTGTTGCGTGTACCGGGGCGAACAGTTTCATCTGGCTTCCTTTAAAGAGGAATGTGTTATTGATCGCATTTTGAAAGAAAAGTAGACTAACGTTTATCATGTATTAGATTTGTTCGACCTACAGATGAAGGTAGGTTTCTTCTACCTCTTATCAGAAGGGTGTTATTTTGTGTTTCCTCGTTCGTGGCTTTTTGTGAGTTAGGGAAAATGATTACTTTCTAGTCTTAAACACGTATTGGTGTCAGGTCTGTCACAACCAGATTATATCTTGACGCAGTGTGACGGCTTGCGCATCCCAATGACCTGTTGGGCTAAACCAGACGAGGTAATGATCACACCGGCAGAGAAATTTATACCAGGCAAGCCAATGGATGGGATCTGTTGAAACAGTCTCCTGATCCTTCAGAGTAGGGGTTAGAAGAAGGTCGGCAGCTTCTCTGGGAAATATACTGGTTATAATAAACTGCCACCCAGTCGCTAAGTTTTAGTACGGGCATTTTCTAAGTGTACATCGGTTGAATGCATTCCATCGTCAACTGCAAACCGAATTAGCCAAACTACCATAACAGCGAGCATCCCACTTTTGCTAGAGCTCGTATGCTTCCAGTTTCAGATATCCTTCGTCGGGCTGTATCAAGGCACATTGAGCACAAAGTTAGAATCTAATGCATGAGTGTAATATTATCCCGTGTAGCAATACCGTTCGTTCAGCCGCAAACCCTAACACTCCGTACAGTCCCTCAAACTGTTAGACACTCGCCGGGGCATTTCATTCAGTTCGCAAGACTGATCCCGTGGAGCTTCGGAAGGAATTGGGACAGCACTACGTCGTCCTATGAACTCAGCGTACGATCGAGATGAAACAGGTCTTGTGCTACCAGGCGGTCCACAACGCCTCTCCATAGAGTCAAAGAGACGGATAGCATGTGAACTCGACAGACTACGAAGCCAATAGCAAGCCTACCCATAATCTGCGTCGGCGCTTGGGGCACTGGACTGAGCATTTCCAGGAGCATTTAAATTGGTCGTACGTGTCGTCGATTCTTCTTTTGGGCTTCTGTGCCTGTCGATCTGCTGATCTTCCTTTGTCTTCTTAATCAGAAGTTTCACTTCAGTTCAATTTATTCAAATAATTCCACCATGGTACGGAAATTCTTGGTTGTATATGTGTATACTGTCAGAATGCCCCGGTCTGAGCAAGAGAACAATCGTGATTCTCAACCAAAACCTTCGAAGCAAAAGCCTGTGCTGCAAGGCAGCGGGTGGGGGCAGTAGTTTAGGGTAAGTGCTATTTTTCTAAGAAAAAGAGATTAACCTCGTCCTGACCCTCGACCTGGCGAGGTAAGGGTGTATAATTTGTCAAGTTCATGCCCACTTTCTGTCTGCCGTGAATGTTTGTGGGTGTGATGGTCGTTCTGTTCACTCCAATCCACTGGTTCATCTAAGAGTGCATGCCATCACGCCGTGCTAAGATCCATTCTGGTCGTGAAGTGACAGTTGGAGATCAACGACATAAATCGTGTTGGATGTTCAACGTCCATTTACTCTCATAAGGTGACATCACAGGATAGACAATCGGGTTTTTTATTGATAGAATTTTGGGCGTAAGGATGCATCATGTTTACTCACTTTAGTCTTCAAGTTCCGTGAAGCTAGGTAGTCAGGTCATATATCTGTAATCCCGACCTAACGTTTTCCACGCCACAAACTCTACCGAGTCTCTAATTAACTTGCGTAATGCAGGAAGCGACCACATGATTCGGCGAAAGGAGATCACAACCGCCAGTTAGCTCACACAACTTATCAGAGTTCTTTTGAACTGCCTTGCCTCTTGCAGCTGACCTAAAGAGACACAACTCCAGTCAGGTTTGGTGACTTGGATGTTGTCTGATTGAATTGTCTGTGTAATAATAGTAAATAATTATTCGGTGCGGCGAAAGTTATGTTGAAGGCACCATACTCGCATTGGCGGTTCCTTTGTCTGTTTGCGTGGTGCAGGTTCTTTGTTGATTGTTTGAGTTTAGACCTGGAGGTTACAAGAAACGGGACCCATCATTTGCCTTTCTTTTTTCTTTAAAATGAGGCCTACTGTTTTCACGATGGTATGTTAATGAATCACGGATATTCACCAATGATGATAATGACGCGTCGTCATAATATCGTATCGCAAGCTTGGTTGGCCAGGGCGCTTCTTGCAGGTGTCACTTTCCCTATTGTCACATCATGCCTTGTTTAGGACTAGTGAGTTAGGCTGGAATTTACAAATTCTAATGACTTGGTTTTGAGATGTAAAAAACTTGATGCGAAATCTTATTTCAATAGGACATTCCTGGATTTCCGACTGTGATCCGAAAGGTAACAGGCCCTCTCGATCAGGTGTTGTGTTATTTGTCACAAGGAACAGAGACCAATGGCGTTAGTGTTGCGAATCTTTGTGCCCCAATTTAGTGTCTTTCTTCCTATTGGTTTCTTTTTTGCACCTCGCACCTTTCGTTTTTTGTGCAAGTGTGCTACTTTATGTTGCCAGACAAATTGAATATTTGTATCCGCATCCGTGTGCCCAAATTTGGCATAATTATTTAATCACTGTGGGTTTTATGGTGACCATGCATCACGAAGCTGATCGATGTATAGATTTCTTATTTACAAAACACAGTGTGTTTGTTCACACCTGTCACGCCTTCACGCCCAGTAAGAGTGTGAAGTGAATTCGCATTGTTCTTTAACGGTCTTGAATACAATATCTGTTGTCCTGTCACTCCCGGCGAGTGTTCACTGGCATTTATCGTTCACCTGGTGATCAGAAGAAATGTGCTAGCCTTGAATCCGTACAATGATTATTGTGGATTACGGTGTTCTGCAATCGTTGGAACGTGCTGACTAGTTTGTGTGACTAGATACTGGTTCATCAGCTGGATAAATTCAATGGAACGTTTACCTGGCTAAAATAATGTTAGTTCCGAATTAAGGGGATATCACTTTTTGTGTGCTAATGGTCAACTTATGCACTAAAAATTGAATCGATAGCGATCGATTTTTGTAACTTAGTCCTGCCAAACTATTCGGGGGTGATGTGATCAATGTTATTCTCATTAAATAACAGGTAGGCTTGTTGTAGATTAACTCGACCTTCCCTATCGTTGACGATACTTTTCAGATATGTAACCTTCTCTTGAACGAAGTGCCTCCGATACAAACATATGCGCCTGTCAGCTCATTTCAGTCTCGTTATCCTCGTCTGCGAATTATGCTCAAGTTCAACGCAGTCGACTTTTTGAATTTGCTTACTTTATCCATCTCAAGTGATGCTTTTTTCCAAGAGGATGAACTCGGGTACGTGTACTTTTCCGAAGGTGGAACTTTTTTCCAACTCGGTATACGTTTAACATTCATACATGGGCTGCCGAATACTGCATGACAAGCTGTTTTGTATCGCATCCCCTTCCGAATAAAGGTAGTTGAACTAATCTCTGTTCGCTATCGCACTCTACTAACATGATAACCCGGGTGATCAAACTTTGCCAGTGAGCGGATCCCATTGGATTGCGTTTGTTCTCTATGATTTGACCTCTGATAGTCTATCGAGTTCGCACTTATAAAGTGATTACTGTTGATTACGCTCTGAGTATTGCCGTTGTTTCAGTGAGTTCTATGTGAAGTATGCACAGTGGAACAGTGAATGTCTTTTGGAAGTTGTTTTTCGGACGTCGCATCGCTGTGGGTTGCAATTCTTTTTTTTTGCCTACAGTGTGTAAGCACTGTTACCTTAAATGTTCAAGCTATTCGGGTTTTATGTACTCATCTTGTTGTCTTATCATTAATATGGGGTCGTTTTCACTCATTTTCATGACTGCATGGTAGTGAAGCGTCAGCTTCATCCTGTGAGTTACTGTTGCTCATAGCAGTGTCGCTGTCCGTACAAACCACAGTGGTCGGTGAACGGCGTGCTCAGTGTGACTTCAAACCACCCCGCTGCGTTGTTGTTCTCCGACTGCCTTAAGCTATTCAATTCATTTTGTGACTTTCCCTTTGTATGTCTAGCCGTTCTCATCGCTCTCATCTCTATCACAAACTGGTTGCCTGTACCTTGGAATCCGAGGGTTCCTCTCCCACATGCGATCATTCAATTCCCGTGTTCTCCTTCTTGGCTCGTCAGTTGGCTCGACCGGACAGCGGTCGACCAATTATGGACCCCTCGAAGCTATTTCAAGTGCGTGTCATTCTTACAGGTTATCGCCCCACTGTTTCATTCGATGTCTCCTGGCTCTGAATATCCCACAAAGGCTGTTAGTTTACCTATTGTAATTAAAGATCATTGTCTCACTTCCAACAGAAAATTCGTCTTTAACTTACAAAACCGTTATGCACGCAGATTACTCTAACTTGTCCTCATAAACAGTCTTTCAGTCAGTTAGTGAGCCTATCCGTCAAATTTACTGTTATTGTTTGATGTAGCTTGTTGCGTCTACGTTGTCCCACTTTACAGTCTGATGTATATTAACACCACTTATTTATTCATAATGGTCATGAGCTTTACCAAAAGACTACCGTTCACTTCAACGATGATATTGATTATCCCTAAAGGAAATACCAAAAAATAGGTAAGCTAAGATAAAATGGAAGAGTTCCCGTATCTGAAAATGACGGTGACCATCTTAACCCTAATCTACAACCGATTAAAAGTTTGCGCATGGTCGATTGATCAAAAGGGACAGAACGAGCCATTTTGTCTTGGAATTGTAAAGTGATTTTCATTTGTGTTTCCGTTGGTCGTCAGTTCAATATTTTTGCAATCGTATTCATATAACCAACCAATCGCACCTACTCAACATATGACCTGAACATTTTGAAGATCAGTTTACCTAGGCCCTATCGGGCTACCTATGGTAGAGGGGAATTCGAAGATTACACTTTTGAGACGTTACGATGTTTCTGACCTTTCCTCTCTCTGATGCTAGATCGGTCCGCGCTCTTTCGGACGATCTGTGAAATCGAATAAATGTATTGCAATGAGTAATTGCACACAGTTACTATCGTTTTTCAATTGGGGTTCCGAAGGCGGTGTAGCGTCACACTGGTAAGCCGGGGAGAAGACAGGGTTGTTAGAAATAGACAGAGTTTTGACCAGATCACCGTTGAACTTATCACATCCGTACCACGTGACGTGTCTTCGGAACATTG
The DNA here is from genome assembly GCA_008508345.1 of Paragonimus westermani. Taxonomy (NCBI): domain Eukaryota; kingdom Metazoa; phylum Platyhelminthes; class Trematoda; order Plagiorchiida; family Troglotrematidae; genus Paragonimus; species Paragonimus westermani. The sequence goes on along the minus strand of QNGE01000517.1, from coordinate 45,746 downwards.
GACGACGGTAATTTACGCTTTAGAAATGAAGGCTGTTTTCGGCTCGGTTATTGTTAACACGCTTTGAGTATGTATCTTTCTTTGAGAAATCCTCAAAAATACGTCTGTTGAAATCCTCACGTGTACAAGTTACAAGCAGGTCGTGTTCATCATGGTGCTCGTCAAAAGTTGTTCTCGTCACTTAGCCTGCATTACGTTAAATGGTCGTCTGGCAAAGGGATAACTTGCCAGCGAGTTTCCTCAAAAACTTCGGTTGCCGGACCACTTGACCAACTTGTCAAGCCGCACAGTTTGGAATGCGTAAGTCGCATGTTCTTCATGATGGCCGAGTGTCTATCACACACTCATTGTTTTTCGAGTCGACCAGGTTTCAATAGAACCACTGGATTTTCAGACAACGACGTCGTGGTGAAGTAGAAAGACAGTGTATATTCCGTTAGGTTGCATGTGGAAGTGTTGCCCTCTCGGTTGGGGAACTCTTGATCACTGAGATCGCTGTTTAGGAACGCCACTCAAGGTGGCAGTATATCGCGATCAACGGCGTGCATACGTGCGCACGATTTTTGGGCCTTGATTTATTTAGTTTTCTTTCAGTGTATTTCATCATTATGTTCCTCATCCTCGTTGTAACGAACGGTGACTAAAGCTGTAGTACCATCTGTTCAGCTGGTGACCATTCATGAATAAATGCATGTTGTATATCGTTCCAGTATGCGTGAGTTGTTTGCTTGTGATGAGTTATTTGAGTTGTTCACCTATTCGTGTTTTACTTCCATTCTTCCCCGATAGCTCTACGCACACATTTGCAACGAACTGGCTCGTTCCCCAGACAGACATTCATTATCATTTCAATCTGCTGTTATTGAGCTGATGTCTTTGGACCAACTCACCGATTTGGAAGAATGTTTGAATCTAGCCCGGCGCGCAAATCTGTGAGACCTCAGTGCAAATTTTGTTGGGGCTTTGTATTCTTGTACACAATTATTGATTGATCGATGTGCAAATGCCGTTAAACGCAGACTGGGTGGTGTATCAACCCGGCCTGCCCTTTCGCATTTGGTGACCTATACTGCACAACTGTACGGTACTTTACGCTGAAACGCGTCTCACTGTAAATGTGTCAAAAGCCATAACAATTGCTGGCGTTCAGCGATGTTGATTGATCCTCCCGGATTGTACGGATTCAGTCCCTCATTAAGTCAACCGCTGCAGTCTAAGTCCAAGAAACCTAACGCTCTGCACCGGACACTTGGCCCAGTCTATAACCATCTATGGTATGGAAGCTAAAATGTCAAAAACTAATATCCCGTTAAAAGTGCAACATACACTCTGTCAATTTGTCACATTTGCGAGCTACCGACTTCTGAAGTCTGACACTTTGTTAGCAACACCATTCAGTGTGAAAATTTGCTGTACAGCTCGTGCTGTTTTGGTATACCATGTGTTGACATGCTGTTCGTTATGTCTGGCCGTAGTTAGCATTCAACGCCATATTTTTTGCACCAATATAACATAATCACCGAGTACGGGTATACCGGATAGACAGACCATTCTCATTCGTTACCTTTTGCAAATGTTGGTGTTGCCCTCCTCGGTCAACGTGCGTCGATGATCGAATAACTGGTAAGCTGCCATTGGATACACTGACTAGTGCAGTCATATGCTGTGCATACTAAATAGCAGTTTTCATGTGATCATCTGTTTAGAAAGTAGTGCTGTGTGTCTGTCCTTCTGACCGACTGGAAATAGTATCAAAAGGGGCTCCGTTACACGACGTGCTTTTGTTTATTATGCATATCTGTTGTTGTTTCCTCTATCTGCCGATGTGACTTCGACCCGTCGTTTCATCACTGACTGTAAAGCAGTGAACATTTGCTTGATTACTGTAGTGGACCAATCCAGCAAAAATAAATACTAAACGACCTGGCCTGCAGTGCGGTCACCGAATAGTTGAACAAAATCAGTTCGGAAACTTTCTCAGATGTGCAGCTTTTTCCACCGTTGCCTGTTGTAGTATGTTTAAAATGAGAAGTCAATTTGAAGTTGACGGTCGACTACGCCAAACGCGGGCACAGAAGACTAGACACGCGCGCAAGGAAGTCCACTGTTTGTTCAACTTACCTTAAACAAGTTATGTGCAATTTGTACAGAGCGGTTGATTTAGAATGTACGTGAATTACAACGAAATGTGAAATTGTTCACAATGCCTTCATAGCACAAATTTGTCAATGTGTAGCGTTCGTCTCCGTTTTTGATTTTCTAAATCTGTCCTGTATTATCTAGTTATAATTATTTCATTTTTTAATGCTTAACTTAGCGGAGCTATGTGGTTAGACAGCATTTGATGCGAAGGTCTAGCGTGATGGACTGTCATTGTTGTATGCCTCATAGTTCCCCATTCTCTACGCCGATGAAAGAACGCTGGGACCCATAGAAACCTTTGGATAGGCAGTCTGATCCGCGGTGCTCTGAAATCATCTAAGAAATCATGAGCATATAGATGCCTTTTGGTTGTCTTATTCGTCGGTTGGACCAAAATAAGGAGAGACTCTTGGACTGATTGGCGAAACATTTCTAGGTCATCAGTATCATTAGGCGTGTTACAGCACCGTAAATATTTGCGTACCATATTTCATTAGGTGTTCCTTTTATTCGTCATGGATTCGCCGCCCGCTCGCAGATCGGCAGACACGTTTACTTCGCAGTCACCCTCTGTTTTTCGATTGCGGAAATGTGGTGTCATACATCAGGGTAAATTGCAGACCTTGTTGAGGTACTGTCGTGGTACTTCTCCTGTGCCAACTTAGGAACAAGTGTCAACTTTTGGGTCTTCCCAGAAACTTTCGACATAGGCGTGCGACCAAACGAAGCACAGTGTTCAATATTCTGTATCCGTTCGAACACGGCCCACCAGTCCAAGGTGTTCAACACTCTCCACCTTTTAAACAGAATTAGTGTTTGTGGTCATTCGTCTCGCACGGTAATCACCTCTAGTGAGGTGCCCGATCTTTCTTTTCTCGCTAAGTTTTGTCGTGGGTGACATTTGGTGCGCCTATCGGCAGCGCATCGTCGCGGTCTTTGTAAACCTACACGCTTTTTCCGGTTCCGTTGTTCGTCGCGTTCTGTGGAGCTGCCTTTTTCGCAAGAGCGTTCCAAGGAAATGTGTGAATCTGTTGATTTCACTGTATACTCAGTCTGCAAGCAGGATGAGAGTTCATAGATAATTGTCTCGGGCATTCATCACTTCTAGTGGTGCTCGTCAATAGTGTACGATCTTCCCCTCTCCTGTTCACTTTTGTCATGGGAACATTCTCGGGAGCGCACTTGAACGACCGAATGTACATGGTGTTGAGCTTCCTTCTGGCCAGGTTGGCCGACATGGTGTATGTGGATGACATTGCGTTACTTAGCCCCCCTACCGAAGACATGCAGACCATGCTGAACAAGATGAGTGACCGGGCTGGTTTGTATGGAATGTGCTTCATACCTTCAATGTGCAAAGTGTTGCTTCAAGCCTGGGTTGTTTTCACTCCTGCCTTCTTCACTGTAGACAATTCGCTGGAGACTGGACAGTTTCACATACTTGGGTAGTACCATCTCGTCAGCTTGTGATATTGGTGTTAGGAGACGAAATCATCAAAGTAACCTAATCAGGTGATTGGTGACGGCTGACGGAATAGTCCACCATAAGAAACCAATCAGGTGATCATTGACGGCTGACGAAATCGTCCATCAACCAAACACTAGTTTGCAAAGTTTTCCAGTTGAACCAACCAGGATGGGCGTGGGTATCGTGCTATCTCGATGAACCAATCAGAGTGCAACGCCTATGGAACTGACCGTACTGGGCCACCTAATTGCCTAAACCACTGGACATTGGTTCAACGTGTAGTTGGCTATGTAAGATATCCGCACCAAATGTAGTACGAATGAAGTTGAATAGTTTGAGCGTCGTGTTTAACATTTTATTGATAAACAGATTGGGAATAACAACGTTTCGAGCAAGTTGTAATACTCTACGTTTCAACCACCTCGGGTGACCTTCCTCAGGAGTGTTGTAATCGATTTCGATCACAACACTGAGACAGAACGTTCAACAACAAAAAGGCGCGTTACATATATTGGTGATGAGATTTCCGCGAGGATAGTAAAGTCGAGTTGCTTTGCCAGCCTGTACCACATGTGGCATACGAAACACGTTCGGTTTTCACTGAGAGGAGGGCTATATAATACATATGTGCTTTCTGTTTTGCTTTGTGGTTCGGAACCGTGGTCTGTTCACAACGAAGGTGTCAACAGACTTGCTGTGTTTGACCATCGTTGTCTCCGTCAGTAGGCTCCTATATTAAGTGGACTGATCATTTGAGCACTACGGCTGTTCGTCAGTGCGTGCTACAGGACGCTCGGGATGCAGGGTCAATTGTTCAGCTACTCACGTTACACAGTCTCCCACGGTTGGGTCACCTACTCCGCCTGCTAGCCGATCGTTTACTGTACCGGGCATTATGTACTGAGACCACCAACAGTTTGGTGAAACCACCTGATAGTCGAGCAAAAGCGTGATCACGAAATATGAACGGCTTGACTGATCCATTGAGCGAAGTGCGTAATGTCGTCTGTCAGGCTGGGGTCTTCGTGGTCATTAAACTCGTTGATTAAAAACGTTATCTGAGGTGGCAGTGTTCGGTAGTCACTGGTGCATTTGCGCGCATACAATTTCTAGTTCTTCGGTGTATACTTTGGTCAATTTTTAACCTCCTTGTTAACGTTCTCTTCCTTCTGGGGATATTCTACGTCACTGTTGAAGTGTATGGTGACCCGAGCCACAGTACCTTCTGGCCAAGACCGTTAGGAATAAAGGAATGATGTTCGGCGCTTACTGTTTCTAGATTGGAGACGATCATGGAAACCTTTTGGGGGGCAAGAACAAATGCCTTCTTGTTTTATTTACATATATATATATGTACGTGCTCGCATCGCTTTTGGGCATTCCCATTTACAATTGCGGCGTCACTCTAAGCGTCAACAATTCAAGCCGTTCAATAACGACTGGTTTTCTACACTCCGATGAATGACCTGCGTGTAACAAAACATATTTCACCCTCTGTGAACAGCCTCCACGTATTTGATTTTCTTTTCTAGATATTATGTATGCGAATACGTCCATCGTGTTCGTGGCGAGCGGTTTGAAGCGTTTCGCGATCAGTTAAACGAATTACAACATCAATGGATCACCTCCATGCGCGCGCACTGTCTTCCCGAACAGCTGGGTTTTGCCAGTCCGGCTCATGAGTTCACTCAGCTGGCTGACCAGATATTCCAATTCACAGAACAAGTGTTCCCATCGCCTGTTGCTAAAAAATACAGAACGGTTGACACCGGTCTCACAGATGATGAGATTTCTGGTCTCAAGCAGCTGTGTTTAGAAAAGCTCGAGGTTAGCTCACAACACTTTGAAATCAAACTGTTTTCGTTCATGTCCTGTTTTCTGAATTTCTGTCATTTCGTTTTGTGATCACTTAACAATGTTTGTGAATAACCTTCTAAATAAATTTAATAATCTTATGGTCTGAAATTTTGCCTCACCATCGGAGCGTGCGTGCTTGCAAGCCACACCTAGACTTTTATTTCCTAGTATTTCATTTCACCCAGCAGTCTGGTTGTCCTTGAGATTATGGATTTCTGTTCACGTGAGTCGGTGGGGTATTTCAAATCACATTACTTTCCCCACCTTACCCAAAGCGGCGATCGTTTTTATCCTTCGGTTTTTAGTAGCGGTGACCATTAGCTATAACGTTAAATGCGCTCAAGCAACGCTGCAGCGAATGGTTTTTGTGGCCACCGGAGACGGAGACTATACCAAGTTTGAGCGTTTTACTGGTTTCTCCTTCGGTTATTCTTGTGTACGCCTGTCATTAAGATCCGCGTTCAATTGTCTTCACATCGTTACAGAGTAGATTACTCGATGGCGTGTAACTTTTGTGCTTTGATTTTCGGTCTGCGCACAAGTCCTCTAATGGCCTTCTTCGTCAATAATAATTTCTCTGCTTTACGTAGGTCCTTGTCGCGTGGGATTCAGAGCGAACATTACGTCTGCTCCACAGTATGTTTGGTTGCTCCGTCTCTCAGCTCATGTCCGTGGTGTCCTCTGCGTTTGGTCAATTCAAGGCCGGATTGCGGCAATTGTCCGCAGATGCAAAGTGCACAGTTTGCTTTCTGCTCTTACGTGCCTACTTTGGGGCTCGGTACGTGCCTTTTCTATATCGGTGCACCCTACACTTATCAGGTTTTGTTGTTTCGAGTATTTCATTCCCATGCCTTCGTTCCAACGGGGATCTCGTATGCCAACGTACATAAGGGTTGACTTTTTCTTATTCTGCTTTGTCCTCTTTATTTTATGGTTGAAAATCTCGAGGTTCGTTGTCTGTTAACTTGTTTGGGTGCTGATCCACGCGCATGTACGGCAGTACGTTGATTCTACATGATATATATGATCATCTGTGGATTAAGTGCGCTTCAGTCAGTCAGTTGTGTACCGTTTACTGTGTAACTGTTCCAGGATTTATCTTCCTTGATTCAGAATTAAACAAGCAAATGAGCAAATCAAATAAAACCTTCTGTACCTACTGACTTGTCAATGGTCTACTGATTTCGCTAAGCAGAGTTGTTGAATTACATTGACAGCGGCTGCAAAATCGAACTTGTAACCTCATTTTGACTATTTTCATCTGGATTGTTCAGATAAAACGCGACTAATTGCAGTGTTGGGTTGTGTGTCCGTTTCATAAAATATCACATGATTAAGATTATCACTCTGTGTGATTACACCTATTGTGCCGTGCACTCACAGACAAGCTGAGTCCATCTATCAACCAACCGAGTGTTGGCTAAGAAACCGATTGCTCCGTCCAAGACAACGTGATTCTGTGCTCGCGTGATCTGGAGGTTGAGCTGGCTGTTGGAAGGGTGCTTGTTCAAAGTTCTGTCCGGATGTTTGTATGATTATTCTGACTTGAAACGAACGTATCTTAGAAGTTTGGTTTAAAAGGGCTGTCTTGTAGATGCTGTCCAGCTCTCAGGTACAACCAAACCTTTTGGTCGCAGGATGTAGGCACCTCCATTTTAAATGATTGAGTTTTCTAGGAATTGTGTCCTATTTTTCCTCCTGTTTCACATCTGAATGCCGCATTTTTTCTGGAGGCTGTATGGTATCAGTACCAAGCAGTACTGTTTTGCTGTCAATGACGAGCGGAATGAAACAGTACCTCACCAGTTTTCGTATTTTGTTTTTACGTTCACGTAACCCTGCTCAGTTGTACTGCTAAATCCTTGTTTGTATCCGGCTCAGTGTTCGACGGAGACCCAAACTCGTGGTGGCTGTATGAACCCTCATTCTATTAAGTATCATGCAGACTAAGTGGATCAAGGTGGTTGCCAACGTTTATTTGCATCCCGTTACTCGCAAACTGCACTCAATCTGGTGTCCAATACTACATTTTTTCATTTGTATTCCAAGAGATGTGAATCCTTTCGATATTCGATGGTCACGACCATTCAGTGCACACCACAGTGACTGTTCATTCTCTGTTCTATCGTAGACAATCCCTCTTGAAACAAGAAGCTTCATTTTATGCTGCTAACTTGAATGGAGACACCTATTCAAATGATGTTGTCAAACGTAACGGCAATGCGGATCCGAATTCCACCTGGGATGAATTTCTCGCGGAGCCCGAACTGGAAGTTGCCGAATTCTATGTCCATTTATGTGTTACTTCAAACTTGTCGGAATCCTTACTGTTACTGTTCCTTACCAATTTTGAAGACTATCGTGTTTCTTACATGCTACAGGTAATGTTTGCTTGGTTTTTCCGTTTGTATAACGGATTTCCCTAACATTAGTTCACTACTGTAGTTTTCCACCATTCCTCCATTTGATTCACAATATCCTTTTGATTCCTTATTAAGAAACCAACTTCCGTATGCAAGTGGGCGTTCTGGAACGTATTCTGGCCTCACCTTTATGACATATGTGCATATACTTGAGAGTGAACAGTTTCCTCATTCAAAGCACAGTCTCCGCCATTTTTCATACCAATTGTAAACCTATTCAAACCCTTATTTGGAGGTAAGCATTTCTAACATTCTGCAGACTGAAGAGCAAGCATGTCTGATCAGAATGTACGGAACGTGGAACGTCTGCCAGTCTATTTAGTTATTTGCATGTTAAATACATGATATGTATATGGAGTGCTACTTCAGGAAACTTTATCTGGCTTATCCATCTTGCGCACTGTTCTAATCAGTACAGTATTGTTCGTACTTATCGAGGTGATGAGCCTTTTTCCATTTCTAAATGTCACGAAGTCGGCACAAGTGTTAGAAATATGAAACCCTGATAGAATTACTAGGGTGATTTGTTGCATATTAGCGTTGGCATGTGTTAGTTCCGGTGATTGTACTGGTCATATTTGATCCCCCCGTTTTGGATATTGTTGAATGAGATTATTCACCTCTCACTGTGTTTCGGTGTCTTTGGTTTCATTTGTTCAATTTATATCAATCATAATGTTTTACTGCATTAGGAAGGGCGTTCTATAGATGTTGTTCCTCTTCGACTTCTGTCTGGTTTCTCGCTAATCGCACACTCCATCCGTGCCGCCTGAACATAACTCAGATGCGATGTTTCCCATTCTGCCTACTTTGTTTTAGCTTCTGCCCGTTGAAAAGTATCCACACGCTGCTGCCTATCTCTTTGAACGTTTGGGTGAATTCGATAAAGCATTTCACTTGTACGAAACGGTAAGTTGACAATGTTCACGAGTGTTCTGCAACTCAGTTCCCGGTATCCGTACAACGGTACATGTGTGCGATTTACAATAGTTTTTTTAGTTCCGGATCAACACACAGTACGACATGCGTGGTACGAGTTAATCGACTTGTGTGGATCCACTGATCAGTTGAAGTCACTCGTAATGTTCGGATGCCAGCTATACAATCAGGGGAAGTTCTGCCTTCCTCTTTGTGAAACCCAAGTTCTTTCGGATTAGGTGTGTAGTCGAACGCAACAGTTATTCATCTTCGTTCTATATTCTATCGCTGAGTTTGCCTCTGTTTTCATTGGAAAACCTTCAACTCTTTCTGTTGGACCGATTTGCCGTTTGGCATTATCATCGATGTCGTGGAACAAAAGCTTTTCTGGTCTACGCTTTGCTTGTTATTCTCCCAGAACTTCCGCGGTACACGAAAATCTTATGAAACTCACATACTTACACCCTCTTATAATTTGCTCACAAATAACAATACCGTCAGAAGGTCTGGTTCTGTTCAACGATAGATATTTCCCCAGTTGACCCAAGGTGAAAGTGAATCGATAATACACCAGTAAAACCGAGGCTACCTTCTACATATGTTCGACAGATTCATCGACCTATTTAATAGGTAGTCTTCTTTGTTATTGCTATGTTAATTGTCTACTTGGCTATCGTAACTGCAGTTGATGTATTCGGTCACTTACTTTTTACTATTTATCTTGTAAGTCAGAATCACTGGTGGATGCGTGGCTTCTGTCTTGGACGCTCTGCTCATTTGGGTTTTGGATGGCAAGCTCACTTCATTGCACAAGTTGGATGGTGAATTAGGTACATATTTTGAAGCTGAAAACAGCAGTTTCGCTTGTCTTAGCTGCTATTTCTCACGTAATATCACGCTTAGCCCAATCTCCGTGGTTTTAGACCTGTTGATCTCTGTAGTTTTTCGTCTTCACGGTACATTTGTCTGTTTGCATAACTGCACCATACGAGTTGACGAAGCGAAGGTGTTACTCTCTATTAGGCGATGTCCATCCATGTGATACGTGAAGCGACATTTTCAGATTTTCTTCTCGTTAATTGTGAATTGTGCATATTCTCACCATGACCGGAATTTAGACTTCAACTTACGTTTTCATGAGATAGTCGGGTTAAACACTGCCTCATTAATTTCAAGCTCGACAGAATTGTCACATCTCAATTCTCCATCACATTAAATTTGCGGTAGTACTCAGATTGCTTGCGATTATGTGTTGAAATACGGCTTGTCAGTGGCGCCTGAAATAGGGTTAGTTACGCGACCCGGTAAACCTTATGAGAGCGTGGATCAGAGTAAAAATGCCGGTATTGACAAGGATATCTTTTCCTAGTGAGACGTAACAAATGTGCCACTCCGTTTTAGTACTCCGAAAGGAGCTGCGTGAAAAGTCTTTCTGAACACAAGAGCTGCGCTTGTCTGTTAGCGATGTTCGATCCATACCAGCTAAATCTCGGATTACTTACCAGTTATTTTTCTAATCGGTCATCCTTGGATATACTGTTGTAACGTACCCTTTAATTATAATACCTCTTGTCCAATAGTCTGATTGTAACCCTGCTTTCTCTTCATGGTAGAGTTTTGTTCGGATGTGGCACGCGTTGCGCCAACACCACAGTGACTCATCCAATGGGACCGGTGGCTCCTCTGTTTCAATCGCTGTTGATTCTTTGAACTATCGGTCCAATAGACCAGTCAAGGACACGTTCTGTGGTGTTCGGGAATCTTTGCGCGCATCTGTTGATCGCTGGTGTGCTTTCTGTCGACGTCGGACCTCAGGAGAAGATATGCCTAAAAAAGCAATCGAGGCGAGTTTCTGGCAAATAAGTTACTATGCTATTGATGCTTCGTGCCTACGGGCATATCGCGATTGACTATGTGGATTATCCCTTCTGTGAGCCGTGACCAGAGTTTCGCATCACACTGTGGCGGAATAAGGTTGGTTTAACTAATTCAGACTGAATTCGTGTTGACTGCCTGTTTTTTCGTGGAGGCGGAGCGGTGCAGATCGTCGCCGTGCTGTGAGCCAAGAACGCGAATGGCACAAGGGTTATTTATTCGGAAAACCAATCCATGGGCTATGCGTTTCAGCAGGACCACAAAGAAAAACACTGATCTGCGTACGACACTCGTCTCAGGATGTCACGGTTGCCACGATCATTTCATACGATGCTGCACTCCAGTGTTCCCTGTATTGTTCCCGCGGCCATTTCGGTGTCAAAATCCAAGCTGCTCGTCGCTACGCTAGTGGCACTGTCTCGCTATGCCCTCCTACTGAAGAGTCAGCTGGTTTCGTCAGTTGAGGTCAACGTCTCTGTTGTCGTTGCTGAACCAGTGTGGCCACCATGTCTTAATTCTATGGACTACGTTTAAAGATTGCTATCAGACCTTCGGTTAGATGCGCTTGCGCGCGAAGTTGTCCTTGTATAACTGTATACGGCGGTTAATCTCAAAATGTCTGTTTTCAAAATGGGTAAATATATTTACAATGTTTTTCATCTGATATTGTAATACTTCTCAGTCCCACCTGCGATTCCTACCAGAGTATCTCTTGTGATTGTGCGCAGTTCGGTTCCATTGAAGCTCTGCAAAAACGAGTACATTCCTGAGAACAGAAGAACCACGCAACTCAAACTGGTATGGTGTTGGTGCACTGACTTCCTGCCATTAAAGATTGTCCTCTTGAGGAATCAGTAAGCGGAAGTTTGCTCAAGCTGCAAGAAAATGAATCCGCCGAAGACTACGGATGTTTTATTGATGATGGCGTCAGTGTGAGCAAGTTGAGTCGCGGGAAGACAGACACTCCATGAAGTTGCATTCAAGTAAATAACCGATGAAAGCGCCGCTGCGTCTAACGCGTGTTTCCATTCATTGGACGAACAAACGTCTATTTAAGATTACAAACTGGCTGTCGTTGTCGATCAATATCCAACACGCCCTCAACTCTCAAGATTGACAATGATGCAACCATATTTCCAACCATCTGGAACTCAGTCGCTAGATGCACCAAGATTATCAGGGCTTTGGAAATGTTTCTGGTCGACTTCGATTACCTATGCAGTTATCAGAAAAAGTTTCAATTGCAAATAGTGTTGAAGCTGAGGAAAACCTATGCACGGCTGTTTTAACATCCGAACTCAGAAAATGAAATTCATGGTGCAAACCCCGATGTAAACGTCCGACTACGGAAGCGATCTGTTTTTCAAAATTTCGCTGTCTAAAACATCTCATGCTACGGATGTTCAAGGACTAAAACAATGATTGTTTTTCGTATAAAGCCTCAGTCAAAAGTGTGTTGTTGTGGCTCACAACTTACGTAATCTTTTGGTTGTCACTATAGTTCATAGTTATCCTGTGTACTCCGTTTTTTTATTGAGGTTGTGGGATGAGATATGTAGGTTTCTCGTAATGCGGATTTTATCTGGCCGGGTGGTATTTTTGTACCCAAGAAACCAGATTGGACAAACTATACCCTGTTGGATTTTTCAGGAGTTTCTCCTGGTCCATGAAAGCTGCTTTTGACGTTTCGAAATGTCACGACGCGAAAAATTGGCTAGACATCATTATGTTGTCTGTAAATTGAGTATTTCCAAACACTACATGATTACATAACCTTAATTAGGCAAATCCGTAAGCTTTACCTCACAAATCCACATTGAGGAACGTTATTTGCGTCTTCTAACACTTTGTGAGTTCGCAGTTAGGCGCCAATTAACTGAAGCTGTTCAAGATATGTACGGAACTCTAGGCACGGATTCAACGAAAGAAGTTGCAAAGTTCGGGGACGTTTATTGTGAATAATCGTCCCCACCCTCCAATTCCTGCAGATGATTGCCTGGAGCAAATATTTGCAGCCAACCCCAGAAAAATGTGTGGATTCAACAGAAGAGCGCGAATTTCACGTAACACCTTATCGAGGTAACTGTATGCAGTTGGAAAGAATAGGGAGCTTGGTCCCACCGGTTGACATCCTTAATTGGAGTTTTGGGGCCCGTGCTTCGGTGCCACCGCAAAGCGCGCAATGTAAAATAACGTTTGAGCGACAATTTCCCGACAATAGCAAGTCTCCAAACGTTGAGAAGAAGAAAATCGTGCCTGTTGTTTGATACTTTCGCATTCGGATTCAGTTATCCACTCAGTCGACTATATCATATGGAATCCACTGTGATCCATGGCATCAGCTGCCCAAACGGGATGTCTGAAGCGGTTCGCGCTGGAATCCACCAACACCACTGTTGTTCATTGAAGTTGCATTACTGATAGGTAATATGCAGATTCGATAATCTAGAATAAGCGCAATTGCGAAAAGCCTACCATATGATCTATCAGCAGTACAATTTCAATGCTCCGCAGTCGCTTTATCGGATCCCAGTGTGAACTGTTGGAGGAATCTTGCTTGGGCAGTCAATAAATTGGATGATTTCGCAGATTTGGAGGGTAACCGGCGTTTCTTCGTAGGTTAGGTAGTAGAGCGTTTACCGCGTTTGTGCACGCTGTTTGTATCGCTGTCTCGAATGCCATATTTTTGGCTGGGTACTTGTAAGCTACCAGATTTGTCACACTACTTATCAGCAATCATTTTTTCAGGAATAGTCCTGCATAACAGCTCTAACGGAGTCGTGCAAACATGAACCGGAAGTGGCACACCAAAAAACTGCTGTATGCCTTCTGGGAAATTTGACATAGTGGTTACATCATTCTAATGAAGCCTTGATATTGGCTAAATTCGAATCGGCGACGAAAATGCTGTGCTTTCGTGGCATTTGCTCTATCAATTGTGCCACGAGGCTAAGATATATTACATTTGGACTTTGGTACCCACTCAGCATATTGCTGTTTGATATCCGCCGTACGATTCAGATAACACTGTTTCGACGGTATTTTTCAACCATTTGACGTTAATGTCTACCAACATCATTTTCAAGCATTACGTTTTCGTAACTGTCATAATTGATATAACTTATCTAAAATATTGTCCATGTGAACACGCGCTAAACGGTTCATAAAAACAAATTATTTCTGATTCGTCTAATACTATTCGGATGTTCGATTTCATTTAGCTTTTGACGGAACTAAACCTACTTGCATTTTTTTCGGATAAACTACAGTCCACTTTTTTAAAGCACACTTTTCCTAGTTTTGGCGAGTTCTTCATACGTTAATTTTGCCTTACAGGATATTTGGTTTCGTGTCCTTGACGTTCTTATTCGTGAACAGAACTCTCTGACAGATCATTCTCTGATATGCGGTAAGCGGCTTTCGAGAATTTTCATATCATCCACCTCATTTGTCTTTTTTTAAACTTAACCAAACATGGGGTTTCTTTCACAGAAATGAATGAAATCTTCCACATGTTGCTGGCTTATGTGCCGGAGGGCATCTCACTGGCAACCATCGTATCGTACATGCTTCAAGTAAGTCGTTTGGTTACCGGGATCCCGTAATACACCTCCGTGGCTTTACATATTTATTAACCATGCCATTTGTTGCATGATTGTCAACGTTAGTGACACAAGGGATGAAGGCGATTACTGGGTTTCGTTGGCTGCAATTCTCGGCCGTCAGTTGACAATGCGTCATTTTTTGGGTTCCATCCAGGAATGCTCTGTTGACACAAGTTTCAACGTAAATGTTTCTCTGTTCCGAATACAGGTCACTGGTAGGCCGTCGGTTCTAGATTGAAAACAATGTTCCCTTCAGAAGTTTGAAAAAAAAATCAGTTAGACAGCTCTTCTAATCGAGCCACCATCTTGGCGACATAAGTATGTCTAGAAATGGCAAACAGTTGTTGTTGTCACCCTTAGGTTAAAGCCACAGTTATTTAGGCGTTGCATCAGTTTATCACCTGTTAAGATCGATTCAATATTAATTTCGTCGATGTAACACGAGAAAACGGAAACTGACATTCTCAGTGCAGAGCAACAAACTTCCCTTCAGTACATCGGTTGGGAGTAACAATATAACGTGGTTTCCTCCGATGAGCTCACAAATATGATGAACTATTTCATACAGATGGACATTTGTGAACCGTGACTGAACGTCTGCAGAGCACATCAATTCATCAGCAAGGTGAATTTTGTCCAACTCACTGATCTTTGGTAGCATGTGCCTGAAACATTCGTTTCAGTGTAGCTAGAATGGCGACTAGCCAGCGTGCCAGCTTTCTCAAGCAGTCCTACCACCAAGTAGATGCCACACTGCACACGAGTGTTGGATTTAATAGGTTCCACCATTATCTGGATAACACTATCATACTTACTGTTATATATGGCTCTAACAGTTGCTTTCTTTTCTTCGCCTATCGCTTCACTACGCAACACAGCTGGGTTGTAGCCACAGTTTGAATGGAACACATGTACTCCGTTTGAATTTTCTCGTAATGCGCATGACTCGTTAACACCTCCAACGCGTAGCCTTCTAACGTTAGCACTCGCTTTTTTCCACGTACATCTGACAGACTGCCAGCGCTGAAAAAAATATCAGATTCGGTAACGAAATCAACGCTCTTGTATCTCGGCTAGTGACTACGTGCCAGTTCGAGGCGGACCAGTTAGTGCTCAACAAGCAGCTTGCCAGACGCGATCTTACAACACAACAAGCTGGATTGCTGCTCCGAGCCCGTCAGGGATTCGGTACGGCAAAACGTCATTGCGATTGGTGTGGTGATCGTTTACGCGGGCCAGTACTCGCAGTGTTCAAGGGTACGCGGCAAACAAAGGTCAACTCACCCAGAGTAATTCTTTTTCGGTTAGTGCTCAGCATCTCCTGACTATGCGCATTTCACACCACCCACGAATTGTATTACTCTGGGTTCCTATTCATCCTGTTCTTGCGTTTGAAAATGGTTCCGACAGAAAAGCCGTGATTGAATTGACTCATGGTCACATCACTTTACTGGTGTCAATAGTGCTGCTATCTTTTTTTACAGATGTGGCCACTTGTTTCACAGCATGTGCACAAATGTTATGCAAACTTCGGTACAAACGGAGGAAAACGAGAAATCTGATCAGTCACGATTATGCCCATTCTGTGCTACTCAGGAGAACAGTGTGAGCAAACATGGGTTCACACCCGATACCATCCTAACACGCTACGTCTCACTCTTTGCTCTCAATCACTCGGACGATCCTATTCGAGTGGATACACCCCATAAGCGGAAAGTAAGTTATCGTATGGGATTGTCTCGAACGTGGGTTGAACTGCCCATATACAATTATTTCGTTTACAGTGCCACTTGAAGGAGTCAAAAGCTGCGCTACTAACAAACACCCTTTAAAAATATCCTCGCCGCGTCTGTGCACTCATCGCCGTTTCTTTCCATCCTTGTTTCAGTCTACATCACTTTGAATACGATCTCATATATGCACAGAGTGAACATGAAGCGGCATCGCCAGCGTCTTCACTGAAACATGTTGGGATGCTCCTCTCATGCACATCTGAGCCATCCTTAGAAAAGCCGTCCGCTTGTCACTAAGGCCTGGGGCGGCTCATTGGCGGCGATGCCAACCATGTTCCGCAGTCAGCATAAAATTAGTCCCAGACATCCTGACATTATCCAGCCCACATGTAACGTAGTTTAATGCCTGACAAAATGCCCCCACTCGAATGGGCGGCTTACACAATCGCAGTTTGTGCTGTCACTTGGCAACATCATGTCCGCAATTAGACAAGTAGGTTAGATTAAAAAACGTGTATGCACTTGTGTGCCGCGTGTGTGGCACAAGCTAACACACGTCAGACTCAGTTTGGTGAATTGCCGTTTGTCGCGTTGATCAGCACAAATCCGGCTAGGTTGAATAGCATGCTGTAACGTAACATATCACACTTGTTTAAAACACAAAGTTCTGTCGATCCAGTTCACCAATAATGATAGAAGAGATATAACGAGGTGTTAACCTTTCGTTTACCCTCTTCAGTCACGAGCGTAAAACATGAGAATACACAGGGCATGTGAATAGCAACAAAAACAGAAACGATTGGATCTACATGAAACAAGGACTAGACTCGAGTTTCACTCTTATTGGAGCGAACCTCCACTACTGATTCAAACCATGTTCAGTTGGTTCAATTTAGACAGTAACTTCAGCCTAACTGAAAAGTTCTGATCACGGGGTTATCGATTGGATAGAACAATGATTCTGTTCATTCTCCTCTCGAAATGATCCGGCAAGCTAAACACTACTCATACACAGCTGTGGTTGAGCGTTTGGATTAGATTATTCGGTCATTATAGGCTCATCTGAATGCGAAGGTTGCGATCAAGTGTTTGGTGTTCAGTTTTAAAATAATTCAAATCCCCGAACCTCCACTACTGAAACAAGGACTGTCATCAGTTCCACGGCAGACGAACTGCATGTCAGCAGTTTATGCACACACGGCGATGGACGGCGAGTAGTGATTAACATTGCCCCGGAGAAAGCGGGCAATTTCGGATTCTGATTACGCAACAATATTTGAGACGAGTTGGCGGGATCAACAACGTGACCTGTTCGCATGACGGCTTTGCAACAGATGGGGTCGGATTTCGTTCCAATTGCTCTGCTGTCATTGCACGTTACGTCATCGGGTGCACCAGCCACTCAGGTATATGTTCAGCCATTCTTCGCCGTAGGCACCGATCTACTCTACCGATATAAACGTTACTAGAACTGTAAGTGAACTAATAGATCACATGTGATACAGAACATTTCGGTGAGCCACGATTATGAATAAGCCGAGCGACACTCCTAGCTTTGAGTAGCAATCGCAGTGTATGTACGAGTTAGAGCAAACTGTCGTTTTTGACTCACATTAGTTGTGATATGGTCGCTTTCGGGAAGTAGGTTCAAAAATACCTGCATCTTAGGAACCATACCCACGACAGTCTTGATCGATCTTCTCTGGCGGTGAATGTCGATGAGCTTCTCAAGATATCCGTTGCGAGCAACACCAAATGGTTTTGCGTTGTACCGAGCCATCATGCTATGTAGTTGACTGTTTCTCTTGTTGCTATCCACAAGCCCTGTGTATTCTAGTGCTTTACGTTTGTGACTGAAGATCACACTTCACCGTTCTTGTCACCAATGCTAACGCAGCAGCGGCCTCGTGTTAGACAACCAACGTTAGACCCTGCCCGCTTCGGGTCAAGAGATTGTTCGTAAAAAAGTCTCCTGATTAGGACATTTTCAAAAGAGGCATTATGTCGAGCAGTGACAGTTGCTCTACAGTCAGCGGCTTGTAGTGTGCGATCTGTCAGATTTAGCACTTGTAAAACCACGTTGTTGATCGTTATTTATTTGTCGAACTGCCAGAATGTGACGTATGAAACTCATTAAGGGCTTATTTGTTCGGTAAAATTACAGCCAATCAATCCGTTCGACTGACTGAAGCCGAATCACCGGACTTGGTGCAAATAGACGAATTTGTTGAGGATGCATTCCTATGCGGTGGCAGCCGATCAGTTTCTATCACATATTATAGTATGAACCACGCACTGTGATACATCTGTTTCCCTCATATACTTGCGCCCAGGATGATTATTTCAGAGTGCGCTTTCGATACTCATGTACATACAATATTCTTTTGCTTATTTTGAGCGATTCGAATAAAATGTGGAATACCATGTCTCCATTCTGTGTACTGACGTGTTGTTCGTCTTAAAACACTGTTACTCTGTCCCACCTTTGAATTTATTTCAAAGCACATCAGTTGTGGATAAATGGATTGAGAATAATACAATGTTACGAGCAAGGTTTTGATTACAACAGTCCTGAGGAAGTTCACCCGAGGTGGTTGAAACACAGAGTATTGCAACTTGCTCACAACGTTGTTTTATTCTCAATCCATTCATGAATAACATGTCATTTGTACTAAATTTAGTGCAGATATTTCAACACATCAGTTGTTCATTACTTTTATGATACCGTTATGTTTAGGTAGTCTGGAATGACCATCCTAGCCAGTCATCGACTAGCCTTGTAGTTAGACTCGGTTTCTCAACTAGTGTAAAGTTTAAGTTCTCGTTGTAGGTTGGAAAGTAAATTGTCACTTGGCTACATGCCCGCTAAAAAGATAGGTTGCAGAGCAGCAACTCAGAGGTGAGTGTAAGAAAACTTTGACTAGATATCACGTCCATTTTATCTGCACAAAGAACTGTACAACACCATTACACTTGATTTCTTGAATGTCTGTTCGAAATATGCCCATATCTCCGACTGCATCCAAAAAGTCATACAGACAACCCCCGGGCGCATATGTGGATTTCGTCAACAGAAACGCGCTACCATCTGGTAACAGTGCGGCTTTTATAATACGCAACAGGCGGTCGTAGAGATCTGGACGGTAGATAGTCTCAGCGGTCAGGATAATGTCGTATTTTGGATGCCCTGTTGACTCCCAAAGTTGTGCGATATGCAGCCAGTCTCCGCTGTAGAATTCGACAGATCGACCATCACGTTTGACAGATTCCATATTCAACCAAACGTTAGGGATGGTCCAGTTCCTCAACACTTCACGATTGTAGTCCTAACAGTAAAACAAAACGGTCATATGAAAACGTAAATGGAATCATCATGATCTACAGCATATCTACCCCCCTGTACGACCAATGTTATGGAAGGTATCCCTGAGGGTTCTCATCAACTGCGGACCAGGATTTCAAGTTAACAAATAAGATCGGCAAACTCATCTATGAAGCTAAGGAATTTCATAAACATTGTCACGTGTTACTAATCGAATGCTGAAGCACATAGAGGAATCAGGTAGCGAGCAGAATAGGGACTGACTTAAAGCTGGAGTCTAATACAATTTTGTTAATTAATGACGTTGAACAAGAACTTCGTCCATTTCACAAAATTTGGCGGGTCTCGAACCTGAAAAGTGACCAGCGATGCACCGCCTAGGAGGGCAGCAATCCCGGGAAGTCCATACCCACAGCCCAGCTCAAGAATACGGCGATTTTGGAACAGACCAGTAGAAACATGAGAAAAAAGGAAGCTAATTAGTTCTTTGCTTCCATCCCAAACCGTAAAACCACCTTCGACGATTCCGGGTATCACGTCGATACCAGATGTAACAGCTCTATCCACATCCGAATAATTCAAATTCCCCTTTCTCGTTGTGGTATCGTTAAGGTACTCTTCCAAAGCTTTTCCGGAAATATACTTGATTTCTGAAGCGAACAGAATTCAAAAGATTAGTGATGGAGGCAAAAATAATGAAGTTAAACTATGTGGACTGGTGATCACAACACGCTTTGGTTCGCGAACAATCCACGTGTTGATTTGAGAGGTACCGTAATCGTTCCTCAGGTAACACTCAGTGGTGGTCGCAGAGTAAACCGTCCACAGAACATAATGAACATCATCCGTAGAGCTATGTAGACTTACGACGGAAGTTCTGAATTTCGTACGTTAAGTGTGGCAAGTTTACGATATCTTTGATTCCTAAATGTAATGAGTACAGAATTCGCTTTGGAGGGGCTTACCGTCATCCAGTGTGAACTTTTCGATTTCTGAAGCATACTCTGTATCCGAGCCATGTTCACATTTTTCTCGTTCGAAATGATCGGTGAAAAACCCGAATTGAAACTAAAAAATACGAAACATTAGACTCTGATTAGATGAGGCTGTGAAATATATAAACAACGCAACTGCATGTGAGGATGGATTGGATCCCGTGATCAATACTGATCTGAAATTTGTCGTCGTTGGCGCCATTGCATTAATGATTTATACTTCAGTTGATGAGAGCAAGCCATAATTGAACAATAAAATAAGAGGGGGGACGAGTCACTTATTGAAATCTCCGTCTAAACTCAAGCAAACAGCATCAAGTAGCCTACGTCATGCAAATAAACAAACTGTAAGTGGAGATAATAGGCATTCTACCAGCTATACCCAGCGAGGTGAGATGGATGTGGGTACGCTACTGTCAACTTTTTCCCACTTTTCTCTCAAGTTATCGTCGTTGACAGAAACACCCTAGAGATATATTAGGCGAATTTCGCATCTGGCTGATGAGTTTGATTAAGTGTGAAGCTGACCATGAGCGTGAGCACCGTGTGATGCTATATGTTTGCCACTTATCTTCCGGGATCTATACGAATGGGACATGTTCAGGTCACAGGTTACTATAAGTGGAACTAAATCATTCCATCCCATTTGTGCTGCAGCAATGACCGGTTTACATTGAATCGCTATCGATGAGTGTACAGCGTACGATTATCTGATTTTTGTTCCTAGTGTCCTATTTTTTCACAAATGGCAAGCGGTTATTGCAGGAAGCTCGTGAAAGAGACCCTGCTCAATACGCATTCTTCTGATTAGACAAGCCTCGACAACGCGTTCGTTTGTCATTGTATTCGGACGGTCTCTCAGTGAGTAAAAGGTGGCGGTAAACATAATCCATCCAATTCGCGAAAGTCGGGTGACACCGGTGTTGCGATATTTCAGAATTTATTTTGTTTGTGTCAACAAGCGTCGGTGACGGTATTCCTAACTTGCAAGCAGTCTGCTTCCAGTGGTGCACTGAAGAGAAGGCGTGCGGTAGAACAGTTCTTAAGTTTCTTCAAACATTATATTTAACCATACAGAAATGGTTGGCCGAAAAAAGCAGTGTTACGTACACCTGGGAAAAGGGTCATAGGCACAAATAACGTCAAAGCAAGGGGGATAATGAATTACTGAAAGAGAGCATGAGCACGTCGGTAAAAATATCATTCGTGTACAGTATATCCCCAATGCAAGAGTATCAAACTAGAAAGCAACATAATCACAGCAAAGTCACATTCCGAGAATGACACAAAATCACTACATAGTTTCCGTGTTTGGAATGTGTGAGGAAATGGGCATGAAAGTATCGACCGCATTCATGATAGTCCCACTGATGCATCAAAAGGCTTCGAACAGACGGATAAGCTTCGAAAAGGTGGGTGAACATTATGATAAAATGTGGGCGTGAAGTAACTGAGCGTTTGTACTTGTTTAGCAGCCAGACGGTCGGATTGAGATAGAAGTGATCAGCTTCATCATGGTGTCCTCGGGCGCCGTCAAACCATCCGGTCAAATCCGGATCGCAAGCAAGTTGATCAAAAGAGACATTGAGATGCATATATCTGAAGAACAATGTATGACAATACCGATTAATTAAACTGCGAGACATTTAGCACACATGAGATCTACAACGGTCCATCCAGGTTCGGCGATGCACAGGTTTTCACCACCTAATCATAACGAACAACGGATACACTCGCTAATCATACGATGGCGTTCGTACTGAAAAGTAATCGGTGTACTTTCTAAGGGTTTATCTCGTGGTAATTTCAACGAGTAGATGGTAGCCGGCTGCTATGTATTCTGTATGAAGTCAATTTCAAAGCTCGCGTGGGAATTGCACGGGTATCTTCCCAAAAGCACGATGTTCGTATCGAGCTACTACAATCCACCCTTCTTTAATGTATTATTATTGGTGAAAAAGTGATGATTCACGTTTCCGCGCGCGTAAAACAATTACTTCTCTGGATAACAGCAAACATGTCTGTTGTGATATGCTGATCACACACCACGGTGCTTTAACCCTAAGGGCACAAACATCGAGCGTTTGGACAAAGGGGTGAGTCGCTGATCACCTGTTTTGAATCTGACTTACCCAGGTTGGCAGTCAACAATGATATTAATCAAACGTAGCATGGGTGGTGTAAACTAAATCACAAAAGCAACTTCACAAAGTGAATTCTGTTTCAAGTGACGGAAAAATATGTGCAGAAGTTATCAAACAACTATGTCGTTCAACGAACCGACAATGGGAAAAACGGCTTACTCGCGCAGTACGAAGACTGAATGAGCAGTATGGGAAACATCAGGCTTTTCGAACAAATATGAGTATCATGTTGACGAAAGCAGGATTAAAAAATAGATGTTGGCTATAGTAAATGAACTCACACTTTTGCCTCATGGTAGACAAATATCCGGAATGTGGTGCGCATCCAAACGATAGAAATCACGTCTGGAAGACTAAGGCCTTAAGTACATATCAACGTCAGACGCTACTACATCCGTCAACCATCGGGATCGCACCATTCTACTAAGCTAGCTGAAGTGCACACTCGAAACAGAGTGTCAGGCCCATCTCATTTTAGACTAGCATGAAACTGTTGTGAAGATTTTTATTGCACGAAATCCTGTGTGGGTTATGCTAAAACATAGAACGAACGCGCACACCCACTTCCTGGCGTTGACACTTGCACTTTAGTTCCCAAAACTGTGAGTAGCATACCACTAAAAAAAACTTCCTGTTGTACAGCACTTTTCCTTGTGATGTTCCTTGACTCCTCTGCATCTGCTGACGAATTCTCTCCGACTGACGCAGTGCCGCCCACCGGATTATTGATCTGCTGGTTCGCCGCGCAGGCATATCATGCTACTTTGGGAATTCACTGCCATGCACTCGCTGCGTCTCGTTGTCCTTCTTCATCGTGTATAGTGAGTCCCATTTGGAAATAGCTGAATACGGATCTTTCCATTTAGGCGCGAATTTTCTTGAGCCTGGACCGCTATTTCACCTTTTTCCGTAGGTTGAACACCACCTTCGTTGAGCAGCTGATTGCTTCTTTGCGTGTGCATGCGACGTTTCCATAGTTCGTTTGGCTTTTCCCGTTCGGTAACCAACTCTCTTGCGAAATCGCTGCATTGTTGCCACATTCCAATATCTTGATCCACCGGAAGTAGAGGGGTTGTGCCGTACATCACTTGAAATGGACATTTCTTCGTGCTCGCCTGCACAGACGCACGGTGGACTAATAACACTAGTGGTAATGCAGACTCTCAGTCGCCCTTTTTGGCTGATACTCATTCTTTGACTGTTCGGTTGTTACGCTCAGTGAACCCATTCATTTGCGGGTAATATGGTATTGTTCGAGTGTGCTTGAATTCAAACAGTTACGTGCGTTCTCCCTGATCCGTCAAGATCACCTTTGGTAAACCGCGGTTCGCTACGATGTGCTTCATTACCGTGTCCCCCACCTTGCGAATCCAGATATCGACTCGGTGAGTCGTCAAGGCCCAAGTTCGAGAGACAAGCCCGAACTACAGCGGCTGGAACCTTGGCAACTAACTTCTCTTTATTTGCAGGTCAACATCTATCCATCTTGCACCGTACACTAGTCGGTTGCAACATCCGCAAACAGTGCTTGGCGTGGCAGATGACTGGCTGACATCCTAAGTAAATGGTCCAACCATCAGAGACTGTATCGGACAGTTTCATGGTCAGTTGCTGCTTGTTCATTTCTCATGACACTATCGTGGATGCTCCTAAGGCGTCCCCAGCCCATTCAAATTGCTCGTCTTTTCGAAGGAGTTCCCACAATGGTGATGTAATGGAATGGAAACTTTTTACGGACCCATTGTAGTACCTTGCTCGGTCCAGATACTGTCTCATCATGGGCTTAGAAGTCGGTGTCACGGCCTCCTTAATTGTCAACGTTTTCGCCGGCAGAGGCCGGCCTCCAACTTGACCGACCTTGCGTCCCAGTAACACCACCGATTGCCATCCCACTTGCGACTTACCGACATTCATCCGGAATCCTGAGTTCGTAATTCGAATCAAGACAGCATCTAGGTGGGCAGCATGTTCTAATTCGGTGTTACTGTACATCGCAAAATCATCTCCGTATGCCGCCACATTACCCAACCGTTTTACCAACTCAACTCTCAGACGTCGAAATAAGATTGGTGCCCCCGGTAAGCCAAACAGCATCCGCTTAAATTGGTACTGTTTTTCGCCCATCGTGAACATGGTTCTCTCATGATCCGTAGGTTTGATTGCTACCTGCCAGTATCCGGAACGTAAGTCCAACACTGTGAACAAATTCGTCCGTTGCAATTTATCAAAAATGACAGCGACGGACGGTCTCGGTACAACTGTGTTCTATATTACCTCAGTCCGCCGTCTAAAATCCACAAAAAACAGTACCTCCCGTTGGACCTCTTCACCATGAGTACAGGCGAGTTGTGCAGATTGTTGGCTTCTTCGATAACACCTTCATCCAGTATGTTCCGTAATTGCCTCTCCACTTACCTTTCAAGATGAATCCGTATCCTACAGGGTCCGTGGGGTCGAAATGTTCTGGTCGCCGGTATTTCATGTGCAATCCAGTTGCAGAAGCCATACGGATCTTCCGTGACTAACTCAGCAAATTTCTCGAACACAGACTAGAGCAAGAGGGCTTGTGCAAATAGGGGGTTTAGCAATGTGCAATTAGTTGAGGCTATTCTGTTGCTGTCCTGTGAGTTTCAGGGAACCACAATTGGTTGACAGCTTTCTGAGCACCACATCAATCACGACATCTGCTGCAGCGAGGAAGTCGGTTCCAGGGATCGTTTGCCTGGTTGCTGAGGACAATGAAACGGTGCTTCGCGACATGGTTTCCAGTACGCACCACCCCGCTAGTGACCACCGGGTTGTGATCTCCAACTGCCCTAATCATCATACATATCCTCTCTACGTCTTGCGTCCATACACGAGCAATCAACGAAATAGCAATCCCGTATCGATCAAGCACTGTTCTATCTCCCTGTCAATTTCAACCATTGTATGGACGTCCCTTTCGCAATCGCTCGTAATACTAGGTGATCTGCCCAACAAAAAGAACGATCATAGAACACTATTTTTGGACCTCTGGACACGCCGAATTGGGCAGCCCTTTTTCCAATGTCCTTCTCCACCACAGCTGAAGCAGCTTCCTAGTTGATCTTCCCTCCATGATTCTGTCCTCAGTGCAGCCACATCTGCTGTCAGCTACTCCATTGCCTTCTGCATTTCTTCTAGTGTCTTCCTGTTCATGTTGCCGCTCGTATCCACGGAAGCCACGGGCATCAAAACTCAACTCTCGTGTCACCCATGCACGCTCATCAAGGTCCATCCGCTGGGTGACGTGAAGAATGCGGACTTGGTCGTGGACCGCCATCGGGAAACTTTCAATAAACTGCTCCACCAGCAACTGTCGTTGTGATTCTTGACCTCATTCTAGTGGTGCTCTGCCCAATAATCCCTGCAGAGCGATAGCGAACACGAATGGACCCGCTCTGTTCAAGCCTGGCTACCTCGAACTGCCACATGGCCTACTGGCAGTCGATCGGGCTGCCAAACGCAGCCACCAGCGTCTCCTTTGCAGCAGCCCATTCCATCTTCACAGAGCTCCGTGCTGCGTCCAGCACCGTCTTCGTTCTACCCTTCATCAGTGTCTGCAGGGCAGCCATCTTCCCACGGTGGGTCTTGAATTCAAAGCTTCGACGACGTCCTCGAAGCCCTCCAGGAACGACCGGACGTCTCCACCTTCGAACGGCTGCGGCCAGGGTATCTTCATCCTCGCGTTCGTCGCGGCACCAATTGTTGTGTCCGCAAAACGTGCTTGACTTGTAAAGTTGTATATTGCACAAAATCCCCTACAAGTTGTGTGAAAACACAGGACAACACACTCATATATTCATTTGCATGGCTGGTTTGTATCCGTACATAACAGTTAACAATGCGTTGTCACTCGCCTTGGTGGCATGTCCTCCATAGTGTATATACACGGTTGTGATAGACGTTTCTGGTCCCTCAGCTTTCCGACGTTGACACCTGCACTTCATTTTCAAGTTGAACATCACCCACATTTGATCGCAGCTTTCGCATTCAGATGGACTTTCCAGCCAGCCTCTTTCGAAAAGGAGCACTAGATTCCAGTTCCGCTCTCATTAGAGCTCGTCAGTAGTGCATATCCTTGCCACGACCGGGATGTGAACTCCGGCCACACGTTCATGAGGCAACCGTGTTGACCACTGCACCATTAATCTCACATTAGGCACGACCGAATGATCATATCTGAACGCTCAACCACTTTCGCTTGCGAACAGTGGCAAGGATATGCACTACTGACGAGCTCTAATGAGCGAAACTCGAGTGTAGTGCTTTTTTTCTAAAGAGACTGGCTGGAAAGTCTATCTGAATGCGAAAGCTGCGATCAAATGTGAGTGATGTTCAACTTGAAAATAAACCAAATCCCTGACTACTCATCCGTAATACTTACACTTTGGTTCCCAAATTGTGAATACCATACTATCTGCAAATGAAGCTGCCTATTATGTAAGAAACTTATTGGCTCCCTATGAGCACCCCAAACAGACTGTAAACATAAGACCACATTACTGATTTGCGTGCACGTAAAAGAATAAACAGTACAATAGGTAAGGCTCTCAGACGATGTTGAAGATAGGCCACATACACTAAGCGACTGACACTCGCGCTCATCGACATCCAGGCACGTAAGCTAGACAGGAAGCGGGTTAAACGTGCAGTAAGGCAATGCAAAGCGAGCTGGCGAAACTTACCCAACGGAAGGAATGCTGTGGCAAGGCATAAGGGCCGTTATCCTAACGTTTTGTGGTAAATCGAATTTCCCATGTACGATGCTCTTATGTAGAGCTGAAAGTGCGTCCAAGGTGCCCCGTTGATGAATCAGACTGGTATACAGAGCCAAGGGGACGTGTGTGAAAACCACAAAAAGAACTAAGCATCGCATAGTCGTGATCGAAGTCCATCTCTGGCTCGGTATTCTCGTAACCAACCAGTTTGTTCCGATTCCACAAAAGTACATCAACAACGGCAGCAGTGGAAAGAGAAAGCGGAATTCCTTGTGACCTAAGAGACTATGAAATGGACAAAATGAGTGAACGGAGTTGTATCAGTTTCCACCGAGATAAGTTCATACAGTCAGTGAGTTGGTAGATATTGAACCGTAGTGACAGGAGTATTATACTGAAGCTAAACTATAGGGGTCAGTTTGAAAAAGACTGACAGTTATTAAAATTAACAGTTACGATAGTATCGTTAGTTGTTTAGAAACGTCACACACCTCATTCTGAGGAGTCTACGATTAACGCGCATAAGTGAGAGGAACTACGTGCAGAGCTGAGACCACAAAAGGAGTCTGGATTACACATTCACATAACTCACCTGTAACAGAAAAACGTCCAGGCGCATATTACACACAGAAATCGAGAAGAACGTATCGCTACATCCGTAGAAAGTGAATGTGACCAAGAGGCGATATTTAATCCTTTTCTTTGTTGAGTATGTTGGCTTGACAAATCACAGGTCCAGGAAATAAACATGCCAATTAGAGTAAACGGAAATTGCGTCCATAACATGGCCGGAACTCCATTGGAGAGATACCAATGCCAGGAGTGAACGCCGTATACATGTGATCCATCAGTGAGAAAATTGAATCGAACAAAATTCCATTGATTGATGGTCCAATGACCAAAGTACACTCGATCCAAGAGGCAAGAGAACACGATTGATGTGATACCAATGAAACAATAGATCTTCGTCACGTTCGCAATCAAGGAAGACTGTGGAAGGCGTCTAGAAGTTGAACGAAAGGGGAACAACAATGAGTAATGAAAAAATAATTCAGTTTCAGGTAAACAGCACAGCGCCGTTTTCTACAGCAAACGCCTGTACACCAGACGAAAATCAGTCGCTTTTGAAAACTGAGCTGTGTTAGAAAAAATCACTACTTTTAATCTTACACTAACTGTATGCGATTATTCCCAACACAATATATCTGAAAAAGAACGTCATGCTGTAAAGTAATCTGTACATACTGCACTGTTGGAATAATCTAATAATCAGATATCTGATGACCCACGTTTTTCGGCCGGAATTGGCCACGTTTCTCGGCCATAAGGTAATACAGTTCTCACAACCACCTCACATATGAGACTTTTAAGCTTCAGAGAGATGCTTCTCCACCATCTGATATATCCCAGATTAACAAACATCGCCCTATCTTTGATATGCAAGCTTCCTTTTCATCTCATATACTCCCACCGCTGTTAACGTTCACAAACGGGTCAACAACGATTGGTTATTCAGCATTGATTCCACGTAATCACACCTCGCTTTGATAGTATAAACAGCGTTCCGAAACATAGCAGAGCGTGCAATGATATTCAATACCGCCTGTGATTGGAGAAAGTCAAACAGCTCGTCACCAGCACAATCAAAATCAGTCTTCTAAGTAGGAGGCCTACGCCGGAATTTTTTGAATACCGTAGACAGCCCTCCACTATTTCATCAATGCCTAGATTCGACAGCAACGGAAAATGTATACCACCTTGACGAACACCGTTCTTGGTGATGGTTTAACTTTAGACTTTGTGATCCTAAATATGGGAGTAAGCTGCCGACGGTGGGTTTGACACACCTCTGCGTTTGACATAAAAGTGGAAATCGACCCAATGAGTCGAAGGCATCTTTACTGTCGGAAAACAGATGTGAGGCGGAAATTAGCGAAGTGTAACAATTCGACGAACAAAACTTTGACCAAGAAGAAAACCTTCCTATGCTTGCCTAATGTCTGCCTCTTGAGTTGCAGTGGGTCCAAGAAGTATGACAGATACCAGAACCTTAGCTATGGCTGGGATCAAGCTGATTCCTCAATGGTTTCCATAAGAGCCTGATTTCCTTTTTGAATCCGGGAGATATTAGTGGGTGACCCTTGTGCAGAGGAATGTTTTCCGTCATTCACATACACTAAAACAGCCCTAACTAGTGCCTCACTATTTTCAATGAAAATTGTCGGCATGGGGTTATCTGGTACAGCATTCATATTGAGGCTGACAGTCGGAAAGCAACAGTGGACCTCAACCTCCTTAGGTAGTTCTGAATATATCGGACAGAGTGCCTTGTGAGTTTGTGGTGGTAGCACGGTACAAACGGCGGACCAAATAAGTTGACTGTCTTATTCAGAGGTCCTACCGTTCAGAATTATGAAATAGGCCATCCATCTCGCTACTAGTTGCGCTTGAAGGACAGCGGCATGAATGAGCATGGGGAATCCGGTGGTGTCCCCAGGTAAAAGGGTTTCCACTTCACTAACTTCCTCAAGTGAGAAATTTTCACGATCATCGACCAGGTATCGTCTTAGCTCCTTACAGAAACGTCACCTTAAATTATTATTTACTACGAGGAATATTCCGTTTCATATGCAACAACTTTTAGGACTTCTCTGATATTCATACGGGGTCGTTCTTTTTATCACACACTCAGTCGTTTGGCCCAAAATCCACAAGGAGAATGGACGTGGTAACACCCTTTATTGGGAACCCCAGTCAAAATTAGGTAACAGGCTGTAAATTCATAGGACGAAACGGTTAGCATATTGACCGACAACACGCGAAACAAATCAAACGAGACGATCATACATGGCAGGCAGACAGTGAGAATCAAAACGGTCATGTAGGGTACCCAGGGTGAAAAAACAAACCACGTTGCAGAGGACATCAGGCAAACAGTCCAGATAGCGCCCAGGCGTTCTGTAACACGGTTACATTCTGATTGGCTGAGTGCAACCATACCACCACCCACGACCGTACGTTCTGAACAGGGTCGGTCGATCGATATGGTGCGATGCGTACCGGCTGCTTCATTAGGAGGGACCTTCTAACCATTTAACACTCGTTGAACCTAAGAATCACAGTTGTCTGCTATAATACCAGGAGATCGAGCGGCCTGAGGGATTCAGGCTCAGCAACGGTTAGGATTTACGAGATTAGAACGGCTGAACTTCCATTCCACGCCAACTCAGTGCAAGTGGTATACCGCCGGCTTGGTCATTTTTTTCGGCAGCCAACCGCTGAGAGCAGTGGGATTGATGACTAGCGAAAATTTTCAAAAAGTTTTCGTGCATACGTGTATGAGGGGGATGGATATAGTTTCAATTGGCCGATTGGAGATCATTGTTAGTGATCGCAACAGCGACGATGACCAATAAACTAGTGGACAGCGATAATGTAGTACACAGGTTAACCGATTAAGCATTTAAAAAACGAACAAGTAGTTGCGTAGCAATACGAAACAATGAAGGCGTAAGTGAACTTGACCGACTGATTACTAGATTTCGCATAGACTAGTGGAGTAAAAATGTAAGAAATACAGCTTTCTAGAATAAAAAGAAGTGATTATGTTCAAAACGGATCCACTCACGCAGCTATGGCCACGGCAACCGTAGGGTTTTTATAGTTTTCTTTGCGGTTACTGATCCATTCTACCGTAGATAGGCGTCTTCTAGAGGTTTTTGCTAAGCGTTTGAGGTAGAGCTAATCGAAGACGCTTGTTTAATGTCGGCTATGTTCACTTTCCATTTGGTGATTTAGAATCGCAGTTGGCGGATGTTGGGTAATGCTCAGCTCGATACATCTGGCGTTACAAATGCACTAGCTGAACGATGGTAGGCTGAGACTTTGCAGTTAAACACACGCTGTTGCGTACCGTTTTCTCATACATTTTGTGGACATCCTAATATTTCGAAATCTTCATCAGTAAAAAACATCCCGCACTACTCGCAATCTCCTAGACCTTATGGATTATCTAAATCACATAAGCTGGATGCACCACTGAGATCAAGTATTGAGATATCGACTTCTCATTATCACGAATTTGCACGTTGGATTTCAAAACCCTTGAAACCTCTAAGAAACGGACCTTATGTGCAGCTGAAAGAACACATTTGATTTGAGAATGTCCCGTCCATAACTACGTGGATGGACCCACTTTGTACATAATCACTATTCCTTTTTATTCTAGAAAGCTGTATTTCTTACATTTGTATTCCACTAGTCCATGTGAAACTTAGTAACCAGTCTGTCAGTTCACGTACACCTTGACGGTTTCGTCTTGGTACGCAACTACTTGTTCGTTTTCTGCACGCTAAACCGGTTAACCTGTGTACCACAGTATCACTGTTCAATGGCTTATTGATCACCGTTGCTAGTGCAATCACTGACAATGAATCCCAATCGGCTAACTATATATACATCTCTGCATACACGTAAACACCAAAACTAAGTGATTCGAAAAAAATTTCGTCGCCATTTGTATGTCCTAATTTTTTTGGTATAAACCGACCTTATTGTCCATTTGACCACTGAGTGATGCTTATGGTGAGATCACTGTCATGTTTCGTCTTCTCGTTAAATAACCCTATGTAATGTCAATGTTATGAGGGTTGAGTCATAGCTTGTGCCGAAATAAACATGAAATGAAGTGTCCACTGAATGTAGACCGATGGTATACACTTACCCTAGAGGTACTTACACTCAATTCGTTCGTATATGGTTCTAAACTAGGGAAACGGCAGTCTGGGTCTTCAAAAGGAGATCGCTGTAGAGGGAAGGATCACAATTAGTTCTCAGGTGTGTTCTGCGGTATGACATGATATGCCGTATGGGAACCGGATTTCATGTGGTTTGTACAAACCTAGATGATGACAGTCGTAGTAGTCGGAAATCAAATTTGAAACCATACCAAAAACAGTTCGCGCAAACCCTACATCTCCTATGGCCAACTATTTCACAGCCATTTGAAACTCAAGCAAGCGTGAACCACTTGACACCGACAACTGCATATTTCACGGCCGGCACGCGTAACAGTGTTACACATTCTCCAACACTCCCACCCCCGTCCAATAGACTGTCATCCGCCCCATGCCTATGAAACCATACGAGTGGATTATCAGTATGCGTACCAGAGAGCTAACATGAGCTTCTGTATTTCAACAGGTTGATATTCGAATGCTTTATCGACCGACAGACGACCAAGAGTAATCAGAAAAAGTAACGAGTAATAAAACTCTGCAAGAAGCAATGAGTTCATATAGTAAACGTTCATGCACTTCGGCAAATAAGTCTGAATACTACCACGTTACCTCTGGATATACTCGTGAATGACAGGTATATTCGATCTCTGTGGCTATGCTCTAGACGTCTTTTGTTATCAGGTGACTGCAAAATGCACTTGTAGCTAGCTCGACTGGAAGACTATGGTTTTGAGAACCGCAAAAAAGATATTGAACTGCATCAAGCAACGAGCGGAAACAAAATAAAAGGAATTGAAAATATGAATGGATAAACATGCCCCATTTCGTTGCTTCACAAACCTGGCCGGTGAATTAAATATGTAAGTTCAACGACACAGATCGAACACCGACCGAAAATAGGCTGGATTAGTAGCTCAAGGTTGTAGTTTGAGATGCGGCTGCAAGAAACAATTGAACGAATGGGCTCACTTGCATGCGGGTTTGTTTGAGCTCAAACGGTAGGAGTGATAAAGATGAAACAGACAAAGTGGAATCCAAATCAATGTGGCCGTTGGTCGAATCAGACAACAGACCGCTGCTGCAAACACAAAGCGACAGTCAGTCCAACTGTGCACTTGTTTGACTGACGCTTCACATAAAATTTGCCAAGGAAAGTTAGCCAAGCCAATAACAGTCAGAGCCCATTCTACGGAGTTGGCCAGTGTACGGGGAGCACAGAAGAAAGTGAACCAATTGAATACTTGATGAAATAGAGTCCACTGTGGAAGAAGAGGGCACGAAAGAGAAACCATATAAAACACCGAACATAAGGTGATTATAACCAAATAAAAATGGTCCAAAAGATAAAAAGGAATTTAAATCCCGATTATTGTCCACAGAAATGAATGACAGAATTTACACCAAACCGAGCAACACCCAGTTAATTGCTCAATGTTCAATCGAGCAATAAGTGCTTAAAACGATCAAACACATAGAGACATTGTAGAGCATACCTTGGCGATAACAGGTCCAGATAATACACTAACTAGGCGGTAGAGGTGAAGATCGGTCAGGGCTGCAAGTACTGCATGTAGCATGCGTGGGACAAGCAGGATGAAGCCACGAGAGTCAATCCCAGCCCAGGATGAGAGATAGTAGACCGTGGAGAAAACCAGCGGGTAAATCGGACTTCGCAGAGCCACTTCAGGCCACCATTCCCAAGTTAGAGAACCGTAGCTTTTGTACATGGATGTATGAGTGGACAAGAAATATAAAGCAGAAAAGTATACATATTAGCGCACAGAACAGAACCCGAAAGTAAACAGAAAATAAGACAGATACAAAGTTAATTTGAACCCGATATTGTCAGTGCCTACTGCTAACTCAAACAGGAGAGTGAGTGGCTCAGGAGATCTCACTTACGTAATATTCAAGCATTGTGTACAACTATGAATACTATGAAGAACATCGATCTCAGCCAACCCGCAACAGACTGACATACCGGTATAAGGTCTCGTAATTCATTAACATGTAAATGAGCGTATAATGCTAAAACATTAATGTTCGTAAACACAAATGTTTGATAGATCACTCTAACGTGCGTGCCTAGTTGAATGGTGACGCGACGAA
The DNA here is from genome assembly GCA_008508345.1 of Paragonimus westermani. Classification (NCBI taxonomy): domain Eukaryota; kingdom Metazoa; phylum Platyhelminthes; class Trematoda; order Plagiorchiida; family Troglotrematidae; genus Paragonimus; species Paragonimus westermani. The sequence goes on along the minus strand of QNGE01000517.1, from coordinate 11,674 downwards.
GTATGAGAAGGGCCGTTCGACCAGTGTCTACTATCTCGGGATCGGTGACTAGATCAATGCCACCGGGTGCACTCGTAAATCGCAGACCGGTGAACAATTTTCGCATGAAGATCGGTTATCTGTCTAAACCCTAGAAGGAGTCACATATAAAAAAGTACTTAACGACCAATGGAACATCTGGTGATTAAACATAAGGCCGGATGCCTACTGTTCACTTCGATCCGAAACGGTCTCCCGACAGTCCGGTCGGCCATTGGGCTAAGGAACCAAAAATAACTGACGAGATTGATACACTCTACGAGGTCATGGCGAAAAAGAATGTACAACGGCAAATGATGAAATGGGACTAATTCAGCAGCCAAAAGAGAAAGCACAGGGATGCCATTGGTTCCCGAGGGCCACAGTAGTAGAGGACGCGTGAACAATGTTGAGCGTAATAACTGCGGTTGGTGCGTGCACAGCGTGAACTGAACATTCAATCCCAGACCGGTTCTAATCTCACAGAGTGAAATCATCCGATGGGGATGAAAACGTTACAACATGACTAGTTATTTGTGAGAACAGTGAAAACAGGACCTGTTTTCGTTATCAACAATGGTGACAGAGTCTGTTGTTGAATAAATACAGAGTGTAGAACGTGTGCACGCGACTCATCTCACCATGGAACTGAAAAAGTAAGCGCGTCTGTAACCATCGGAAACAAAAAATACCACAGTAATCGTGTAAGCAGTGTGTGGGAGCTACAGGCTATTATGAGAAAAAAACCGACGTTAAGGCAGGCACCGTAGCTGACAGACCGGGAAATCAACATGAGGCTTAAGAAATACAGCTTGTTGAACTTCAAGATGAAGTGACAGAAGAATTCACACTACGAGAGGTTGGATTTGTACCAGGTAACGTGAAAACGACTATGAACAACAGACAACACAAGCGGAACACTAGAGGTAAGCTGGCTTTCGGTGAATTCGAACTACCGACAGAAACAACATGCACCCTATCAGATGAACTACAAAACCACACCCACAGCCACTGTAAAGCGTCTAATTTATTCGTCCAAACAAGGTTTCTCACATGGTTGAAATGATAAGTGCGCTACACATGAGAAGACGGGCCACGATACAGATGACGACGAACGCGTAAAAGCCGCAGATTTTGTCGTTGTATATAACAGCTAATGCCTTCAACGAAATTCCCACCCTAACCTTGACCAATGTGGCGATAAGCTACGTATGTCGAACAGTTCTGCAATGATATGCACTGGAAGTTAAACAATCTGTTTGCAATGGAAAACGCAGATTGAGTGGCACAGTTCCCTGACTACGCCTTACTGAAACTGATATCACACTACAAGAATCGCTGACTAATCTGTAGAATAACAGTCCAACGATCGACCCAAAATCGTCAATATCTTCAAAGTGGTGAAAATGCAGGAGCGCTTTCAAGACAAGTGGTTTCACTGATGAGCAGTCGGGGATTTGGTTTATTTTCAAGTTGACCATCACTCACATTTGATTGCAGCTTTCGCACTCAGATGAACTTTCCAGCCAGCCTCTTTCGAAAAGGAGCACTAGGTTCCAGTTTCGCTCTCATTAGAGCTCGTCAGTAGTGCACATCCTTGCCACGACCGGGATGTGAACTCCGGCCACACGTTCATGAGGCAACCGTGTTGACCACTGCGCCATTCGCCTCACATTAGACACGACCAATTCATCAAATCTGAACGCTCAGCCATTTTCGCTTGTGAGTAATGATCAGGATGCCCGATTGTCTCGAGAGGAGACATAGTTACTGGTTTTCTTGAACAGTTTGAATGGAGCAGTTAGAACACGAAAACTGATGCACTTCGCATTGATTCGCTAGTACCATATTTACAATAACATGGATTTTTTGCGGCAAACAACAAGAGGGATGAATAATCAATAAGCGCGTTAAGACAGATCATTACGTCCAGGGAGGGGTCAACCTCACAAACAGCTGTTTCTGAACTACGTTTTTTCACGTAATTTCTCTCAATGATTACATATGTTGTGGCGTGATAGCACACGGATCATTAATAGGAGTCCTGATAAACCCGTAAGCTATATCGGTGGACTTAGTCTTCAAACGACCTAGGCTGTCAGCACAATTTAGTCGAAGATCAGATAATTGATAAGTAAGATTCTCAAACTGGGCTTCAACACAAATGCGATCAGGCTTACGTGATGGTATTTTATAATCAAGACCTGAAGCTATCGTGGCTCTTAAGAAACTATAAATTGAAGGTGACCAAAAATAGCCGCGAACTTATTGCAACTGCTCAGATGCGACTGGCTGTTTTGTGTCAGACACATTGTCGTCATTTATCCGTCGTATCATTTCTACACCATTCTGTATGAAAATCATCGATCGTGCAAAGAAGACTTATACCAATCGGGTGCGGAAATCACGTACGAAGCACGAGGAAGGAACAATTATACTGGATTCCAGTAAGTATGTAATGAACTGTTCTTCAGTACAAGTAAATTCGCTGCAACTAGAAGCGTTGGCTTTAGGTCTTGATTACAAAATACCATCACGTAAGCCTGATCGCATTTGTGTTGAAGCCCAGTTTGAGAATCTTACTTATCAATTATCTGATCTTCGACTAACTTGTGCTGACAGCCTAGGTCGTTTGAAGACTAAGTTCACTGATAAGCTGTAGGGTTCAAGTCAAAGTTTCACGGTGGCACTGATTTCTTCTATGATTAGGGATGCTCAACGTAAAAGAAGGCGCTTCGTCCAGAATATTGTGAAGGTACGAGTGACTAGAATTTTCCTCGTAATGCATGACTCCTAGTACGGTTACCATGAAGCTCCGTTAAGCGCAGTGCTTAATGGGACTAGAGTACGCGGTTGATGGGAGATTCAACTTAGTTTTCCTAGCATCCAATAGGTGATAAGGTAGAATTCAGTTGCGGGGGGACCGACCGTATGGAAAGCTGAGTTTCCAGAAAGGCGGCTCCCGTATTATTGCCAATCGCCTAGGTTAAGGGTAATTCCATATTTTATATTCGCCATTCTTGCACACAGATATCTCAATCGAGGACTAAACAAGCAGCGAGTTCTAATGTATAAGGCCTCTACCGGACAACAGAGTAGGAAATAGATGAAGTGTTTGCCATGGTTTATTTACTGTGAATGATGTTCAAATAGCATAACTAAACTATACGTCCACTGGCTGAAGACAGAACAACACAGTGCATACATAGATACATGCTAATTTAGGAAAGGATTGTCGCCATGCAAAAGAACAGCCGACAAATAAATCGAGTTGCTGACAGGTGTGTTTGATAAGGAGGAACTTTAGGAAATATATCACTCGAACGCCTGCAGTTGTGTATATAGTGAAAAAGTTCTGGTGTGTTAAATCAGGCTATGGTAATGCATCCAGTTCCCTCCGGATTTATACTGCCCAAAACATAGCAGTCAGCGTCTTCCGTATATTTCAGCAAAGTCCCGAGAAGAGTAGTCTACGCCTCTGAGAGTCAACATGTGGGTCGACCCCATCGCCACAATCGAACAGCTTCTCAGAATAAATTCAACTAAATCATGACCATCAGTCAACTCACTCCAGTCATACAAGTAATGTAGAAACCGACCACAACTCAGCGTTACCGCAACTCGGCATGGACCCGAAGGCTGATTCATGCGATCAGTGTACACTGGAGTTACGACGACAGAAGGACAGTGCAGAGAAGATGTTCGGGGTATATGTCTCGGACTATGTGCGAAATTTATGCCTTTCAATGCCTCCTTTGAATGCTGACATTTTTGCACGGGGGATTTTTACCCCAAGCACACAGAAAAATGCTACAACGAAAATCATAGGGGTGTACATTGTGGTTGTAGGTACTTTGAACAAAGTAGCTCTCGAACCTTATGGAACAACGCCCTCAATAGTGCATACTATGCCCGACTGGAATCTAACAAATGAAATTCACATATTGGCCAATCGATAGTAGTCACACAGATACCCTAGCGTCGGTGTGGTGGAAAAGTTTTATGCCAATGAGCGTGACAAAATTATTCCAATCGGTAAAAAATCGAGTTTTACAACTTGTAATGTGGCACGACTTCTACACTCTCTTCCATTCCATCTTCTATCACTAAAATGTTCACAACCACAAGAACATGAATGTCATATCATACATGAAATCCGAAATTATGGGTACTATTCCAAATATCAATTGCATGACTTGATTAAATAAACAGTTCAGCACAAACATGTGCCATTGATTTCACCTGATAAGGCTAAACACATTTCTCGTTCGGCTGTCTTCGATTCGTATTAGTTGAACTGGTTGCGTGGGCAACACGGGAGCATGCCATTGTTCCATTTTTAAAACACTAACTGCGTAACAAACTGCACAGTAACAATGGTTTTCCCACATAGCAAAATGTGAAGCAGTACGCCAACCTCATCGGGAAAATGAAGGAATGCAAAGCCTCACCCAAAAGTCCAACTGTGGGCCACCTCCACGGATTGCCAGAACTCGTCCGGAACAAAAGCAGTTTGAATCAGCAAAGTGTTCAGAACGCGGTAGCACAACAAGACTACAAAAAGCCTTTTTTCACTTCGGAACAGTGGATACACATCGACTAAGGCTAGAAGAGAGAAAATGATACGTTACGCCTCAATGAAAATGTAAGTACAAAAAGCTAGTTGGAATACCGTAGAGTTACATTAGGCTTACGGAAGCCAAAAGTTAAGAAAAAACAAAACAATAAGTTGAGAATACTTCGTATTCATCTGTGATGCGTAAGGCTGGAGTAAAGATGGTGAAGAAAGCCTCAGAAATATTCGTCATAAATACGTGTGAGTCCACAACGTAGATTTAGGAAGTGGGTAGAATATACTATACATGAGACCAATAGAACAAAACAGCTGTTTACTCTGATATACAGATTGGGAATAACACAACGTTTCGAGCAAGTTGTAATACTCTACGTTTCAACCACCTCGGGTGGCCTTCCTCAGGAGTGTTGTAATCGAAATCACCTTGACAGAGGAACAGAGGTCACATGGGATTTGCCGTGGTAAGGTCAATTTGTGGTGCATCTGACCGGATTGGTCTAATCCTTTGCCCACTAAGTGGGGGTGAGACAGATGTAGATAAGACGCGTCCGTGTCTGGTGCTGTTTATCCATCCACGCCACACTGCAGACAGGGGTTTGCTATCATTGCGATTAACACAAGCGTGCTGTGTGTAAATGGTGAGAGCTTCAGCACAGCACCGCTCCGCATACGAAGCTAGACCCTTGTGAATCACTCGAGCTTGATCGAAACCTACGTTGTGATTTTCTGCCAGTGCATGTAGTGCGATGGCCGAATCCTTCTCTAGCCTCTGAAATTGATAGGCGTGTTTAGGAGGAAACCTTGTGTGCCTCTTGTGTTCGGCAACACGTACTTTCAGTTGTCTGCTTGTCTCTCCAATGTAGCTGGCGTTGCAGTCACCGCATTTGATTTCGTAAACGCAGTCTGTCTGGTCGCCCATAGAAATTGGATCCTTAGGGTGTGTTACCAGTCGTTCTAAGGTATTGTCTAACCGAAATACAGTCCGGATAGCGTACTCAGACAGAATGGAGCGGATTTTTTCAGATGTTTGTTCCCGATACGGTATTTGCACAGTAGATGTGAAAGTTCTGGTCGTTTTGTTCTCCTTCTTAGTGGACATGCGCTTAATTGTGTTCTCAATAAATGCGTTCGGATAGTGATTAGCGGCTAGCATTTCTTTGATATGAGAAATCTCTGTTGTTCTGGAGAGCTCAGTGGTGCAGATCTTGTTAGCTCTGTTGACGAGTGATTTGATGACTGCTCTCTTCATACCGATCGGATGGGACGAGTTGAAGTTGAGATAACGGCCAGAGTGGGTTGGTTTGCGGTACACTGAAACCTGAAATCTCTGTTGCTCGTCAACTTTGACAAGGCAGTCTAGAAAATTCAGTGAGCGCTCATCGGTTTCAGTTTCCAATGTGAAGACTATGCCGTTGCATTTTGAGTTAAGAAACTGTAGGAATTGGTCGCGAGCAGTCTGTTTCATGACTACGAATGTGTCATCTACATACCGCCACCAAATTCGCGGAGGGCAGATAAATTCACTCATAGCTTGTGTTTCCAGGTATCCGAGGAAAAGGTTGGCTACTGCAGGTGCAACAGGGGAACCCATAGCTACACCATCGGTTTGCCTGTACAATTTTTTGTTAAATGTGAACAGGGTTGAGTGCAGACAAAGCTCAAGACCGGACAAAATTTCAGAAGGTGATAAATTAGTACGTGCACCAAGAGAATCATCACTTTCCAATAACTGTTTAACAACATCAATGCTATGCTTTACTGGTACACTGGTGTAAAGAGAGGTCACGTCAAAACTAAGAAAAGTTTCATCACAACCTAATGTCACGTGTCCGAGTTTGTCAACAAAATCGAAGGAGTCTTTAACGTTGCTTACCAACTTGTTCTGCAACGGTTTGATTATGCGGCTGATGAACTTGGCCAGCTTGTAAGTTGGACTGGTGGTGTAGTCAACAATAGGTCTTATGGGTATTTCCGTTTTATGCACTTTTGGAAGGCCGTAGAAACGTGAAGGACGGTTGCTCTTGGGATTGAGCATGAACCATGCAGACTGTCCAAGTTTTTCTTTGATACCTCGGAGGAACTTGCTAGTCTGTGCCTTGACTTTATTCAGAAGTGCGTTGGCCTTCTGCTCATTGATCTCTTCATATGGCCCAGTAGTCAAGTGCTCCAACACTTTCTTTTGATAATCTTCTTGATTTAGAATCACTGTGATGTTGCCTTTATCGGCCTTAGTGATGTGAATCGACCGATCCTTCTTGATGAGACCAAGAGCATTCTGTTCTGCATTGGTGAGGTTCGAGACGGCTGGCTGTTGTCGTTGTAAAACGCTTGCAATTCTGAATCGTGCTTCCTCCGCAACATCTGTGGCTAGTTTGCCTAGAGCAGGTTCAATTTTGGGAATTATATCTATTGGCTCAAGTTGCTTCCGTTGGATGTTAAAATTGAGTCCTTTTTTAAGCAGGCTTATCTCGTTCATATTGAGTGGTCGCGATGAGAGATTCATAATTACGTTCTCTGAGGGTCTCTGTGCTACCGAATGTGAGACAGAAGAAATAAGATTTAATCTTCCGAAACGTTTGTCAAACTTTTTTCTTTGGCGTTCACTTGCTTTCTTGAAAAACGTCAATTCACGCTGATTAATCAGTTCCATGACAGAGGTCCGTATGTCGTCTGGTAATACACGATGGATCAGTTCATCTAAATTGGCACAGCGAAAACGTATACACTCCAAGTGATAAGTAGTCGAAACGTTGTGTTATTCCCAATCTGTATATCAATAACATGTTAAACACGACGCCCAAACTATTCAACTTCATTCGTACTACATTTGGTGCGGATATCTTACAGCTGTTTACTCTCATTAAACCGACATCCACTAATGTCTGGAGATGACCACTTTTCGGTTGTTAGTCCTATGCTGAAATTCCACAGGGAACAGATTTATTATGGAAAGCTGAAGGGTTTATAATTAGGAGTGAAAGTCCGGAAGAAATTTGTGTCCAGAAACAGAAATTCACGGCGAGAGATTTTGGTGGCAATATGTGTTACTCTGGCTTATATAAAGTGTACGCCATACCAATTATGTGCATTTCAACCGTGAGAAGACAAGCACTCTGGTTTCGAAAAACAAGTTCCGATAAAACCAAATCGAACATCTTCATGGGGTAGAAACAGAGGACAGTGTTTCTGCGTGTAACGACAAGTCCACCAATAAATAGTGCATTGAAACACAATTAAACACACAAACATCATAAATCGTAACGCCTAATCACATTGGATTTATTATGAGTTCAGAACAAAGGGAATAAGCCAGGACTTCAGTACAAATCCCACTAAGTTTGCGTGTTCTGCAACGGAGCATGAGATGCCGGACTTACCGTTCGCTGGATGTATGTGTCTAGCATCGACTAAACAGACCACATAAGAATCCATTCCAAATGGACGGATTTCATAAATTCAACAGTAGGCGAAAAAACAAGCAAGAATGTGACGAGAACTTCAGTCAAGACCCTCACAGCTAGACCGATCACAGCAAAGTGCACTACCATGCAAGATGACTATATTTGAGTTTAATCACGTCGTACGTACAAAAAAAGAGACATTGTTGTGACTGAATGGTGCTTCCCCCATTAACCTTGAAATCAAGCCACAAAATTATATTTGAGACACCGGTGCGAACTGAAGCCGACGAGAATGATTATTTTCAGGTTGGATGAATGTGGTAGAAATCTACTCGACTTACCGCTTATCCAAACCCAGACACAACAGAAGATCTGACAAACGGCCAATCCACATATTACGTTAAAGATGCAACATCAGGATTGGACGAACGGTCTCAATGTTGTGTCTTCCGTTAGTCGCCAATTTGTCTATTGTGTATTCCACCAACTAACATACAGTTTGTGACTTTGCATGTGCTAATACGATCAGCCACTGACAGACTGTTGTTGTACATCCATAATGAATAACAACTGCTTACTGCTACCAGTACCAGGTTTTCTTTTTATTACTTGCGTGGGAGGTTTCAATTCAATTCTAGGGCTATTCGAAGTCCCTAATTCCGAGTATCACAATGATAACCTAACCACACCCATTCGCTTTGAGAACATCCACTGGATACTTCTTTAATCGTCATCTTTACCAAATCATCCACCAAAAACAAGCATTTTGGGGCGGTGAGCTCAGTACTCGACAAAGAGGATAGGGTTTGGTAAACGGCGGGTGGGCATTCTCAGTAAATCACAGTCGCACAGTTTGGGTAGGTTAAGCTATCTTATACCGCAACTAGAGATTCACATCCAAACTTGTCCAGTGTTGGTTGCTAATATAATTCGACACATTCGCCGCATGTTTACAACGAATTAGCACAAATAAAGTTCTCGACTGAAAAGTAAACAATGCGAACCTCAGTGGAGGCGCAAGGTAATAATAACGATCGAAGAACAAACGTATAACCAGAAAAAAATTGTGACAAAAGAGCACATAAACACGCACTTACCGCACATCGCCTTTACGAGAAGTTCGTCAAACTCGAACGAGCAAACACAGGCAGAGAAACATTGTGACTGACTGAAAAGCAGAACGGTCACAATATGATATTCGAACATAAACATTCAAGGAAGAAAACATACTGTAGGTTTAAAAAAATGTTTATTCAAAACGATGTACAATCAGTTGATTTAACCCGTTTTGGTTCTACATCCTCCGATTGAAATTTCTCCTCGGTATCAAGCCCGATATCCGAGATATCGATGTTGACCTTAGCCAAGGCATCCACGGCCCATGAGGGCGGACGGAATCCCTCATATTCTATTCTAGCTTGATCATCTTTGCGTAAATAGCAGCGACGTTGGAAGAATTCTCGCACAAATTGCGGGAAGCGGTTCACAGAAATGGCCTCCCGAATTTGTCGCATCAAACCGAGCATGTAGGTCAAATTGTGCAGACTCACCACAGCGGAGGCATTCACTTGCCGACCAGATAACGAAGCATGAATGAAGGCGCGCGACAGAGGTCGTGTACAACATGGGCAGGAACAATCTGTATCGATTGGCCGGAAGTCAGATTTGTATCGAGCCTGACGCAGATTGAGCTGCACATGGGAAAATGGCAACGAAAAGGTAAAGTTAGAGCTATGCAGACCGGAACATTTTTGGGGGAAATTTAGAGTCGCGTTCAGTGTATGATCAACTGATCCTCTACACAGCCAACGCAACGTTTTAGTGTCAGTTCAGCAATTTGTGTAGGCATGCACAAACTCAGGCAGGACGGGCGACATTTGGTAAGCCACCGATTTGAAGGCGTAATCAAAATACAGCATTAGCAGACATACAAGAACGAGGTAGTCAGATAATGAAGTCGTCGACGGTTGATAATGAGGCTTGAGTACCGTAAAACTGTAGAAAAGTCTTCTTTATAGAAGAGAAAGAGCAGAAATGGGAATTAATTCGTAAGTCATTCAAAACTTAAATTCAAGCAGCTAAAACCCCACAAACGAACAACTGCGATACAAACAATAGTAAGATGACATCAGCGGCCATTCGCACGGATCTTAATAGCTGGAGTAGCAACACATATGGTTTAGTTTGAGCTTTACCCGGCCACCAGAATTCGCAATTTGATGATCGCTGAACTTGGAAATCAATTACAGAAGGCAAGGTGGTAACTGGATCAGTGGTGGGAAACTCGGTTATGGTAGCAACGTGAGAATGCCATTCACGTAAGCAGGAAACTGCGCACAGAAACAGCAGGCCTAAGGTGAAGATGAAGTTTTGTAGTTAATTACTACGACCACATGGATGAATTGCGTAATGGTGGGGGAAAAGCTGCCGTCCTATTAGCAAATTCAAGAAATACGAATGACCAGGAGGCGCATTTCGAACAAAGAGGTGAAAGATTGGTTGGGTGCAGAACTGAACGCGCATCACATCTTTCTATGAGCACAGTAAATCCTGGGAGCATATGCGGGAGAGTGAAGCGTGTCTGCAAACAATGAAAAAGGGTAAAAGCAACTTCTATGAAGAAAATGGGGGTTCGTTTACAAGGGAACGCCAAAAGTTGACGGAAAAGAAATGGTCAATTCGATGAAAAAACCACAGCGATTTTGCAATCAAAAAATATAGTGCCCACACGAATGTACGTTGTTCACGGATTAGGAGTACTAACCAAAGTAACATATGACATGAAGATGAAAGTTACAGAGACAGTGAAAAATGCTTATGTACCGCTGATTCTGTGCTAGACAATTTAGAGCAATGTTACTGAACCTTTCTTGCTCAGCGCCGCTTAACGGAATGATTTCTCATCAGCCCTCCCTTCTAGCAGCGTATACGGTGAAGTTATAAGATAGTATTCTGTTGAAATATTAATATATACATATATAATAAATATAATATAATGTTTCCGAAGTGAAGAGTATCGGGAAGTCTGCTCAAGAAACGTGGCTTAATGAAAGCGGAATCCATCTGATTTGACAAAATGTATGCCATATATACCGCGATGGAGAACATTATAGTATGCGTTTTCCCATTCTTGCAGTAAACAGCCACAGAAAACTAGAGAAGGGCCGATCGATAAGAAGAAGCATTGGTTGATCACAATAAAATGAATCGGGAAGATCACTTACAGAAACGCTGCTGGGGGGAAAACTGCGTGAATTTGAAAAGGTGGCTGAGTAACGTGAAACAAACCTGTTCACAATCTGTCAGGCGTGTAGTACGCGTATTGAGTTCATATGTTTCTAATGTGAAACCTGAACTCAACAATCAACTAACCATCCTGAATGTACTCATTCGACAACATTGCTGATCGTAAGATCTGCAAGAAAGAAAAACTTGGAAAGACCAAAGTGTATTGTAAGCATTTACATTAAGCTGATGCAAAAAAAGAAACACCAAAGACTCTATGGCAAACAAAACTATGACATGTAAATTGAGGGGATTGTTGACCGTTTTTCCTAATTACGTTACCTTCGCAAAAGATTGCGGCCAGAGGGCGTCCAAAAAAGCATAATCTATTGTCCAATACGCTAGTTATCATGCGTTTATGAGTCATCGGTCCGGACCACAACACCCCCAGGTT